>WAAB01001369.1:0-64917 GCA_013389865.1 Piaya cayana
CTGTTTATAGAAGAGCTCATCATATAACCGGAGAGCTGCTATAGTGGGATATAAACACTTCAGGTGGGATAGGAAAATAGGAGATGTGGTGGGGTAGCCCTCTATGTTAGAGTGCTTTGATACCCTTGAGCTTGATTATGGTGATGACAGGATTGAGTGTCTGTGGGTAAAAATCAGAGGAGCCCACAGGGCAGATATTGTGATGGGAGCCTGTTACAGACCACCCAGACAGGAAGAAGAGGCTGATCAGCTCTTCTACGAACAACGGGGAGAAGTCTCAAGATCACTAGCTCTTGTCTTTGTGGGAGACTTTAATCTAACAGATGTCTGCTGGAAGTACAATACAGCAGAGAGGAAGCAGTCTAGGAGGTTCCTGGAGTGTGTGGAAGACAATTTCCTTACAGAACTGGTGAGTGAACCAACAAGGGAAAGCATCCTCCTGCACCTGCTGTTTGTGAACAGAGAAGGGCTTGTGGGGGATGTGACGGTTAGAGGACACCTGGGGCAAAGAAATGGTAGAATTCTCAGTTCTAGGTGAGGTGAGGAGGGGTGTTAGCAGAACAGCCAACTAAAACTTCCAGAGAGCAGACTTTGGACTGTTCAAAAGGTTGGTTGATAAAGTCCCATAGGGGACAGTCCTTAAGGGCAAGGGAGCCCAAGAAGGCTCGGTGACCTTCAAGAAAGGAATCCTGGAAGCGCAGGAGCAAGTTGTCCCCAAGTACCAGAAAATGAGCCAGCAGAGAAAAAAAACAGTTTGTTTGAGCAGAGAGATCTGGATGGACATCAAAAAGAAGAGGAATGCCTATGAGCTTTGAAAGAAGGNAGGGAAATTGCCTCAAACTGTGCTAGGGGAGGTTGAGACTGGATATCAGGAAAAAAAATTTCACAGAAAGGGTCATTGGACACTGGCACAGGCTGCCCAGGGAGGTAGTTGAGTCACCATTCCTGGAGGTCTACTCTAAGATGGGTAGACAAGGTGCTCAGGGACATGGTTTAGTTGTTGATAGGAATGGTTGGACATGATCCAAGAGGTCTTTTCCAACCTGGTGATTCTAAGATTTTGTGATACTATGTATTCTCTGTGAGTGCAGGGTTTGCACACTCTTGGTAAATCATACTAATGTCTCTTGTGTAAACACTGTCCTTACAACGTTAAACACAAAACCAGTTTTTCTTTGACATGCAACACATTTTTCTTCAGTTCCTGAAATATGCGGTCATCCATCCTTCAGTAAGGCTAAGGAGTCTTCGTTGGACAAATGATTTGAGAAGAAAATTATTATAAATACAGTAACTAGGATACCTTCCATATGCTTAAAAAAACCCAACCTAACAAAACCCAAGCAAATAAAACTGAAAACAAGCAATCAAAAAGCCCCAAACAAAAGAGAAACTAAAAAAAAAAAAAAAAAACCAAACCTCTTGCAATGGGCAAGTGTACAAATGATGCTCTTTTTTACCCGTATTAAATAACACAACTATACAACAGCTGCAGCTGTCTCACCAACCGTATTCAGGACAGTGAATAAATGCCTTGCAGTGCTGTTCCCCATGGGGCCAACCTCATGTCTCCTGGTGAGAGAGGCCCCACACCTATGACTTGGGGTTGTGATAGAAACAGGGATATGTTACACACCGTGACAGCCATAGTGAAGTGGTGTTGGCCATGACAGATTAGGAGAGGAACTGTGTCATTCCTTATCTTGAATAACTTCTCTTATCTCATGTATATTTTGTTTTAGCCCCAAAAGGAAGCACTGGAGGATGGCAGATGGGCTGGAGTGCAGTTGGCTATCCTACTTCAAGCAGCTGTGATTTCTCATGGTCTAATTTTATCTGAATGACCATTTGCATTTGTAATTTAAACCCATAATTTTACTTTTAGGATATCCTGCTCTGGCAGGACTAAACATCTGATTTAATGACCTTCAAAATGGTCTTCAAGTCTATGTAAAAACTCCATCTTTTCCTGTTCTTGTACTTCCTTTTTTACTGTATATTTCAAGCAAAACCCACTGGTTTAAAATCCACAGTCTGGCTCAAAAACATCTCAAACAACCCACAGGTTTTTTATTCATCTGACTACTTATTTCCAAATGTATTTATTCCAAATCCATACCATTCAATAAATGAATATAACTAATACACACAGGTTATCTCCAACATTTGTCTTATGAGAAAACTCACTCATACTTTTTGTGCTTTTCTAATACACAAGCCAAGTTTCAGACTTCAGTCTAAGGAGATATGTGCCAAACATAATTTAAGTCTGTTCAGTGGTATGTGCACAAAATAATTTATACACTTCCCCCCTCCAGACTCTATTAATAACATTAAGTGATTGACTTAAAGGACCAGTGCATCAAATCTCAGTTTCTCACCTGCTGCTTATGAAGAGACATTCATTGGTTTTTGAGTTCTCAGCCTGGACTGAAGGATGCAGAAGGCTCTGTTGATGTTTATAAAACATCAGTGTATGGTTGGGATGTTCTCAGAAGTAACATGAGCCAGATCACCAGTTTTGCCTAGACAAGATTTTCAAAATCAATGCTGCATTTATATTTTTTTAGCAAAATCTACAGAATACAGAAAAAGACTTAAAATGCACAAGTTGAGAATTGCAAGCTTAGCTGATTAGTGTGTACCTTTTCCTGTCAATGTGCAATTTAGGGAAAAGCAAGGATATTAGCACACTCAGTCCATGCTAGCTTTTGTGTTTAAAATTAGTCTCACCACTTTGGAATTATAATTTATTTTTGAGGCACTGAATCTGCAGAGGGCTAGAAAAAAGTTCTAGAAAAGTGGCTGAGGTATAAACAGACAAGTAACAGATAATTGAAATTTCACTTCAAAATACTAATGTTATTTAATTAAAGTTAATTTAATATTGTGATAAAGACATTTGACTGACAAAGTTGTATGTTGTTGTATACTACATTTCTGGACAGAAATGTTTTCAAATAAAACTGATGGGGTTTAAATGATGAACTTGTAGAAGCAGCAGGGAGTTTAAGAAAAGCAACACATTGGATCATATTTTCCATTTCACACATTTAATCACAGATCAGCAGACAGAGCCCTTGGAGTGACAGTGATTTACCCTGAGAAATCCTTATTAGAATATAGAAAACCAGCAGTGCTTCAATCAAAATACTGCAGAAGTATCAAAATTTGAAAGTTTTACTTCGTTCACCACAGCAAGAAAAGGTTAGAAAAGCCCCAAGGAAAATACATGTTTATTCATAAATCCAAATTATATGATCTGAAACAATTAAGTGGCAGTTTAGAAGCACTAACTTCAAGTCAAAGTGCCACAATTGTGTGGCACTGCAGATTCATTAGTTGGCCCTAAGCTTCAATTACTACAGTGCAGGGACCAGCCTTCGTCAATTAAAAATGATGTATGTCCCTTTGTCTGAATTACTGCTTGTTTTAGGGGTAATCTATTCATCCAGAGGGCAACTTATCCATCTAGCTTTTGACAAGAAATTGGTTTTAAAGTTCTGTAATCTGATTGGCCAACATCAGGTGGGAACGTTTAATAATGAAATGTGTATTGATCAGTATAATCATGGCTACATTTGTTGCCACGCTGTGGATGGGGGTGGGAAAGCCTTCTTATTGATTTGGACATCTTTTACTCCTTGGGAGAGTACGCTGCTGTCGTCTGCTACCTACTCATTACTTGATAATTGAGAAGAACCCACACGCTACAATTAATTTTGACTTTTTCAGCAGATGTTGGAAAGTTGGGATTAAAATGTCTATCCAAACATTGCTGCCTTCCACATGTGTATGTGAAGGGAGAGGAGGATAGACGTGCAGGTCTGGATGTCACAGAACAGGAAGTAACACAAAAAACGGACGGAGCATGAAGTTAAATTTTAGAACTTCTGCATAGTTTTCTACTTCAGTGATAGTCAGGCAATTAAACTCCCCAGTTTCAAGATATCAAATAATTTCTATAATCCCACATACTTAAGCCTGGAACTCAGCCAGGTATCGATTAAAACTGCCAAAAGAAGATCCAAGAGAATGTCCTTAGATTCAACAAAGCAGTTGGGAGTTTGAAGACATTTCAAACATTGAAATAGGCTGCAAACCTCTAGGTCCTGAGCACAGGAGCTTCTTTCTTTTCTGAAGAGACAGGAACACTATTTGCTGATCATCTGTTTAACACCATCACTGGAGGAGCCTGTACATGACTTTCAGAAAAAAAAAGGAAAGGGCACTCATTTCGAAGTTCACACAGTAATTTTGAAGTCCTGATTTGCATAAGTAAGACTGAATGAGGGTTTTTTTTTCCTTTTTATAAACTACTTCTATGAAGTTTTACTCAGGTTTCATTTTCCTTCATTCTCCAGTCAGTAAGGATGGTTGCTCACTGGATGCAGAAAGTTTTTTGAGTTTAAGTAGTCTTCCATTAGATGATTTAATAAAGTTAGAACTTTTCTGCTTTATTCAATTTCAGTCTTTTGCAACACAAGCTTCTATCTATGTGATCCAGTCACTTAAGCATCTTTCAGTGCACATACAGTTTTCACGCTCTCTTGAACTTCTAATTTGTTTTACTTTTTGCTAATTTGATGCAACTTTATGAAAAAAAGTTTGAGAGAAATGTGACAAATGGACAAGGAAGAAAATATAGCAGAGTTGATCCAGGGTAGAGTATGGGTTTCTTGAAATAACCATCTCATTCATATAAAAATTGCAGACTTTATTTGCTCATTCCATTTGGGCCATCTTTTCCTCAAACAGCTGAAATGTTACTCCAACCGATAATAAATTAGCCCATTTCTCTTAATTCTCTTGTCTACTCTATCATATTCTTGTCTGGTATTTATTGCTGCAGCTATAGTGATTAAATACATTTAATGATCAGAATCACCAAACTGAAATTTCATCCTTGTTTGTCATCACTTAAGAATGCAGCAATTATAAGTAAACTTTTCAAATAGTGACTTTTTCCTCTTCTTGCAGTTTGCAAGGTAGAACCAGCAAGTTTGGTATGATGTGAAGTGATGCACAAATAACTTCTGAGCTGGATTCTCTCATATGTCTTGTTTACTGTCACAAAGGGATTAGGTTCCAAAAAAAGAAAACAGTGAAATTCGTAGCATTTCAACAGCACATAGCATGCATGTCAGTGAAACGAAATGCCAATGCACCCAGCAGTGATGCGTTGCAGCTGAAAATGTCTTCTGTGACATACATCTTACTGCTCTGAAAGCCATGCCGAATGTTATTAAATGCTGAAAATCTTTTGTCACATGAAGACAAACCAACCTCATTCAGTAGTGGGTTTGACACAAGACACTGTGAAAAAACCAAAACAATATGCAGAAAGATTTTTACTGTATGCAAGTGGCTAACTGTTGCTGTTTGTGCTTCTTTTGTATCTTTCTTGACTTATCTCACATGCTAAATATCTTGGCGCTGCTCTGGATCTCTGAAGGGGTGTAATCCAGACAATGATGTGATAAATTAAAATTTTACAAGGCCACAAAACAGCAAAATGCTCCCAAATGTTGGAATTTGCATTTAGGCATGAGCTGGTTGAGACAGCATTTCAATGGCATCTGTCTAAACTACTCTTTGTTAATACTCACCTAAGGAAGAAAATGAACTGTCTAAAAAGTGAAAACACACAAAATCTGCTACCTTGATCAAATGACACTTTTTTTCACTTATCTGGCTACACATTCACATGCATGTTTCTGGCAGCTCTTCCCCAACCTCCTCAGAAGGGGCTGTCCAGAAGCGAAATGTGGACTTCGGTCTGTGCTCTTCAGAGGAGGAACCATGAGTCCCTGAAGGTTTGCAGTGCAGTGTCTTTGAGGAAGAGCCTCTGACTGAAAGGATCAGGCTTCTGTAATAAAATATTTAAAAAGCAATAAAAGAAAATTTACAGTGGTGACGTTATTTAGGAGTTCTTTGGGAAGATTGTAGCTCTGCACACTAGGCAGTGCCCGCCAGGTTTGCGTGGCACAGCACGACGGAGCTTTGCAACAAGGATAAGCCAGGAGAAAGGAAGGGCAGTATGTCCCAGAGGCACTTTAAAACAAGATCCTCGGAGCTGCAGATTTGTTACAGGAAGAAGGAGGTTTTGATTGTATCACATCCAAGTCTGTACGTGATTGAATCCCTCGGCTGTCGGGACCTCAGCTCCAGCCATCCCTTCCTGGAGGAGGTGGTGTTTCTCAACACCACCACACTGCTTGCAGAACAAGGGATGGGATTCAGCCTCATGCTGTAAATCATATCCTCAGGCAGCCCCCATCACAGACGAGCCTTGGGAGGGGAGATAACAGGGCCTGGCAACCACACAGGCTTCCAGGAGCTCACCAGCCACCTGACCCAACCCCACTGCTGATGAAATAATTGAGTTCATGGTGATCAGCAGGGGAAGGGCCAGACAGGGACCAGAGTGCCTGAGTCAAAGCCAACTGAAGCACTTGTTTCAGCCTTTACTGAAGACTGAAAGTGCAGCACCAATGCCAAAGAGGTACCTCTGGTGTAAAGGAGAGGGTATTTTGGTTCTCAGCAATTGCCTGTGTACTCAGTGCAGGCTCTTCTATTCTGCTACAAGTTTTTTTGGCTGTTTTTCCTCTGCTTACTTTAAGGGAATGTTTCCTATGATGGTGTTACTTCAGACAGGAATTCCCTCATTTTGCCTTATCTGTTTCTAAACTCTGCCGAGGTGGCAGAAGGGGTCAGTCTGACATTTTTCAACATGGGACTTCTTGTTTTGATGACCTGTTTTGCATTCTCTTCAGATCCTTTGCCACCAGGCTAATCGTCCGTGCCATGAACAGAACACATCCTCTCTGCAGAGAGCAGCAGCCTTCACAAGCACTTCCGAATTAAACCACCCAACACCCTTGGCTAAGCTCTGTTATCCTATGTCGCCAGAGGAACTTTAAAACAGAAAGAGATTAAATAACTTCTTCAAGGTCACATAGCAAGTGTGTGACAAAGCTGGGAAAAGAACATAAATTACTGCAACTCACCATCCTTTGTCTACATTAGCTTCCGCGTTTTGTTGTTACTCCTATTAATAAACACAGTATTACAGCAGGCAGTTTCCAATAAGGAGCAGAGACCATTGCTCCAGGCAATGTAAAAAGACAGATGAAAGGATGGCCTTTGTCTTACAGAGGTTGAAATCCAAAAATAAGTCTTTCAGTTCCTCACATTGCTGGGATGATCCTGTCCAACCTAGAAATTTTCACTGGACAATCACTCAACATTTCAGAAATGCAACTGTCTATATGAGAAAAACCACAAAGCCCTCCTGTGTAGGGAAAGCAGGGGACTGGCAAAGCAGAGTGTGCTTAATTTCACCTTATCTTTTTTTCACCTTGTATTGAAAAGCATTCACAGCAGATAGGTTTTTTGCTTATACCCAGTGAACCAATCTGAGAGGGAAAGTTACTGATAGCATTGACTGATTCATGAGAAGCACACACACACAGCTAAGCAGGACCATGCATAAAATTCAATGTGATAGCAAGCCCTGTACCAGCCAAAGCTGATCTAATGCCAATATTACAACGTGCAGTGCTGCCAGATTCGGTCATGGTTACCTTCATGGATTGGTCACAGGTTTCTCTTTAGTTATGAAACAGCTTCCAGACTTCAGATGTGAGTGCAAAGTGCTGACTCACTGCCAGGTATGTCATGCACAGGACAATAATGTCCAGGAAGTGAAAAAAAATCTGGATTTATTTTTAAACTTATTTTTATTTAACACTTCTTAAGTGCAATTCTAGTAAGTTTCTGCTTTTTCAATTCCTCCTCTTTTCCTGAGCTACAACCTAGGTGATCAGACAATAAGTTAACTCCAGGCACTGAATTTACAGGGAAATTGTTACACTTTTCAGGTGGTTGAAGTCATTAACTCATACCTTATTACAGCAGCTGAGGCGTGCAATAATCAGCCCCAAAAGTACTGTTCTTTAGATCTTAATGCTCAATTAATTTTCTGGAATCCACATCAAGAAACAAAGGAATGAAACCACAATAAGAAGAACCAAGGGAAGAGTTATTGTGTTTCCTTTACTCTTTAATTTCAGACTTGGCTTATCAGAATTATAAATACTTCAACAAAACCTCATGCAGGTCAAGCCTTGCTGCCAGTCCTAATTGTTGTTCTGTTTCTGTTGACTTAAATAGGATTAATTGCAGAGGGCAGTCTTCTGGGTCAGACTAAAAGTCTGTCTACCCAAGCATGAGTCTCCAAAAGTGCCCAGCAGTGGATGCCCAGGAAATAGGTTATGCACAGGGCATGCAGAAACTGTTCCTTTCCTGGGATATCCACAGGTTCAAGTGTTCCACATCTCTGTGAAATAGAGATTATGTCCTCCTGTGTAATATTCCTCAATGAATTTTTATTCCATAAATTAATCAAATCCATTCTATTTTGAACAGGTCTATAATTCTACCATCTACAGACACGTAAGACCTATGACTTAACCTTGCAGGATAATGAGAGACAAAGATCTTCAGTTTGTTCTGGACTCAGCAACTGCCAATTCTCTTTAATGTCACAACATCCTCATGACTTTCTCTTCAGCTGTGTATTAATGGGGCACAGCACAGAAAACTATGCAGCACTTATCCAGCCTCCCAAGATCAACTATGTTCCTTTCTGAAAGGCAACAATTGCTGTTTTCAACCTAAGAATATTATAAACACTTCTTTGCAAAAGAAAAAGAAATGAAAGAAAGTACAAAATACACTGGTATATTTTGCTCAGGCTGACAGAAGAGGTTTTGTGTCTGAAACGCTTAACAGAAAGCCTTTACTGATGAGCTACACTTCAAAGCAGTGTAGGCATGCAAGTTCCTGGTCATGTCTCAGCCCCCTTTACTAGAACAGCTGTAGAGGAATGTTATCAATGCAAGCTCGGGAAACCCCTATATTCATGATTGAAGTGCAGTACTCCTGAATCTTTCTACTGTGTACAAGGCCAGAGAGTGCCTTGCTGGGTCTCTGGTCTGATCACATGGTTATGCCTCTTAAAAAAGTACTGTTGTCATCAAGCCCAAATTTTCTTTTAGAGATAAAAAGCACTCATGCTAATTGGGAATTTAAGAACACTCCCTCGGGTGCCAAAAATCCACAGTGGAGAGAGACAGAGACAATATTCTGCTTTGTTTTTTAAAAAAATATAACAACTTAGGAAGAAAATGTAATAAAGCAAGTCACAAAACTATTAAAATGAATGGAAAAGCAAGAAAATTGATAGCATTGAATATCATTGTACATTGGGAAGTGAATAAAGCAGGAAACAGAACACAATATAAAATCTATAGCAAAAAGAAATATTGAGGAGAAATGAAATGTGAGTATAACTAAAATAAAAGCAATCCTAATAGTAATTTCAGTACAAGAGGGTAAAATAATAATACTAATAAATATTCCTGGCCCTGTGGTTGGAAAAAAAGACAGATTTATATATATGATAAAATATTTTGCATACCATTTCTAAAGAGGATGCTAAACAGCAGATTCCAAGTCAAGATTTCATGTCAACAAAATCAGATAATTTCTATGTATGAATTTCAAAAGGACCAAACAAGAATCTCTTGAATATCTGCCATTATTTCTAGTAATTTTTGGAACACCTTGTGATTGCAGAGGATGACTTCGTAACAGGACATTAGAAGGGTAAGCACACAACCTCAGCAACCCCATTCCCAGCAGCCTGGTATCAAAGACACTACAGCTACTGTTGGTTTCTATTAATAAAAAAATTTGGAAGGTAAAAAACCAAATGCCAGTCAATATGCATTTATTTGTCATACTAACTTGGTATCATTTTCACAGGATTACAGCCTTGGCTCATTTTTTTAACACATTTACACACTGCTTATTATCAAAGCTGCATGCAGACACAGCATGAGGACATCTCCCCAGAGGGAAGGTGATGGGCACAGGGGGAAGACACTGGAGGATTGGGGACCAGGTACTGCATGCAGAGGGAGGAGTCCTNTAGGAAGAAAATGTAATAAAGCAAGTCACAAAACTATTAAAATGAATGGAAAAGCAAGAAAATTGATAGCATTGAATATCATTGTACATTGGGAAGTGAATAAAGCAGGAAACAGAACACAATATAAAATCTATAGCAAAAAGAAATATTGAGGAGAAATGAAATGTGAGTATAACTAAAATAAAAGCAATCCTAATAGTAATTTCAGTACAAGAGGGTAAAATAATACTACTAATAAATATTCCTGGCCCTGTGGTTGGAAAAAGACAGATTTATATATATGATAAAATATTTTGCATACCATTTCTAAAGAGGATGCTAAACAGCAGATTCCAAGTCAAGATTTCATGTCAAGAAAATCAGATAATTCCTATGTATGAATTTCAAAAGGACCAAACAAGAATCTCTTGAATATCTGCCATTATTTCTAGTAATTTTTGGAACACCTTGTGATTGTAGAGGATGACTTCATAACAGGACATTAGAAGGGTAAGCAGACAACCTCAGCAACCCCATTCCCAGCAGCCTGGTATCAAAGACACTACAGCTACTGTTGGTTTCTATTAATAAAAAAATTTGGAAGGTAAAAAACCAAATGCCAGTCAATATGCATTTATTTGTCATACTAACTTGGTATCATTTTCACAGGATTACAGGCTTGGCTCATTTTTTTTACACATTTACACACTGCTTATTATCAAAGCTGAAGGCAGACACAGCATGAGAATGTCTCCCCAGAGGGAAGGTGGTGGGCACAGGGGGAAGACACTAGAGGATTAGCGACCAGGCACTGCATGCAGAGGGAGGAGTCCTCAAACCCTGTCCTGGCAGAATCAGAGGGATGGAGATGTTTTATACCTACAAATGCCATTTAAAGGTCATTAAGCAAAATGCCACTGTCAGAGTATCAGAGTTTAGACAGAAGTGTCCATCTAGTACAGTACCAGGTCCTAGTGTGCTAGTCCCAAGCTGGGTATGCTCTTAATTGCAGCTTTGTGAAGGGTAAACCAATATGAAAACTATATTTGCAAATATGGAACAAGTTGCCCTAAGTTTTATTTACTGCTCCTTTTTTTTTTACAGATTCTGTACGTGCCTTGGGTGATGAACATATGACAATGTAGTTTGATCAGGGTTGTGCTCTTTTACAAATTTAGTTCAACACATTGTTTTATGGTTGATCTTTGCATGTGGTTAACAAATACCACATAAACCTATAAACTCTCCTTCTGACCAGCTGTGAGAACATACTACGGTTTATATATCCCACAGTGAAGAGAGAGGAAGACTGTTTAATGAGATCCAGTCCGAGTAGTTTTTGAAAAAATAATCTAGCAGTTATATCCCCCCCAAAAATGCTGATTAGCAGCTATTTCATGCATTGTCTATGTGCATGAAATTTGCATAAACTCTGTTTGTGTTGCAAAATTTAAAACTTACTTTTCATTTTCTACCCAGTACGAGATGACCGGTTTTAGTAAATTAATGGTTTGGTATGTTCTAAAGTATTCCTTTGCTTTGTTTATTCAATCCTTTGTTCATTGTTAGTTTTCTAAGAAAACTTTCAAGTCTGGTTTTAAAATAAACCTAATGTCTCTAAAATATGAAAAGCCTTTAAGCTTTGCAGTGAAGTAACCCATGGATATACCTTAACTATTTCTCTTCTATCAGAAAGACTTATAATCGTTATGAAGCAAATATATGCAAGAGATGGAAAATTAAACCTCAGCTGGCAGATGCTTGTTAAAGCAGGTCCAATTTCAGTAAATACTTGAATTTCCTAGATGTCGCTTAGTGAAGCAAATGTTTCTCCTCCTCTGGTTCCTGGATGTTTTTACATTGTTATTACAGAGCAATCAGGATTTTCACTTGTTTAAGAAGTGCAGAAGGGAAGTAAGTGCAGAGTTACCAGGCAGTATTTGTCAGGAATACAGACTGGAGGTCTAAGACACAAGGGGACGCAGCCTGAGCTGTTGATATCAATTAAGGAAATATTACCCTAACAAAATACAAGTCAATTAATCTATCAGCTGCTTCTGACACCCAGTTCTTCCTGCCATTTCCTTCACATTCCCATCCCAATGACCTCCAAATCCACTTGTTTCCTATCTTGCTGTCTTCATTTTCAGCATCCTCATCACTGTTATCTTCAAGCATTCTGTTGCTGGCCACCCTTCCTTATTTTCTGTCATTTCCCAGAGATCGTTTCTCAGTGAGAGCCTAAACAGCATTATGTAAAGTGGGAGGTGGCAAAGAATGAATGACTATAAGATATTAGTAATTAAAAAATAATTTAAAACATACTTGCTGGACTGATTCCTGCAAATCCCCAAAGGTGAAAATATCTTTACAACAACTTAGAATGAACTTTGTGGGAATAGCGTTTTAGCAAGGCCTGAATAAGTAAGCTGCATTCAAAAATGCAGATGGCTGAAATAATTTCTTCTATTCTTTTAGTAGCTAAAACAGTCACTGAAAAAAAATCAGACTTTTGACCTGTTTTATAAAATCAGGTCTTATTCCATGGATAATTTGAGGGAGTAAAAAATGGAAACGGTTAAAATGTTTTATATTAAAAAATACTTTATGTTTATATTTTCAAATTCTTCCTTTTCAAAAGTACTATTAACTTAGAAATCAAATATCCAGTGAAGTCTACAGCCAATCTAAAACAAAGATTAAGCTGGACACCACTCAGCAACAAAACTAAGTATGTCCAATATAGTCCTGGTACCAACCATAAATGCACTCTGTGTTGCTAAAATAAAAAAGAAGTATGTAGAATTTAAAAGTACACAATCTGAAATAGTTTCCTCTACTGCCACAGCAAGTGGTACCTAAAACTAATGCAAATAGAAGAGAGCAGCTGAATTGTTTAGTTTTCTTTTGAACAGTTGCTGTCAGTGTTCCCCCTCTTGTAATGACATAATTGTGGTGGGATGTTTCTCATCTTCTTTTATAAAGCAGCAGTACAAAGAGACACTGCTCTGAATGGAGCAAACATGCTTCAAAAGTCCAAAATTATCCAAAAGGAGTGTGAAACAATGGTTGCTTTGCAGCATTCTGATACTAGCATTGCAAGATAGAAACAGTGTTTTATTTACCTAGGTGCATTTTGAGACCATTTAACAGAGACGTTTATCTCACACTCTAGATAGTCCTTTATGAACTCTGAAAAATCAAAATGCTTCCTGCACAACCCACTTCTACCCATCATCAGGCCCCATGTAGAGAAACCAGTCTGTCTCCAAACCTGAGTTACAAGTGCTCCAACCTCCTGCACCCTTTTCCCTCCCCGCTTAGGGAAAAGCTTTGCAGTGTGCTCAGCTTAGAAATGCAAAGGCTCCAAGGCAAAGTACAGCCCATGACGCATGAGCGACTGGCTGGGAGAGCTTCCCTTCAGCAGCCCTTCTGCTGGGGCACCCAGACAAATGTTGTGGCTGGGAAGTAAGAGGAGAAAAGCTGTCTCCTAGGCATATGACAAGGTGACTCAAACTTTTCTTGACCTTTCCTATAAATGGAAAGATAAAACCATTCGCTGCTGAAACTGTAGCTAGAGTAATGTGGTTGGTATGTGTTTTTTCAGTCTTGTAGCATGTATAAGCATTCAATCAAACCGATGCACCATTTTTTACCTTTTTCCTCCACATAATTATTTTTTTGGCTAAATGGCATAAACTTACTCTGATTTTTAGCAGACATCATCACAGGAGAAAAAGACACACCACCCTGACATTGACTGGCAACCCTGCAAATGTGGGATCTGATCTCTGAAGGGGGGAGATAACAAGCAGCGTGAGAACATTTTCTGTTTCTTGAAGATCTATTCTCTCTGAAACAATAGTATTTTAAGTCTCTCTCTAAAAATTTCCCCGCTATTAAATTCTTCTGGTCTCATTTCTGTTCTTCTAGCATCTGAGTGCTAACAGTGTGATACAGCTGCGTCCACAAATTCATCCCTTTGTGTGAAAAAGTGCAGCCTCTTCTCAGCTTTAAATTTCTTGCTGCTTTCTCACGAAGTCTCCTAATTACCTTGCCTGGTGCAGTCAGTATTTCATACACAGCAGCTACATTCCCCGTTGTCTCCTTTCTGAGCTAAATATAGAAAAAGTCATTTTGCAGTGCTAAGGGCAGCATAGCTGCATGAGCCATAGCTCCTCGACCACCCTCAGCATCAGAGGTGGCTGCTGTGCTACCGCATCATCTCTGCAAAAATAGATTTCTCTATAAGTTGCCTCTAGATCCGTTTTCTCAACACGATCCTGTCCTTCCTATGCATACTTCAGCCAGAAAACAGCTAAGCAGGCCAGCAGAAAGTGAGGAATTCAGTCTCTCCCTAAAAGAGAAGACAACCCTTTGAAGTGTGTGGGACCCCTGGCCCAGCCTCCAAAACAGCTGTTTCCAGGCTCTGAGTGCACCAACAGAAATTTGGGGTTTGCACAGAGTACTGCAGCAAGAAGAATTTGCTCTCAGTTGATAGTCATCTAATAATCAAGCATTTTCCAAAATAAAGTTTTGCTGAGAATCCACTACTCATCTCTCTAAATTCTACCAGTGTTTGAACGCTGGACCACATTGTGTGAGGTCAGAGATGCAAAGAGCACTAGTTATTCGTGATGGAAAATCAGGACACTGTAAATTGATTAAGCAATTTTTGCAATTTTTTTACTTTGGTTTTAATTAGGGCTCCAAAACTTTACTTCTGTGATTGATGGCACCAGTAACTTGAGTTAAAACTAGCATGAAGATAAATAATCTGATTTTTAAAAAAATTTAATCAGTTAGACAGATTAAGTAGAGTTTTTACTTGACTTTCACTTCAACTTTTGAAAACATTAAGAGCAAAAACTGGTTTGTTCTTGTCCCCTGCCTGTCAATTGTTCTGCTTTTAAAAAGTATGATAATTTCCAAAAGCAAGGTATATCTCAAAGCAGGGACAATACTAAAGAAGTGAAACAAGTTCAGGTAGCTGGCACTCACTGCCAGCTGTTTGCCATGCATGCTGACTGGTCACATTATCATTGAATATCAACTCTCAAAAGCTTTAACCCATTAGTGGACAAATCCAGGATTTTGTACTCTAACTTAAATGTCCACCCAAAGCCCAGCTGTGAATTTGAACAGGCATAAAATCTTTATTGAAAGGAGAGATGGTAAGGTGAAGATTAAATATTAACTTTTGCTTACTTGTTTATTTTAACCTGTGGTCTGTACCTCTGTGTGTACTATAATGAGTCGAGCAGCAATTTAAATCAGATATGCATAGAAAGGAGAATCCCCACAAAAAATATTTGTACATCCTTTGTTTATCACCTAGAAACATTTTTATTAGATGGCTTCAGAATCATCTTTAAAAAGCCCACCAGTTTCTATTTCTGGAAAACCACTATATCCTGAATGAGTGACTGTCAATCATGTGAACTACTACCAGACCGAAGCAAGTTTCCAGAATTTTTCATAGTTTGGTCTGCAACTTTATATCCAGCTTGTCCCGTGGGATGAAATCTCCTGGNACTGTTTGCCATGCATACTGACTGGTCACATTATCATTTAATATCAACCCTCAAAAGCTTTAATCCATTAGTGGACAAATTCAGGATTTTGTACTCCAGCTTAAATGTCCACCCAAAGCCCAGCTGTGAATTTGAACAGGCATAAAATCTTTATTGAAAGGAGAGATGGTAAGGTGAAGATTAAATATTAACTTTTGCTTACTTGTTTATTTTAACCTGTGATCCATACCTCTGCGTGTGCTATAATGAGTTGAGCAGCAATTTAAATCAGATATGCATAGAAAGGAGAATCCCCATAAAAATATTTGTATATCCTTTGTTTATCACCCAAAAACATTTTTATTAGATGGCTTCAGAATCATCTTTAAAAAGCCCACCAGTTTCTATTTCTGGAAAACCACTATATCCTGAATGAGTGAGTGTCAATCATGTGAACTACTACCAGACCGAAGCAAGTTTCCAGAATTTTTCATAGTTTGGTCTGCAACTTTATATCCAGCTTGTCCTGTGGGATGAAATCTCCTGGATGCTACTCTCAGTCCTTCTAGAAATTCTCTCTTCTCACTATTGAAAAAGCTTGAGGAACCACTATGCTAAGAATGTACTTAACATAACTCTTGGTTCTTGTGGTTGGAAACAACAAAGAGGAGCATGTGACCATCCGGCTCTCCACAGTCTATTGTCAAATAGTCTGGGAACCACAGCCTGATGACCCTGTAACCCTCACTAAATCCCAGATTCACATTTTTCCCAACAAATCACTTTTCAGAGCACAGTAAAGAGCTATGAGCAATTATTCTACTCTTACTTATGGAGCTGAGTGCGTGCCTACTTGCAGTATAGTCACAGCAGATACAGGTTTGCCAGGAGTGCCTATGTTTGTCCTAAGACTGACCCATGTACCTTATAGGGGCTCAGGTCATTGTTCTGGGCAGGAGGGAGACAAACATGTTGATCAGAGGTCTCTTCCTAACCAGTCTTGGGTGTGTATCAGTGCCTGTGGGATGGGTCTTCTGTGTGATCTCCAGTTCCCAGAGAATGACATGGGACCACAGCTCCTGCAATGTTGGTACCCTTGAGCTGGCAACATGAGTGTATGGAGTGTGGGCTTTTAAAGAGTTTCCCTTGGTCAAGATGTCTAGAAAGCTATCTACAGTGAGCAAGGTAAAGGAAGCTTTGAACTGTCATTCAGTCTCCCTTGAGCTGGGAGTTTCTGTTTATTAGCTGAAGACCTCGAAAAAAAGATTTGGATCTTTCAAGCAAAATCTACTGGGGTCTTGGTTCCCAGGTGTGCCTGCTGAGCAGCGGGAAGGAATACTGATACATTAGTTGAAAGTAGATCCAAAGTCCCAAATCTGAAGGCTGCAGACTACTACCCGTTACTGCTCTTCCACGTGGAAGGTGACAAAGCTTCAGTACATAGCCCAAGGGTGATTAAAAGAGACTTCATGGCCTTGGACAGATAGTGAGGGAATCTGGGGCCCAGGTGATTTTTAACTCCTTCCTTCAAGTTGTGAACAGTGACATTAGGCGTATCACACAGGACCAGCCTATTAATACCTGGCTCTGTGACTGGTGTTACTATAAAAACTTTGGGGTTTTTTGATAATGGGATGGCCTGCATCAAGCTTACAGGCATCAAATGGAAGCCACTGTTCTTAAAGGGAAAGGAGGAGCTTGCAGGGCTCATTGACAGGGCTTTAAACTAGATGTCAGGGGGGAGGAGGACAATATCAGGCTTGTCCTCCTCCTGGGAGGACACCTGTGGTTAGAGAGATGGGGTGCTGGTATAGGCTTTTCACCTGTTGCCCCTAGGCATGCTGGAGATGCTGCAGCCACCACTGAAGTGGAGATGAGCTAAAGGACTCCTGACATAGTGGGAGCCAGCAAGGAATCTTCCATGGAACACCTTAAAGGAAATAAGGGGTGTTCCACTAAGAAGGTGATGCGGCCAACAGCCCAGACGAAGTGCCCCTACACAAATTCACGCAGCTTGGGCAACAAACAGGAGGAGTTGGAAGCTCTGGTGCTGCTAGAAAGCTATGACTTGATGGCTGTTGCTGAAACTTGGTGGGATGAATCCCATGACTGAAGCGTGGCTATTGATGGCGACAGGCTGTTCAGAAAGGACAGGCTGGGAAGGAGCAGCAGAGGCATTGCCCTCTGTATCAGGAAGGGAAACTGTTGGACAGGGTCCAGAGGAGTGTCATGAATATGATCAGAGGCTGGAGCACCTCCGCTTATGAGCACAGGCTGAGAAAGCTGGGATTGTTCAGCTTGGAGAAGAGAAGGCTCAGGGGAGACTTTGTAGCAGCTTTCTTATACCTGAAAGGGGCCTAGAAGAAAGCTGGGGAGAGACTTTTAACAAGGGGATATAGTGATAGGATGATGGGGAAGGGCTTTAAATTGGAAGGGATTTAGGTAAAATGTTAGGAAGATTTTCTTCACAATGAGGGTGGTAAGACACTGGCATGGATTGCCCAGGGAAGTTGTGCATGCCTCCTCACTGGAAGTGTTCAAGGCCAGGTTGGATGGGGCCTTGATAAGCCTGGTCTAGTGGAAGGTGGGGGTTGGAACTGGAATCTCTAAGTTCCCTTTCAATCCAAACCATTCTATGATTCCATGATTCTATGATATTCTAGGGGAGCATGCTACATGCATAAACTTTTTTTTATACTCTTTCCAAGCACACATTTTCACCCAATATCAGAGAGAAACAGATGAGAGGGTTATACAGATCTTTTATCCAACATGGTGCAGCCACTCATATGTCCCCAGGAGGACATGCCACCTGTGGGAATGTGTGCTGTGCACCTCCCTGGCAGATCCTTCTCCTTGACTTTCCCAGCAGGTCACCCTACAGCTGCCTGTGCTACTTGCATGTTCATGTTTCATTTGAAAGGACCCCAGTTCTGGAGAGGCGTGGGGTGCAGTCCCATCTTCTTCCAGCATGGAGTCAGGACACAGAGGGGAACTCCTCAGGGGTGGGTCCACAAGGCAGGTCACAAAGAAGCCAAAGTATAGACATAGCCTGTGGGACCCATGCAACTCACGTCAATAAGAGAAAGATCAGACCCTGGTGCCTAAAATTACTTTCTTCAAGTTAATGTTAAACATATTGCTAAAGCATCTTACACAATTTCAGTTATGCACTGAAAGAATCTGCATTGTGGAGTTCAAATTTGATTATATTGTCATTTACGCTAAAGAATGCTTGTGGTTTGAACAATGTTTACATTTATTATCTTTTGGTTTACATTTTTTCCCAGATTAATAGATCGTAAGATACTAGTGCATCAAGATTCCACATTAAGGCAAGATGCTATTTTAAAATTATGTGGTAACCCTTTAAAAACCAAACAATTGTCAACCTCGTCCCACTGAAATAACTTTGTTCCAAACTCATGTCCCTGGAAGTGCTGGAATGTCCTCATGGTGAGGTGGCCTGCCAAATTGCTGAGCAAGCACTGGGGTCATCTCCCCTGCTGGTGTAACACTAATGACTCCGTGGGGCAGTGCCAATAGGGATTTTGGCCCTCAAGATCTCTTCCACAAGGATGTTCATTGTTTGATTATACATGTGCTATGGACATGTAGAGTTCTTTGAATAAACCACCCTGGCAAAGCAATTTTAGGGGCTGGCCAGTAAACAGAAATAAAGAACCTGAACTGCCTGTTGACCCCAAGAACGCAGTCCCAAGTGGCTGCAGAACCCTTCAGTGTAACTCCTAATCTCCATCACAAACCAGCCACGTGATTACAGGTTAACAGCAGAACTAGTCCTCATCATACCAGCTCAGTTGTGCTCTGGTTCTGGTTTGTGCCATTGGATACCAGCTAACTTCCCAGACCATCCAGGGTGCTGACCTATGAATGCCTGCCTGGGTACAGAAGGTGCTTGCACATGCTGGCATTTGTAGGTAGATTCTTACATAAGCAATGGTCAGCAGAATTGGATTGTCAAATAGGAGAGTCCTCCATTTTCAGAGCAATATTTGGTTTTTACAAATTTATCAGTAACATCAGTATCAAATAGCATCACTATAGAAACAGTAGAAAGGGACTGAAATGAAGGTATCATGCAAAAAATGTGAAGTCACAGCAGCCTGCACCTTTCAGATGCCAAAAAGATATTACAAAAAAGAGGAAGATAATGAAATCATTTCTTCCACTCTTTCCTACCTAGCTTCCTTTGGGAAAGACTTTTGTCCACATTTAATTTCAGATTATCACATAGATGGGACAAAACCTCCTCAAGATGTATTCAGACTATGCCAACTACAGACTTCTCTTCAAGCAAATGCATGTCATTCAATGTACTTTCAAGTACAGAAGAAAAATACTGTACATTCAGAGAAGATATATTATCATAAAATAATACACAAACTGTTTTAAAGTATAATACACTAAATAATACGATAAAGATAATACATATATTCAGTAGCATACATAAACACAAAAGCACATATATAGATCTGGTTTTATCCCTTCTCAAACCAGCAACAATATACGTTTCCTTGAACTTTAATATTCACTGTGCATTTTTGAGGACTGAACAATCTGTTCATAATAGAAGTAATAATGTCAGAGCTGGTCCACATTCCCCAGTACATTTCATCCTAGAACAATGTACAGAGGGTTGTCATCTGTAGTAATAACTTACTAAAATAGACATGGCTTGATCAAAACTATATACGTAATTCATATTTCCTTTTTCTAATTAAATGACAGATGTGCCCCCATATAAACTGTGAATATGTGTGGAGCCTGCTAAACTACTCATTATAAATGCAGACATTTCTGCAGTCAGTGAATCACTTGCAAATAAACTGATTTAATTCTAATGCATACTCAAGGATGCACCAAATATTTTCTGTGACAAACTTCCAGCTGATCGGTGCTACTCAGCATTCACTGAGCAAGGTTAGTAGTAACCCACTGTGTAGTCCTTGCCTTGATTGAATGAGGAGGAGGAATTTGTCAACAAGAAAATAAGGAAGAATGATTAATTCACCTCCCATGTGAATTTTAAGGCATTCAGAAAAATTCATACTAAAATTCATGAGACTTTGGGGATTTATTCATACTAGGAAATTCATTTCAACGCATTTGTATGGAGACTGGTTTAGTGAATCATAGACCAGTGACCAGCTCAAGTATTTCATGATTTTTTTTTCATTCACAATTTGTTACTGTTTTCTTTTAACTTGTTTATTTTCTGTATTTGACTAGATCTAAACATATATTCATATGTATTTACATATCTATAACAATACAGGAAATACAATGGTGGCCACCATGGCCAGGAAAAAACATGGTGAAGGGTAGGAAATACCATGATGGCCACCTCCTTGGAAATCTGGTAAGGGAGGGGATGCTTTTGTGACCAAGGCTGTCCTCCTGACCTTTCTTAAATGGAAACCTGAATTTGGAGAATGAATCAGATGAAACTGCAGCCATCCAAAATTTAGCCATCAGTTATGCTGATCAGCTAGATGGTCTTCAGCACCAGTGCAGAGGTGGCCCTTCCATGATGCAGCTCACCCCAGTAGTCCCAGAAAGGGATAAAACACCATCTGGAGAAATTTATCTCCATCTATGGGGATATTAGACTGTGGGGTCAACTTAGGCAATTAGCTTAGTGAGGAGCTTAAGTTTTATGTACTTCAACATAATTCAGATATAGTTTACCCTTTCATCTGAACTTGGGAAATTAACCAAGTCAAATAAGAAAGTCCAGAAAGATTCTGTCTTTTTATTATTACACTCTACCAAACTTTGTATAAATGCTAGCTAAAGCATTTCTCTATCTAGAATAATAACATGAACTGACATTGCTGCCTGCAATTTTTTCCTCCTTTCATTCTGAGGAGACCGTACACAGAAAACAAATCACTGGGAGGGGGAGATGCATGAAAAATGTGTCTCTGCCTGCAAGTGGAACATTTTGCTTATTAATTCTCAAAGGACTTAAGGCAACACGTTGTGGAAGTTTAAAATCTGGCAAAGCTTAAGGGGAAAAAAAGCAAGTCCTAAAACTTTTAAGGTAATAAATCATAGGGTTTAGATTGCCCATTTCTTAGAATGTCAGTGAAGATGAAAGAGCCTGAGAAGGGATAAAATACCTTATCCTCTTCAAATATTCCTCTTCCAAACTATCATTCCTGTGTTTCTTTTTATTTTACCTGCAGAAGATCCATTTCTCTGTGTGTAACTTACAGCTAATTTGCAGAAGGTCAAACCTTTCTGTGGCTTTTGCTAAGAAAGTAGAAAAATCTCTATGATAGACTGACGCGAAATAATATCCTAATGTACCATACTGAAAAATTATCTCAACGTTACCTCCTATTAGACAAGGGAAAGATGCATTGGATCACAGATATATTACTCAAATCAGACAGATGCCCCTGCAATTGTAGAAAAAGACCATTGAAGCTGCAAAGTACAGCATTTAGATGCTAGAAAGTCCTAAAATTAAGGAAGCATTAAGCACAATGTTGCTGGGGCTTCACAACTCATTGGTACCAAAGAGCAATTTAATGTTCCTGTGCTGTGAACAGAACTACCTAGATGCAGCCAAGAGAAATGCCAGACATAGTGATATTTTCTCCACAGCTCATGCAGTAAAGTCAAAACTGCACATATATGTGGGGTTTTGTCCACTTGAAATCTAAAATTTCAAGTTTACTCCAAACAGTAATTACCTGTCTATGCACGACAATGGAGGAAGTTTCATCACCATGACTTGTGATGGGAAAACAACTGAATGTGTGTAGCACTTAACCAGGAGCTTAGTTAATTCTGAAACAGCATTTTAACTGAATGCTGACAGGAGACCCTGCTGACCACTGAGACAGTCAGCTGGGTGTGGAGGGGCAAAGTTGTACCTCATCTTTGAAAAGTCCACTCCACTGTTGAGTGTGGAAGTACCATGCCACCAAAAAAGACAAGGAATGAGAAGTGCTGAAGGGCCCCAGGTGCAGTCTTAGCAGACAGGCCTCTGCAGGTGACATTTGAGGACTTCTCCACTCACCTATCTGGATCATGGTGTGAGAAACCAGACAGTACACTCATGAACAGACATCTGGTCTGTCTAGCCTGTTGTCCTACCTCCAGCAATAGGGCAGTAACCATCAGGCAATGTCCAAGGAGGATTTGGAGAAAACGGCAAGACACAACATGCTTCCCTGGTATCTGCCCCACGTTGGGTGTAATTGTTGAAGTCTTTGTGTCTGACAGCCCTTGATGGCTTTTCCTTCTGTGGACTCCCCTTCTAACATCATGAACAAAGCCAGTCTCCAGCAGTGACAGGGATATCTGTGTGTCTGCAGGGACCCTCAGGTCCAGAACAAGGGGCTGGCTGGCAGCAGTGTGGGTCAGGCTTTCTGAACGGCTCCCCAGCAGCCAGGTGCCTCAGCTCCACTCCAGTCTGCCAGAGGTGCTGAAAATAGCTAGACACAGTCTGGTCTCAGGAGTTTAATGTTCCTTTTATTGCTGAAGCAATAGCGTAAACCATCTGAACAGCAGTTCCAAAATGTAATCTAACACATTGTTTTGTTTGCATCTTCTTAAAGTAAAATTACTAAGGCACTTGGTGAAATATGCTGGCTTTCATGTGAAGCCATTCAGAACAAGAGTCTGTTGTGACAAATATTGTGTTCATGCAGTAAAGATCTTATGATTTGAGAGACGACATTTTCAGAGCAGGTAATCCTTAGCTTTCTTATTTTCATTAAACTCCTTAACTCTGTCTATGGTGTGGATGTAACAGATAGAGCAGGGACTTTCCTTCAGCCTCCTTTAGACATCCCGTGAGGGGCTTACAACAGCCCTTCATCAGGAGCCACCTTCACAGGTCGCTGGCGCCTGATTTGGTCCCTCCCATCACCCCTCTGGGAGCTGAAAGCAGACAGTGAGGCTACCCCGGGGAAAAGACTTCTGTGCCTATGAGGGGAGCTGGGTTTTTTAATCCACCCAGCATTTACCAGCTCCCAGAAAAGCTGAAAGCATTTAAAGTTTCATCACTCTATTTAGCTGCCTACATGGGAACTGGTGGGTGCTGGACTCTTTGAAAATGCCTGCCCTGCGAAACTAGTCTCCAAGCATTTTACATCACAGCTGATGGTGTCAATGTCGACTTCTACTTGTTGAGTAAGTAAGGTCCTGACATAATATACTATAATGACTCCCTGTGCAATTCTTTAAGGCTTTTATGTAAAGACACATTTAGACATCTTAATAGCTCAGAGTTGTTACTTTTACTACTCATAGCTGTCTTACACATAGGGGGTTATATATCAATTCATGTCTGTGTAACTGCGAGGTGAATATATTCACTCAAGCCTTGGACTTTTTCTTGGAAAATGCACCACAGCTTTCCTCCCTCCCCAGAAGATAAATTACATGCATTTGATGGGGTGCTTTCTCTGGTATTCAAAAAGACCATTGCTAAAAGTGTTGACCAATTAATTGCCAGAAAATTAGTTGTATGCCTGTCCACATACGCACTAAGGTCTAGTAAGTTAAAAATAAGAGTCTGTTTAAGTCTCAAGTTTTAAAATGAAGAATTCTTTGTTTTCAACTTTGGAGAGGTTACTTCATCTAACCATTGAATTCCTGAAAAAAAAACGAGTTTATGTCTGGAGCTCTACTGTAACAAGAGAAGCAAACCTTCAAATAGCATGTATACTTTAAACTACACATATATTTTACAAACACAGTCCATGTGGGTATATATAACAATGTAAAGCATGTCACAATGAATGAACATCTAAAAGTAATCATGTAAAGGTCAAGAGAGATCTCTGGATTAATCACTACAACTTTTGGGTGGTCCAGGATATGCTTATAAAATTTTATACTGAGTAAATTTAATATTATGTAGAAAAATCATCTTTACATTGTACTTCACCTCTGCATTCCTATATCTGCCTTTCTCCCTAGCAGAGCTAGCACAGGCTCAAGTACTAACAGGGGTTCAGCCCCTGGAAGTGGAAACACAGGGCAGACCCATCACAGATGTAGGACCAACTGTGTAGTTTGGTAGATGATGCACTACCTGTTTGTTGGTAGATGACAGACTTTTCCATTGGTACTTGCCAGATGACTAACCAGACTAGCTCTTCTTCTTTCAAAAGTAGTCCTGATGGTGCTGAGACTTTGAGAAGGCCCTTATTAATGTGTTGGGCTTTATTTCGGCAAGGCAGACTCTCTGAACTCAACTCAGGACGAATGCCTTTGTCCCCTTAGCCTCTAGTAATATGTAAATAGGCAAAATCATCTTTTATATTTAAAAAGTAATTAAAAGTTAGAATACCATCCAGTTAAATCCACTTATTCAGATCTGGAATTTATTGCTTTCTCTGTTCATAAAATCTAGGTCACAGTGCATGTTCATTTTAAAGAAAAAAATTTAAATACACCTTTCAAGCACAAATTAGTGCTTCTAAGTCATACTTTTCTGTCGTGTTCAAAAAAGTTATTTAAAATAACAAATGTAGCATGGGAGTAATGAAAAAAAAATGTTAAAAGAGAAAGGCTATAATAATTTACTGACTAAAGCTTTAAAGTTTTCAGTTTCAGTAAAGTTAAGAACAGTGGTGTAGCATCACTCAAAGGATAGATTTATTGGTTATGATTTTAAATATTACATCATTTGCCAACAGTACTGTCTTTTTGTGACAAAAATGGAGCTTATTAAAGCAATATTTTTTCTTGCTATAGATATCTGTCTGAAAACTGTTCCAGGAAGAAAATAATGCAAAAGCAAAATTTGTCCACCATTGATATTAAATCTTCCAGGATCTTCTTCAGCTGCAGTGACAAGAGAGGAAAAGAGCAGAAGCAGCTGAGATCTTCAGCTCTCCCCACTGAGTGAGCAGGGTGATTCCCAGATGTCAAGACCTGTACATACACCTCAGCACTTCCCTCAAGCTAGCAGAACAGCACTGGGGGAGCAGAAAAAAACCAGTTTCATCCAGATTTCTATATTTCCCATAATGAATCAGGTCAGAGAAAAACCTTTGGTAGAGAGCAAGTGAAAAACTTGTTTTCCTTACAAAGGGAACTCTACCAAATAGAGGGTTTGATTCCACCAGGGCCTAAGGAAGGGAAGCTGTGCTGATATATACTAGCAGAAGCACAATGCCAAGTGCGTTTTCTGACTTCAGAAAAATGTGAGCTTATTCCCTTTTCAGACGAGCCCTCTTGGCTGGATGCAAACAATATTGGTGAGTGGCAGCAACAGAACAAAGCACAGGCACACCTCCCTGTTTACTGTGGTCTGCTGCTAGATATACACCAGCCCTTAGTTCACATTTGAAGTAAGGAGTGACTGAAACAAGTGATCAGCTCTGGCGTGTTTGCTGGTGGCCCTGCTGGAGTTAGCCTTCACCCAGCTGCAGCGCCAAGGCAAAACAGTTCTGCAAGGGTCAAGGCTGCAGGGAGGCTGAAGGGAAAACTGGTCAGGAGGACAAGAAAGAAATTTGCCCTGCTGTTGCCCATATTATCTTGATTGTGTGGATAAAAAGCTTACCCTTCCAACTACTCTGCAATGTATTAAAGCTCTTTCTATCTCTCTTTCTCTAGCTTCTATTCCATTTTACTAATCAAGATTAAAAAAAGGTTGAGACACATTCTTAATGTTAAAACACTCTTCTGTTGCTAATATTAGCACAGAGGTAAACAGTCAGGTTTTCACACTGTTAGTTCATTTTGAAAAAGCTTTCCAGCATTGTCATTTTTCATTATCATTCAACATGTAGCAGGGCTAAAGACTCACTCTCTAATCCACTGGCTGCAAAGGATACCTCTGCGTATACATCCACAGACAACCATGGATTAACATAAGTGCAAACAAAGCTGGTGTTCTAGGCCCCTATTGTTTAGAACTGGCAGCAGAAATAAAGCAATAGAACTGCTAATAAACATTTTGAAATACCTTCTCAATCATAGCTAAACCAGACCTAAACCCAAACTTTTTTGGAAAGACAGAAAAATCAGACACTTCATTTCTGCACCTCAGATACTCATGAGCACATCCCTTGTGTGTAACCCTGGCAGGCTCAGGCACGTGGACCTTAAAATTACAACCGTATTAGGTGCAGAAAGCTGTTTCCATTCATCCTTGGGAATATCTAATTGGGTATCTTTTTTTTGGCTTGGTTTATAGTAGATACAAAGAGTGTTAACACAAAAATGAAAAATGCAGGAGATGTTGATGGGGAGGTGAGAACCCAGAAGTCTTTTTCCCTCTGCCTGGAAAACATTTTCAGGAAGGTAAATTATCTGGGAACTGCTGGACCTAATCCAGCTGTAATTGCAGATTAAAGCATTTTCATCAAGTATGGGGTGAACTGGATCAGTCTTCACTTAAGATAAGCTATGAGTATTTACTTGTGGCCTTGCCTTTCCTAGGCAATGGAGTCATCCCTAATAATCACTCCTCAGAGGACACAAGCCCTACCAAGCAAGAAAGTGTACACGCATAAAAAGACTGTCTAAAGGAGTTTAGTCTACCTAATGCACAGACAGTCAGAGAATCAGCCATATTTACTTACCTATTTTTTCTCACTCAAATGTACACAATATGTGTAATTTCTTTCAAAATTATTTTTATTAGTTTATTGCATATTAGTTGAAAGTTGACCTAACAAAGAAAATCAGTAAAATATATTTGAAATTCATTCATTCACTGATTTCTTACACCAGTTATTTAAAATAACAGCATATGATTAAAAATTGTTTTGGTTAAGCCAAAATATCAGTTGTCCCAACCATTAAAATGTCCTGGCTGTGCTCCTAGGTGATGACAGTACTATATTTAGTCACTGAGTACCACCAGCTGTCTCGCTAACAGAAGTCTGGCGTTTTCCTTAATTGAGAGATGCAGTATGTGTGAAATGATACCACTCACACTCACTCATGATAATACAAGCATGACCTAGTTGAAAGATTTTGATTTTCTTTTTTCTTCTTTGTTCAGAAGAATAACAGTTGTTTCAGTATAACGTTAAAAACTGAAAGCTATCCAAGGGGTTTATGAGGAATTCTCTGCAGATTACAATCTAGTAACCTCATTTTTCTCAGTTCCCCAGCAGGGAAGGGCAGGTGAGAGGAAGAAATGGAAAACGTAGCCTTGAACTTTTGACAATTACTTTCCCAGTCATCCGTATCTTGCAAGTTTGGGTGATGTTTTCTTAACAATTTTTTCCTAACTGAACACTGATCCAGAGTTACAGGGTGTTACATTCTGGCAAGTATTACTGCTCTCTGTCAACCTTCTACCTTAAAAACAATGGTATAACTTGAGGTGGATGATGAATTCTTTTCCTGAATAACTAGTCTGCCTCAAAACTTTAGGTTTTGGATGTAACAAAATTATTTGTGACTTCTGGTTTGAATTCCTAGAGTATAAGTTTCAGAGAGAAACCAATGGTCTCTTTACCCACTCTCACTCCATGGCTGCATTGCCTGGTAAGTAGAAAAACCATCAAGCCAGAAACATAACTAAGTACACAAGTTCCCACAAAAGCTCCTTGGTGCTGGGATCTGGGCACTGGGTTATGTAACTCAATTTTTTTCTCTCTTGTTGACATGCATCCACTCAGATTTGTAAATAAACATTTTCTGAAGCAACAAATAAAAATCTCAAGTTGCCCTTGTCAAATGGCCTAATCACTATTTTAGAGAGATGTATACTATTTTATATCCCATAAATGTTTAAGTTTTCATTGTTAAGTGATCCAGACCCCTGCTTTGGCACACACTGCAGCTTAACACTTGCAATATTTTTGGAGTTGAGCAGTCTGGGGTTAAAACTCCTGCTGCGGACCAAACAAAGAGGGATCGGACCAAACGTTTCCCACAGATGATGTGAATGTCCAGTACTGGTATCTAAGGCACAGGAGGGAGGAGTAGCTTTAATATCAGCTTCTCACAATTACCTCATGCCTCTTGTGAATCTGGCCCTTGGGTTTTATTTATGATATCCCAAAGTGAAAGCAAATGATTCAAGGTGAATTAAATGTTGCAAGCAGTCCAGAACTACTTTTTCCTGAGTCATTGAAAACATTGAAAAGCTTTGGCTGGGGGACCAGTCAACCACAACACAGTCAAAATAAAAAGGAAGAATTGTGGCTGTGCAGGGAACGTCCTCATTCACTGAGCCTCCTGCTGAAGGGCCAGCTAGAGCTGACGTGTGCAGCCAAGCATCCTTACCAAGAGTGCGACAGCTTGTAAACAGACAAAATAAATATTTGATAGCATTTATAGGCACTGTGGGCAGGTGAGGAGGTTGAAGCTGACCCTGCAATTCAAAGATGTGAATTCAGTTCCCAGCTGGGCCTCAGTGTTTCTCTGAAGCCCCGGGTGAGTTGTTTACTCCCTGGATGTGCAAGTGCAAATTCTTGTAGCTCTGTGAGAGAATGACCGGCTTCTGTGGACCGGCTATACCAGCTGAAGATCTGGGCCATGACAGTTCATGCCCCTCAATATAACAGGGTGAGTAATGCTTGCCTAGATCTTGAGGACCTTGGACTAGTGATAAAGCCACTAATTTTTCATGGGTGCCTATTGTGATGGGCTCATTAAGACCTAAAAAAAAGTAGAACAAGTAAAACAAATAACAAGGCAACACCGTAAGCAGCAATTTCTTGTATACTACATAGCAATTTGCTGTGTACTTTATGACACTCTGATCATGAGCTTTTAAAATCTTTAATATTTTCCTGTTCTCACACACTTGATGTTTCCTCCAAATGGGGAACTCCTGGGGTGTAGGGCAGATGAGCAGTTCTCATATTCATTGTTCTATGAAGTCATATTTTTCAGGAAAGAAGGAACGAAGCTGTGACTTTTTGCTTCAAAGCTGATTAAGGAGACAGCTGAACTCATACTGCTTAGTAAAATAATGTAGCTGGTCAGGATTTGTCACCATGTATTAACTGTGAAATGTACTTGAAAATGGAGAATTTAATTAAAAATTAGCATACTTATCTGACATCACTGGAGGGTCACTGATCAGCATAAGAATGCAAATTAATTCTGCCCTACCTCAGCAGTGGTTAACAAGCTGAAGAAGATTATAACATCTTACAGGAAACCCAAAGATCTGCATAGAAAACATACCAAGTTTCCCAGCCTTATAGTCAGAAAAGATCATCAGGCCTGGTTTTCTACTTTCCTGTTCCACACTTTTATCTGCCATGAGGAAAAATCCAGAAGGGGTGAACAGGC
This sequence comes from Piaya cayana, assembly GCA_013389865.1. Taxonomy (NCBI): domain Eukaryota; kingdom Metazoa; phylum Chordata; class Aves; order Cuculiformes; family Coccyzidae; genus Piaya; species Piaya cayana. The sequence continues at coordinate 29,746 of WAAB01001369.1, forward strand.
TCTTAGTTACTGTTTAAGTACCTTGCTTTTCATAAAAGCATGAAGTAGAAGTGTTTTGGTTTCCATTGCACTTCACAGCTTCTGCACGTTAAATGCCTTCAGATTCCTGCAGAGAGCTAAATCTGGTGTGCAGGCTGCAGCAAGTAAACAAGGTATATCTTAATGAACTGCCAAGTAATAACATGAGGGAACTTTTTAACACAGCTTCACTGTCACTACTCATTCTAAACTCTACGACTTCTCCTATAGCTTCCAAGCTCTGAAAAAAAGTGTTTGTCCCTGTGATTGCTGATGTAACATAGCTAACAGGCAGGGAGACACAAACCTGACCCTAATTTAGTGCAGCTGCAACACAAACCTTCACCAAGAGACTGGGTTAATTTATTTTTTAATATTTTTTTAAGGGAAAAGAGAAAATGTTAAAGATCTACGTTTAATTAGAGAAGATGTTTGGGTTCAAGAATATGCCCAGCAGGGTAGCATTTAGTAACAGCACCGTGTCTTCTCACAGTAGCTCGTCAGACTAGGGGTACCCAGTTCTACCTGCTGTTCAAACACAATCTGAGAAATAGATCCTTCCCAGAATATATTAGGATCTCAAAATAAAATGTGACAAGTTGGTGCAAGCAAACAAAAAGGACTTGGAAGGCAAAAGCAGGGAAAAGGAAGGTCATATGGCACGAAAGCTTGGATTAAAGTGACCTGGGCATGTGCCCTTTTAAGAAAACAAGAAGAAGAGTCTAATAATATCAGTGTGTCCCTTCCATCAACTGGTAATATGGTATGGACATTGCTGTAGTAAAGGGTTTTGAAAATCACACTGAAGCATTGTGTCTAGTTCTGGAATCCTCAGTATAAGAAGGATATGGAACTGTTGGAATGGGTCCAGAGGAGGGCTACGAAGGCAATCAGAGGGCTGGAGCACCTCCCATATGAGGACAGGCTGAGAGAGTGTGGCCTGTTCTGTCTGGAGAAGAGAAGGCTCCAAGGAGACTGTATAATTGCTTTCCAGTACATGAGGAGGGCCTCAAGCTGAGGAGGAACTTTTTACAGAGGCACATAGTCATAGGACAAGGGGGAAGAGCTACAAATTGGAAAGGGGAAGATTTAGATCAAACTTTTGGAAGAAATTCTTTATGGTGAGGATGGTGAAGCACTGGCACAGGTTGCCCAGGGAAGCTGTGGATGCCCCATCCCTGGAAGTGTTCAAGGCCAGGCTGTATGGATACTTGAGTAGTCTGATCTAGTGGGAGGTGTCCCTGCCCATGGCAGGGATGTTGGGACTAGGTGATCTTTAACGTCCCTTCCAAACCATTGTATGATTCTAAAAGGCAGAATTACAAGTATCATGATTGGTTGAGGTTGGAAGGGAACTCGGAGATCAGCTGGTCCAACCCTCCCTGCTCAGGCAGTGTCACTTAGAGTCAGTTGCTCAAGATCATGTCCAGATGGCTTTTGAATATCTCCAAGGATGGCAACTCCCCAGCCTCCTGGGGTAACTTGTGTCAGTACTTAGCCATTCTCGCAGTAAAAAAAAATGTTTCCTGATGTTCAGAGGGAACACCCTTGTGTTTCAATTCAGACCCAGTGCCTCTGTTCCTGTCACTGGACACCACTGAGAAGAGCCTGGTTCCTTTCAGTGGAGCCTGATAGGCAACCGGGAACAAGGAGGATGTTCTCTAGGAAATGGTTTTTGCTCACAGATTGTGAGACTGCAGATTCTGTGTTCACAAAGCACAAGGTGGATTACTTGATAAAATTCTTACTAGGTTACTCACAAAGCCCAGCATTTAAGAACCAACAGGTCAACTCCAGAAAATGTAACATGATGACCTTGTTTGAAAAACAAACATGCAAAAATCGGATATACTATATCCAATATCTTACTTTGCAATAAACCAGGGACTGCATGTTGCATATGAAATTGCTTTGTTTCTTAGGCTTTCCTGTAGGGTCAGTTGTAATGCCACACTATCATTTCATGTTTTGGTATAACCAGTCCTCTTTCTAAATGAGTCACATATTTATGCCTCAGAAATCTAAGTTTTAATTCTGAGCATATTAAAGCCATTAGCACAATTAACAGTAAAGGAAAATGTCAGGTAGCCAGCATAAGTTCTCTGATGGTGCAAACAACACAAAACAACATCTTTGATATATGTGACCTGTTCTCATTCATCTCAATGCACTATTAACAGTGGAATATTAATTATGAGCATAATGCTACTTCATATGTCAACATTTTAATCTGTTTCACAGGCCACTTCTGTAAAAACATCAACAGCTGATGGCTGCAGCAGCAGATGTTATGGAAAGATGCAACAGGCAGCCTGCTGTTGTTACTGATGCTGTGGATGGCAAGCATTATTTGCCAAAGTATAATTTACCTACCATAACAAAAATATTCTCCAGGTTTTGCACTGAAAGAATCATCTGCCTTTTATTCCCAAAAATCACAAGGTTACATATCTCTGTGTCTCAATCTACTGGTTCTCCCAAGATTGTTTCCACAGGTCATGGGCGATACAAGATTGAGTGATACCAGAGTGACCAGCTGACCGACAACTAATCTAGCACTGATTATACTGTTCCAAGTGATGGCACATAGTTCACTCCATCCAGATGATATCACCTAGCCTTGGGATATTTGCTAACTCACTGTAATCTTTTTCTCATTAGGCAACGCAAATGATTGCTAGCAATGTATCAGTCAAATAGACCTAGCAGAATGTCTCTACTACGCTCTCAACACAGGAGCCAGATGCATAATTCTATATACTAACAGGGAAAAGTGGAGTTGTGGGGGCTTCTTCCCTTATTTGAAGACCTAACTTGAAACAATAAGCATCTGGTGGAATTTGCAAGAGAGTTGTGGAGCTGATGAGCTTAGGCAATGCAAGGGTATTTTTCACGGAAAGGGTCATCGGGTACTGGAACAGGCTGCCCAAGGAGGTGGTTGAGTCACCTTCCCTGGAGGTGTTTAAGGGACAGGTGGACGAGGTGCTGAGGGGCATGGATTAGTATTTGATAGGAATGGTTGGACTCGATGATCCAGTGGGTCTTTTCCAACCTGGTGGTTCTACGATTCTATGATACCTTTGTAGCCTCTGTACATGCCTAAATGTCTTAAAGACCTGAAAACCTTTGAAGACCTACATCTCAACACTGTAAATTACATTTCTGAGGGGTGAGATGATTGCCATCCAATTCAAGGGGCCACAAACTGCAAAAGATGTAATCTGATGCTCCCAAGCCTTTGAGAGCAAGGAAGGAAGCAATCAGAGGGCTGAGGGGTGAAGCAGCACTTAACCAGCTTCTAGGTGTCTTCTTGCTTCAGAAATCCCACTGTGAAGAGCCTCTGTGAGTAGAAAATACAGCAGGAACAGGAAGACTTGAAATGAAAGAAAAAATTCTTGTTTGCATGGTCAGAAACTGGACAGTTGATTGTAATGAATGATGCCAGAAAGTGCTTTGAGACCGTATCTTTTCCTAACATATTGACCATGCAAAAAACACCAGCCACATTTCTGTGGGATGTGGACTTAATTGTGACTCAGGTGAGGGGGGAATAGTTATATCTGAATGACCAAGGCTGACATCTCTGTTAGGGAAGCCAAGGTTTGTCTAGCTTAGTGACTTTGTTAACTCCCAGTCTGATGATATTAACCCCTATCTAACTAAAAACTGGTCATGTAGTACCTTTTACAAGTGGACTTATCCCATTTTCCATGTTCTGCCATGAGAGGAAAAAAGGCCAGTTCCAAGCTAAATGTTTTTTATTACTTTACTTTTTCTTGACTAAGATAAGCACAAATGAGTAAAGAGAGCATGATAAATCATATGACAGATTATACTCAATAACTGAAGCAGAAAGCACAAAAATAAACAAAGAAATAATCTGAAAATACAAAGGGATCCATTTACAAAAGCATAAGGCCCATTTACATTGTTCATTCCTTACTTCCACATGCAAATCATAGTGGGATCTCTTAAATATCTTCCATGCCTATTTATCTTACAATATTTCATGGATCTAATCTCTCTGTTTCTAAAATGTTTCTAGTACTGTGGCTGGAAAGCCCAGCTGGGGTACAGCTGTGTACTGTCCAGCTTTGATGAGCTATAAATGTTTTCCTTTTTTGCTGACATTGTGACACTGCCCACTGCTTTGGTTTCTTGAATGCTGGTGGTTAAAAGCCAGATCTGAAATCCCCAAACCTGCTTTTTTTTAGGCAAGCATTTCTCTCCTTCTGTATCAGCAGTTTCTAATTAAACGGCACCATATTAGAAGACCTAAAGATCATTAAAGGTGCACTCAGGGCATCCAAGAATAGAAACACAATGCAGGTGTTGTTCCCTCAGTGTCTTTTCAAAAAAGGCCGGTCAGTCCCCTCATTGATTAGCAATTGGGCTAAAAGTCTTATAAAAGTCTGACCCTAACACTCTTAATAAGTTTGGCCAGCCAAATAAATTCTTTAAAACTTTCACAGTGGAAAAAGCCCTCTATTTTATGATTTTATAACCCTGTCATTAGCAATCTTTGAAACAGCATTCCACCCTCAGGCTGTGTTCAGTGGTTATGAACTTCATTTGATCACTGCCCCATCAATTTGACATTAACTGCTACAATTTACAACTTCTCTGGCTTTCTACCTGTTATTGTCGTACCTCTGCAAGTGTAAAAAACTGCTGCCCAGGGGAAGTCTGAAAGAATGCAATGTCTTGTTAAAACCTGAAAGGGCAATGGGGGTTGGGAGACGAACCTCCTAGAAGAGAAAACCAAATGCTTGACAATGAATAATGCTTCCTTCTCTGCTGCGAACACAGGTGACCTGGCATGTAGACCACAGCAAAGTAGTGAGTAATTCACTGAGAGTCATAGACCTCCTTGTAGACCACAGCATTGCTTTGTCTCACAAATATGTTCTCCCACAGAACAGGGCTCGACAGGATGTTTTGGTCTACAAATGTTTAAACAAAAAGTGGGTCTGATGGGGTATGCAAGGGGAGTACCATGCATGGAGCAGATCAGCCCACATGACTATTTTTCCATTAGCAGTTGATTGATAATTCCATAGGCACTGCACATAAGAGCAATGGAGAGAAGAATAGCTTTGATGGAGCTGAGGCATAAAGTTCACGTCCGATTTCTAACCCAGACAAGAAACCAATTCCACTTTCAGACAGGAGCATTTAAACAGCATTAATTGTCTGAGCTGAAGCACAGGAGCATGGGCATTTTGAGCAACAGCCGAAATCCAGGCTAATTTCCTGACCTTTATGCTCATAAAAGGAAAAGCATCCAAAGGACTTATTGGGGCTGGAATATTGTTCCAGATTCCATGTGAGTTACTTTCTTTAGGTTTGTGGGTTTCTAGGCCCCTGAGAGACAAATCTGAGACCAGGTTGTTTCTGGTTTAGTTTGCAAATGCAAAAAAGACTCTCAAGTCACTGAACACTATGCAGGCTCTGCCTCCTGTCTCTGAGCCCAGGATTGTGAGTACAGGCTTTTGTCCTGAGAGCTGTACTGGGGACAGGATAAGAGCAGAGCAAAAAAAACTTAAATCCCAGCTCTGGTGTGGGTTTCAGTTGTGTTTGGGAATAAAGCTAGCAGGCGCTTTCTTTTAACTTGGATATCAAACTGTTTGTAAACCTTTTGGCCATTTCTCTTTTGCTTTTCCGTCTTCTAACCAGAAATATTTTGAGACTAATCTCATGGTATTTCTGAATTTTAAACTGTTTGGTCTGATGGGGTTTCTGAGTAAGTCACTTCTATATCCACATCCTCTCATGTTACCTTACTCACACTAAAAAAGATCTTTTGATTTCATTGTGGCTATTTCCTCCATGTAATACAGTTAATATCTAGCCTGTGTCTTTTTTCTCTTATCCAGACAAGATGAGCTATTCTCAGGCTCTGCAAATTGAAGGAGAATCTAGCAACTATTCCTCAGTTCTTCTTCCTGCTTATCCCCCCGTACTGCACACTTACCATAGATCTGTTCTTTTGACATATCAGACAGTGCCTTGTCCTGTCACATGGCGAAGGACATGCCTGATCTGCCAGCTCATGTGCTGTGAGGAAAACATCCAAATACTAACATTTTAGTTTGAGACAATGTCCTTTGGGCATGGGGCAATGAGGTAAAGGGCAGATGTGAGTTCTGATCATCACATGGCAGCTGCTGCGTCTGGCTCAGGAGATCACCAAGCAGAAGAAAGGTTGGCACCATGTTTCAGAAATGAGCAGGATGCCATGCTCACTCCATGCAAAAGAGAGGCAAGGGTCGAATGCAGGATTCCCGTGCTGTATGTGGAGTCTCCAAAGGAAGGAATCATATCTTGACCAAGATGTTTTCTTTCATCCCCCTTCCCTCTTGGCACTGTTTCCTCAGCGCCACTGATAGTGAGTGATGCTCAGTATGCCTTGGTTCCACCAACATCATACCATAGAGGAAAAGAGACACTTCTGTTGTGATTCTATGTCAAAAGCTTTTTGGCTTTTCCATTTGCAGATCATGGACTTGTAAGTGTGGGACAATTTGTTCTAAAAATGGCCTTTCCAGTCCATGCAGTTCTACAAATGCTCTACACAAGTCTCTTTACAGAAATGCTCACAGTAGCCTGGCTTTACAGCTAACCAGAGACTTAATTTAACTGATTTCTGAATGGATAATGTTCTTGATTTTCACTATATGCTGCAAAGTTGTCATTTTTAAAAACAAAGCAATTTTGGTGTGAGTGACTGCAGAAAGATGGCTATTCCACCTTATTTTATGGTGCTTTTCACTCTCAAATCAGACTGGTTCTTCTCCTACTTAGTAAAGCTATAAAAGCTTTAGAATACCTGATATATTTATTCCAGATTCTCAGAATCATTCAGTCATCATTTTGACTGCTTAAAAGGGATTTTAGAAGCTATACCTAGTATTTACAAGCTTCCACTGTAATCTTATTAGTTTTCCAAACATCAAAGTCACGTGGTCTCCTGCAAATTGGCTCAATGAACACTACATTCTCAGTATCTTTTTTATTATTCCCATCTACTACATACTTCCCTCAAGCTGAAAGGAAACTTTAAAGGAACACAACTAAAGAATCTTTGTTTATTATTTGGAAAAACTTGGATGTATTTCCTTTGGCCAGATTTTACTGCAACCGGAGAGCTAAATGTCTCTGTTGTTTCTAGTAAATAACCTTTAAAATACAATTTTCTACCCGTGGTAGATAATAGCAGATAACACTGCTATTGATATCCAATAAGTCCTCATATTTTCCCAGTCAATAGATGCCTGGCAACTTCTATGAGAATTTTATCCCAAAACAGACTTACTTATTGTTCAATTTCCAGCAGTAGGGCTCATAGGCAGGATTCTGCTACTCACTATCTCCTTTTTTCTTGCTTTCTGGAGGGATCTGGTTTGGCTTCCCACTGAAATCCAGGGGAGCCAGAAGCACTGTCACCCTTCTGAAGTCTATCACGCCTTTCTTGAGGCTGAGTCCATCATTATTAAGGACTGTTTCAACAACCTGAACACACCACCAGGATAAGTAAGTGGTGACCCCATTCCAAGCAGAGGTGCTCTGAAGTCACTGCACAACACCTCCTATATATTTTAAAATGTGGACCACTCTCAATGCCGTGCAACTCCACTGGTTAATATGCCGCAAAATTTAAATTTGCTTCTTTGTCAAGGTGTTGCCCCTGCTGTGTGGGCATCACTTTCTATTACTGACCTGTTAATGAGACTTTATCTATTGACAGTACAGACGAGGTTCTGTTCCCATGGCGCACAGTAAGAATCAGTTTCCTTCTGCGGTTACCCCTTGGAAACCAAGACTGACAGAATCTAACCTTTTGCCCCATAAAAATTGCATGTTGTTCTGAAAGTCAAAATGCAAATAATTCATGAATTTTGTAAACATCTCAAAGGGAAGAGAAAAATGGTAGGAGGAATTGGAGTCTGCTATTTTTACCCGTGTGCCTAGTTGATTACATGTCATTCTTCTCACAACGAACTAAATATCTTAAATGCAAATAGCCAGAGGTTGTTGTACATTTTTTTGCCCTTTCCACAGCTGTTCATTACAGAGCTCAATAGCAGCTGACAGCAGGTGAATATGTGGATGATGGGCCATGGATATACTCTGTTAAATAGAATGAATAAACCATTAAATGATCTTATTTCTTGATATGCCTGAATGCAAGCTGCATCTACAAGCAAAGCAACATCAAGTTCTGTTTATCAAATCCTTCTTTTATTTTGCAGTACATCAGTCATGCAAATTTTATGCTATAATCTTTTAAGCAATTATAACCTCAGTTTCTTTTTAATGACAGGAGTATCCTTCTGCTTTTAGCTGTAGACAATTCAAATAAGAATGTGTGAACCTGGAATATTAGGCTACTTGCATACAGTTCATTTTTGTAGTGCTTTATGTAACTTGTTTGGTCTGGGTAGGAATAAGCAACAATATATCTTCTCTTTTTGAGAACTGGTATATTTTAAATTCTATAACACACAAATTTAGCTTATATTTGTATCACTTTGTTATCACAGGAACTGAGAATGACTTGGAGAGTGCCATCTCAGAGTGAATGCATTTTGCGTGCATGTAGCATATATGCAAGTATAAACATAAATTGCAAATTTTAGGGAAGAGAAATTAAAAGATAAAACAAATTATAAAATCAATCACAAAGTACCATCTCAAAAAAATACCCACAATATTTTGACTTCTTTCTGATTGAGAAATCTGATATTGGATTTGGAAGTATCTCCCTTCAATTTACAAGATTCTGTTTTCTATAGAACTATTGCTTCAAGTCTGCCCTCCATTTGCTCAAAAAGGGATTTATTTCCCAGTAGCTCCCAAAATGCAGGACCTTCAGCTCTTTCCAAGGCACACCCTCACACAGGTGTGATGTGACTGAAGAAAAGACTGTGTGACCTGGTGCATGATAGTGTGGGTTTTTAGAAGGTCGAGAGGACGAAAACAGTCCTCTGTATAGAGAGGAATTAAGAGACGAAGTGTAGGAAGTGTTGGCTATTCCACCTGAGGGATGATATGAATGTACAGCTATCTCTTTACCTCCAATTGTGGGGCTGGGAAAAAAAATGTGACTGAAGAGCATAAAAAGTTAACCACTCCTGCCTTCAGGGGCCCTTGTGTCTTGCTTACACAGCAGAGTTTTTGTCTGGACCTCAAAACTTGATGAGAAGCCTCACCACCTTCACAGAGACCACCATGGCATTACCCACTCTGGGAACTACAGGAGAAGACATTCATCTTGGATTAGTAATGCCTGTCTCTGTGACACTCACACGAGTATTGTGGAAAAAAGTATGAACTGCAAAAGTTAGCAGTTCAAATAACACTAAAGGTCACATGGAGGAGAGGATATTTAATATAATTAGGAGATTTCACATTCCTTTCTTGAGTGGAAGCAGAAAGCAGTGTGAATATTTTCTCTTTCTATTCAGTAAAGCTAAAATACAGCACGATTCACTAAAATCAAAACTATAGGGCCTATGAATCACAAGCTGTAATAAACTAGAGATGTCTTATACCATCAACCCACATGAAAGTCAGACTCCAATTCCTCATAGCCCACTGCTATTATACTTTGTGTGAAATTAGGTTACGTTGTACAGCTGGCCTAATGTTATTTCATAGAATCATATAATCACCAGGTTGGGAAAGACCCACCGGATCATGGAGTCCAACCGCTCCTATCAAACACTAAACCATGCCCCTCAGTGCCTTGTCCACCTGTCCCTTTGACTCCTCCAGGGAAGGGGGATTGACCACCTCCCTGGGAAGCCTGTTCCAGTGCCCAGTGACCCTTTCTGTGAATTTTTTTTCCCTAATGTTCAGCCTAAACCTCCCCTGGCAGAGCTTGAGGCCATTCCTTCCCATCGTGTCCCCTGTCACTTGCGAGAAAAGGCCAGCACACTCCTCTCCACAACTTCCTTTCAGGTAGTCGTAGAGAGCAAAGAGGGTCTCTCCTCAGTCTCCTCTTCTCCAGGTTAAACAACCCCAGCTCTCTCAGCCATTTCTCATAAGGCCTGGAAACTGAACTAAGAGCAGGAGAGAGATTTAGTTAATTTCAATCCTTTGTTTTCTGCCAGTTTCTGGAAAGATAGTGTGTGCTGTATACCTGGAGTTTTCTTTCTTTAGAGAATTCCTCTGTCACAAACTTCTGGGGAGTCCTTTTTTCCAGTCATAGTGCTGCAGTTTGGCCATAGTTCTGACCTGTTGTGTTTTAAAAGACAGTTGTGCCATTTCTTTGTAACACTGAAATCCACGAATATGTTCACAGGTTTAAAGGAATGTTTTTTGAAGCTAGCAGAAGTAAAGCATCCTTGCAGAAGAAGCATATAAAATATAGTAGTAAGAAAACCTGAAAATAAAGAGCAAAAAGAAATAGAACATGTAGACCACAAAAATATAAGCTAGATAAGATTTATATATTAAAACAGATTTTAGTAGTGTATAGAGAAGTTGCATTATAATGAAAAGCAGATACTGAACTGTCTAGCTATATACAGTGCTATAGATTTGTGCATGTAAAGACTGTTATAAAAAATGAGCATTGAACTAAACCCAGTTGAACAGACCAGAAGACAAAGAGCAGCCCTGTCAGCATACCAAGTTTCAGTAAGATTAATCTGCATTGTAAGTGTTGTTCCCAATGTATCTCTCCACACTCATCCATCATTTCCCCCCATAAAGCCAACATGGGCTTGTGGTCTTGTTGCTGCGTAAGGCAAACTGGTGTATATCTGCTTGTGTGGAAATACAGATTATTTGTCCATTCCCCAAGCCAGTAGTTCTCAACGACTTAATAGACAACAGGACATTTTCCTGTCCCCACATGGGGAAAATGCAGGCCTTCTCCTGTTCTTGTATTCAGATCAACTAACTTCAGCCATTAAAAAATGGGATTTTAGAATACTACTAGAATTATTGGAAAAGATAATTTCAAAAGAAACTAAGTATTTTCAACGTATCTTTTAAAACTATGGAAGAGTCTATGTTAACAGCAGAGGAAGCCTAAATGTCTAGTTCAGTCTAGACACCAATTTGTACATGGTTAACACTAAGTAAGGGAATTCAGTGCTTAGAAAGGCATATCCAAACCCCACCGCACACATGAGCACCTGTTACAATCCACCTGCTATCTCTTCATACCCCAAGTACTTGTTGGACCAGCAACTGAAAATCACCGTTGGCTCACCAGCAATTTGTTCTTTCTCTCTGACACACACTGGGTCTACTTTGAAATTAGCTTAAATTAAGTTCCTTTCTTCTTTTTCATTAGAATGGTAATTCACAGTGATAGTTTTCCTAGCTCTTATTCACAGTAGTGGCCTCAACTCTCTATTCTCCCTGTCAATGCGGACAGAGCACAGTGTCTGCCCCACAACCACAGCAGAGATGAGGAAGAAGTGGGATTTCTCAGAATCCTATCCCTGTGTAGTGCCATTTTCTCCCCCACTCCTCAGATTTCTTCTGGTATCATCTCTGATGTCATTACAAGCACAGAACAGGGTTAATACACATCTCACAGGAATGTTGTGGGCATTAATTAAATGTTCATAAAATTCTTGGAAACATTCAGGCTTAAAAATGTATAAAAGCTTTCCTATATATTGTTCTTATTTCCCATATACGGATACTATGTCTCCAGAAGCCTCCACAATTTTAAAGTAGGTCAAAATTTGGCTTTCAATAAGTTGAGTTGGGAACACTGACATTTTCCTCCAGATGCAATTTTGTACTGCTTAAACTGAAAAAACTTTAGGCCCACGGAAGATCTGCTTTGCAAGTCCAAGCAAGGTGCATTTGCACACTAAATGTTGATCTCAAGGTGTCAACCACTCTCATGGTAACACACATCTGGTTTTCCATGGGCTTCTACAGTTTTACCACTTGGCTCCCAACAAAAGGCATCCATACAAAACATCATTTGCATTAAACTTCCTTTTGCATAAACCTTCCTTCTGGAGGAGCCACAATAAGCCAAGTGGATGAAGATGTTTGATTCACGCCATCTAACCAGGTAGTACACGGGCTGATAATATTCTTCACACATACCAACTGGAATGGTATCAACCCCTAAAAGAAATAAGTGGCATTATGCTTTTCATTTCCACTCCACAGGAGCAGACAAAGCTGAGACATAGAGTGTTTCCTGAGGTTAATGATAACCTGAGGTTAATGGTTTCTGGCTGAACTTCAGGCCCTCAGCTCCCCCTAACCTGTCATTAATCCCCAGGAAATGCCCGAAACCAAGCGTATTATTTAAATCTGGCAGCAATTAATTTATCTCTGGACCTTACAGATGTTCATATTAAATTAAAAAGAAGATGATTTATGGTGAGATCGAATAATGTCCAGACCTAGGCAAAGATAGATGTTATCCTTAATATTTAAAATTCAAGTTTCCTTTTTCACTAAGTTATTTGCTATCAGTTGTATTAAAGGCTTCTATTTAATTATTCTAGCAAATAGGATCTTTTCCTTAATTATTCCTTTTAACAAAATACTTGTATATCCTGCCAGCTTCATCAGGATTTTGTCTTTTTTTCCTCTTTAGAAGTGTTTCGTGAACATTGTTCACTGTTGCAACTGATTCGGAAAATAAATCTATTTTTGGGAACTTAGTTTAAGAAGAAGCAGTCAGAACAAATGCAGTGTCATGTGTAAGAAATAAGAATTATCCTCTCACTCAGCAGTAGATCTACAAGTCTCAGACAAAATAACAGCTGTGATTTTATTCCCACATATTAAGAAGATAGGCCAAAAACACAGTCTAAAGTTGTCAGTTTCTGGAAAGACAGAAGGTGAAGCTGTACATCAGTTTAAATTCTCAGTTTATCTCTGGCTTCTAGGCTGAGGCTGACAACTGCATGTACACTCTCTATGAAGGCTTGTGAAGCCTTAGCAGAGCTCTCAGTGATGTGGTTTGGCGACAGGTAACATTAAAAGCAGCACAGGCCTCTCTTGGTACAGTTGGCTCTGTAAGTGCAAACAGCCATAAATCCATTGAAACTAATCCACGTACCAACTGAAACAAAATCCTTGATCTCACCTCTTTTCTGTTGTTCAGCTTTCACTTTCAAGTCTTATCACAACATAGTGCCATTAGCTCTACAGATAACATGGAGTTTTCCAGAGTCCTTAAAATCTGAACTTCTGCGGTAAAAATAGCTTAAGAAAAATATTCTGGACCTTCTGAGTTAAAGATGAGCTACAGGGGAGAAAAAAAATGGAGCTCTGGATTTTTTCCTTCTTTGCAGAAAAATTCATCTCATAATGTTTGTCATGATAAGATCATTACTGAAAAAAACACACTTTATGCTTTAATATTTCTGTAAACTGATTAAATTCATTCCCTACAGAAAAATTGCTGCCTGCACTGCAATATGAGCTCTACTGATACGCAATATTACTCCAGTCTTGGAGAATAACAGGAACAATCTTACATGTGTGTATGTGGTCACACATCTGGCTTTCTGCAGCATTAGCACTCCCTTTCCTGAAATCAATATCTCCTGAATATTTTTTTCCTTAGCAGTCTTTTCTCACATACTGGTTCTGCTGCCCCTCAGCAGTTTCTGATATAACCCGTCTGTGGAGAAGAAAACAGGGCAGGTGCAGTGGTATGATATTCTGGGAAGGTTCCTCCTCTCCAAGGTGGGTTTCAGCCCCCAGCATTGCCTGCTCTGAGGATGTTTCTAACACAGGTAACTCCATCTACATATGCGGAGAGTATGTGCACTGCTGTATACATGTACCTATGAATTCTGCTACAAAAATTTCCTGTGAGAACTGGAAGACAGACTTCAGCCTCCTCCACTGACACATGGCTGCTTCTGTTTGAAGAAAAGGATCTTTCTCAAGGTACAGTGCAGAAAATATTCAGAAAATCTTTTTTAACCCACTTTATTTTCAAGCATAGTTTCATAGAATAGAACTTCAGCATCTCGTTTTTCATTTTGTCTCCTTCATTGTGAAAATATCACTATATGCATTCCCGACTCAGATGTTGCCCTGTTAATAATAACTACTTCAAATACATATTCTGCAAGACTGTTTTCCAGTTGCTACAAATGAGTTAAAGAAATACGGCTATGAAGTACCAACCAGGGAATGAAAGGGCAGTGTCTGCCCCAATTGTATCTTCCCATTTCCCGCACAGTCGTGTACAGTGCACATTTCTCCCAGGATGCAATCGAGCAGCTAATGAGCTTCATCAGTGCACTGGAACCTCCTGTTCCAGCTGATACAAGCGGTTTTGGGTTTTTTCCCTTGGAGCAGTCAAAATGTTTTAACCGTGACTGAATAACTGTAGTGCCCACAAATTTTAATGAGCTAAAGAAAACCTATTTCTAGACTTTCTGTAATCACCTAGGGTCCAATCTGTATCCTATATCATTCAGGAAGGACTTTGCTATGCAGTTCTCTAGTCCGTGGTGTGAAAGTTATAGAATGTGCTATCATGCATGTTTTGTGGAGATATCTTTATGGCAAGAGACAAATTCAATCATGTTTACATGCTGCTTAGAAAATGAATACTATATCAAGGAAAAAGAAGCCAAATATCAAGCTGCAGTTACATTTCTTATGGTTTCCTGATTTTCTGCCTTCTGGTATACCTAAATCCTCTAAATATGAGCTACTGAATCAGCATTTTATATGCTTAGATGTGATTAAAGCTGTTCAGAGGACAAGGATTCCATTTTGCTGTAAATTTTGAGGTTTCAGAATTTGTTTTCACTATTCAGAGGAATGAAAATAAACCCCTCAAACATTTTTGCAAATGGAAATTGTTATGAAATGTCTGTTTCTGAACAGAAAACCTGATCTTCTTGGTTCAAGTTCTTTCTCCGCTGGTCCTAAATGACAAGGGAACCCTAGGCAAAATCTTTCTCAAGAAATGTTTGTCAAAACTGATATGTTGATACAACATTTTGGCTCTGATGAAGTGATATATTTCATTTTCACTGAAAACATTCTGACCAGCTCTAAATGTGATTGACTTACTTAAGCTAAGTAAATGATTCATTGTGAGAGTCTGAATAAACCAATAAATTAATAGAGTAATGCATGGGAGAGTCTGCATAAGCGAATAAAATAACAGAGTAATGCAATATTCTTCAAATGAACAGTACTGGATCTGAACTCTTACCTTTATTTATAAGATAAATTAATAAAATATAAACAAATTTATACAGTAAGAAGGAGCCTTATGTCTATACTATATTATCTCCTGGATAATATTGGCCATTTCATTTATGATCCTGAAGTCACAGAGAAGTAAGATCTGTGTGTAGAATTTTCAAATAGAAGAGAGTCTAAAACTTCTCCATATAGCCATTTCTGTATAATCAGGATATGCTGATCATTGAAAATATTTTCCTACTACCTGACCTACATTCTCTTGATGAAACCTCAGCTAATTAGTTCTAGCCAAACTTGGAGAACACTTGATCATTGTCCCTATTGGTACCAGTTTCAGGTATATTTCAAATATAGTGAAACTTTCCAAGATTCCTACTCATTATTATTTTTTTCTTAACTAAATAAAGCATTTCTTGAAGTGTTTCCCAATTACCTCTGTCTTCTAAACCCATCTTTTTGAAGAGAGGATTGAATTAATTAATTTTATGGAATGATTTCTGAATCATATTCATATTTCCTGATTAGTTGTTTAGATACTTTAACCGTATATCTTCATATTTGGGGTTTATTTCCTACATCAGGTTCAGCTACTATACCACTTTTAGTAAGGGCCTAAACCTCCATTTTAAAAAGAAGTCAGCTGTCAAATCATCCACCAGTTCACTGTCTCTGTCTGTCATAACAACGTCTGTTGTTAAGTGAAGCTCTGGTCACCAAAATAACGTCATGCAAGCCTTGGCACAGCCACCAGATCAGTAAAGGTAGGGTGGCTAACTTCTTGTGAACTTTACACTTATCAGGGACTGTAAATCCCTTCCTGAACTAGAGCTTTGAGTAGCAGCTGTGGAATTTCCCAAGCCATCTGACGAAGTACAGGCTTCACATCAATAGCTCCTGCCAAGCCATAGCAGTGATCCAAACGCCATTTCCTCCTCAGTGTGTCAAAAAGATTGGTGTACTATCCGCCCAAACTAGACTTAAACCACAGAGCTGCAGAGCATGAGTGTGACCATGAAAACACCATGCTCAAGTTTCACTATGAACAGAAAAGAGGTGACAAATGCCATTTGTTTTGTTTTCAAAACCAGGAAAGACCAAGACTTGCCACATTGATTTCATCTCAAAACCTATAAACAGAAGATGTGACTGGGCCATAACAAGGTTCTACTGGAGTCAAAGAAGATAACTTTCATAATTAATTTGGGATGTTTGCCTAATCGATGTAATTACAGTATCTGTTTGATCCAGAATTTATGCAATTTGGGTGGGGTTTCAGCAACAATAGGAAATCCAGCCTTGTTCTTAGTCATTTCTCTTGGGAACAGGCTGTCCAAGCCCAAATAGATCAGAAAATCTGATTCTTGCTGTTTTCTCTTCAAGAAGACTCCTGGGGCCAATGGAAACATATGAGGTTTCACAACAGGTCATTAAATTGTCATGATTTGTTCTTTGATTTAATTAAAATCTCCTTAGTTATGCAGGCTTCTGTGCTGCAAGCTGAATTGTAAATGAATGATAAGATGAATGGTTTAATATCACGTCCGCAATAGAAAAGACAGTTCTATATTTCTTCTTACCTGAGAAGCTAAAATTTTCTAATGTATTTCTAACTGCATACAATCATCACTTCACAGTGTTCAGAATAACTGCCTGTTTTAGAAAACTAGAAAACATAATTTATAGATTCCTTACTAAAAACGTTCCCTAAATAAAAAAATCTCTTTTGTTTTTCTATCCATCAAATGTTGTTTAAAATACTATGAAGTTTAAAGGACTGAACAACGTCATACAGATCATTTTGATATTTTCATATTTCACCTAAATAAGCACAAAACCCCATTGATATTGTTCATAATTCAATGTCCTCTTTTTTTTATTCCTTTGGTGAATAGGAAAACACTTACTCCCATGGCTGTAATCTAGTTTTTAATATACCACTAATGATTTATTATAGATGTCTCTCAGGAAGAAGATTCTTCTGCATTCTTTCTCTGCTGACTTCAGCAATATAATCAGACATTTTATTTCCACTGATACCACTAAGTTTTAAAATCTAAGAAAAACGTGTGTACTCCTTGATACCACTGGAAACTAACATTGAACACAGATGTTTGCATTCTGCACATTTGCATTCTCCATATGTATTGTGTTTTTAAAATCTCTGCTTAGCGTAGATGGTAACCTGCTCAATTAGTCTCAGAATATTTTGCTCTTCTAGACATAACATCTGCAATTCAATTAAATGTTTAATTTATTTTCTTCCTATCATTCCAGTTTATAAACTTTGGTTCTGTTAATCCAGTGATGATGTTTGTTTTGTTATGAAAAGGACATTTTGAAATTCTTTAGAACAATGCAATACTTGAGAAGTGAAAAGAAAGCAGAGTATTTTGACTTAAGAACAGCTACTATGGGATCAGATCAGTGATTGCTTCATAATCACAGATTTTCCCCAGCAGGCAATTAGAGAAGATCATATATGCTGGATTTTTCTCTGTGGGCACTGAAATGCTTAGTTTCTGTTCCAGTTTTCAGTAACAAAAAAATTAACAGTTCTGAAGCTTACAATTCTGTGAACAGTCTCTGTTTTTCATCTACTTTTTATATAATTTTGTAGCAATTTCTGCAAGAACAAGTCGTTTGAAACAGTGGATTTGCAGAAAGAGATCTCACATGGATCTCTGTGGAGTAGCCCAACTAGATAACCTGCAAAAATAGCCAATATTTCTACAGATAGCCTAAGAAATGCGTGCTTATCTCACATAAATGCTTGTGTAGGCTATTCTGCATCACCAGACCTCCTAAGTATCTGAGCACATCCAGATGTTAATTAAAGGACAGTATTAATATCTGTCACACTTTGTTTTTCATTCGTGGTCATTCCTTCCTCATAATGACAGCAATGTACACAGTGGAGGACTTTTCTCCTTCTGGTTCATTTGCTTAACTTGTGTCCAGAGCTTGTATGAGTTCGTTTACTCTGGAAAGTCAATCTACCATCTCCAAGGAGGTCCCACTGCTCCAGGAGGTGGTACTCTTCTGTTGGACTGAGTGGTATTGGATGAGTATGGTTGCCACTCACAGTCCTACCTCAAGACATCCCTCAGGGGTGTCAGCCTCAGGCTGCTGAGTGCCCTCAGCCCTCTCAGAAGTAGAGAAGCAAATACAGGGAAGCACATGTGGCAGCTCTGGGAGCTCTCTCCTGGCTGAGGATTCCTCAATGTTTTTCTGGTCACTGGTTCCATGCTGCTGCTTGCTGCCTTCCCTGCAGACCTTCTTGCAGTCCTTTCCTTGACGAATCTCAAAGGGCAGCTATAAAATCTGGGCTCTGCCTTATACCAAGCAGATTAAATTTCAGGACTCACTATCTGTATAACTGCCTGGATCTGGACTCTGTCTCCAAGCCAACCTTGAGAATGTAGTAGTTTAGATATGAGTCCAGCACCCAGCAATTGTGTGTATCCTTTGTCTGGAGTAACTGCACCCCTCCCAACCTTACCTTTTCTCTTCTCCTCATTTGTATTGTGCTTTTAGCTTGCTAGACCAATGCACTTTATGCACAACATATAAAGCACAAACTATTCAACCAAACAGCACAGAGGAGACAGCTTGTGACAATAGCATCGAGTGTTGATACGAAGGGATTATTATTTTATAATAGAAACTTTAAAAAAATTATTTTTTATGAAAAAAAGTCTGCTTTCTCAAATGTAGAAAGTTTATGTAATACTCAGGAATTGGCCAGTTCAGCAGATTTTATACACATAAATATTCTATGTAATATTTTATGTATAAATGTTCCAAGTTTACTCCAGTGTAAAGCTTTCCTTTAAAGAGTAATTTTCACCCCATAATTCACTTTTATGATTTTCTTAGGGCTTTAAGTGTAAAAGCTCAATCTGGTTTTGTTTTATTCTTAAAAAAAAAAAAGGCACAGAGCAAGTTAATTTTTACATTGGCTCTGCCAAAAGCACATTGTCAGATTTGAAGTTAAACATGTCACTTCTGCAAACACATGCGCAAACACACGTGCACATCCAGATACACAACAGCTTCTTAAGGCTTAATGACAATAGAAATAGTTTCATGTGAGTGGAAGAAGGGAGGCCCTGTCTGGAGCTGATGACTGTGGCAGGCTGTGCTCATACTTGGGCTCCTCTCCAACCCTCCCTCAGGCCCTCATGTTTCACATCTAGTGTAAAGATGTTTCTCTCCCCCAGACGGTTTCTCACAAATCTGAAACTCAGCCTTCTTGCCAGATGCTGGATCTTAGGCTGAGTCCTTTGCCTGACCACAGCCCTTTCCATGTCCTGTCCCTTGCCTTCAGCCTCCAAGAGCTGCAACAAACAGCAACAGGTAGGTTCTTTGTTTTTTCTTCCCCTTCCTTTCCTGCCCTGAACATGCAGATGAGTGCGCTGGCTCCTGCTCAGCCAAACCATGTGCATACATTCTCAGGTGTTTTAATACAATGCCAAGGACAGGAGCTGATGAGGCTAAATGAGGAAATTACACATGTTTGGGCTGGAAAGTTATCACATCTCAAACCAATTTTGAGCCCTCCTTGGATCCATCGAAGTCAAGGATGGGCCTGCTTCTTTAGGAGAATGGTAAGAATGACTGGCAGGGGTGTCTGTTTCTTCAGTGTCTGTCTTTCTTCAGTTGCTGCCCAACTTTTAGACATACCGTGCAACCAATCCCTTTTTACCCTGCAACATTATGGTTTAGACCGAAAGTATGCCCAGTATTTTCTAGGATCTAAGCTATAACATTTCCAGAACTGAAATCCAAAGCCACATGTGGTTTGCATTACTAGAACCGGGTCCACTAGGATCTGTAGTCCTAATACATTTTCTCCCCATGAAAGCCATGTTGTGTTTGGGAGCTGCAAGGATTCCTCTTGCATTCTATTTTATATTTTAAAATGTTCCAACTCATGTATATGCTGCAAAATGGAAATGCTTTTACCATCAGGATGCTATATTAAAGTGTTTAAATCCCCTGCTCTTCCACACACAGCACAAATAATGGTGGCATCCACTCCACTGTCACTCCCTCCAGAGTCACTACCGTCTTATTGCTATGACAATATGATAGTGAAGATGCTTAATAAAACAACACTTCAATATCAGCCAGGAATGTGGTTGCAAGGCTCATGGCACTGCACAAATATGGAGCAGCTTATGGGATTCCTGCTGTTCTTGAGCAGCTTACAGTTTCTGATGCGAATATTCTTCAGTTATCTAACCATTTTTCTTGGCAACAACATTTATAGAGGTGGATCTAGTTGTGTAAAAGTTAGTTTTACCAGAAAATCAGAGTGGTTTTCAGTCAAATAAAATATGCCCAATTCACCAGGGTCATTCAGACTGACTATCAGAAATAAAAAAAAACCATTGGTCTCAGGATTGCAGAGGATCCCTCAAATCACTTAGACTGACAATTATACATGCTGTTCGTATATTGGTTCACTTTTCAAGTGAAAAAAAAAATGGTGTTCCCTAGGGCAAAAACCCTGTGCAGTTCCAGAAATAGTTTATTTCAGGAACTTATACTGATTGCAAGAGGTTTGATTCCCAGAAAGTCACATAATATCTGCTCATATGTAGGCACACAACTGATAGCCTCAGTATCATCTTATAAAAAAAAAAAACCCATCTGCCACATTGCCTTCACATTTCAGGCATTTTACACTGAAAAATCATAAGTAAAAATATGTATTTATGTGAACACACATTCATATACACACACACGTCTTATGGACACAAAAGAACCACCAGTGCCTGTATGTACTCAGCAGCTCTGCTGTAGAGAACCTACCCCAAAAGAATGTGAGTGACATCACTGTGTCTATACTGTTTAGGCACTGTTTGCTACCACCCTGCTCTATTCTGACCATCCTGGAAGAATGATTTTTCCTTGTAGCACTTTAATTGCTTGTTTTGTGGTTGCTGTGTATCTACTAAATAACGTGTGTGATCATGTAAAGAAAACACGTAAAGGGTACAGCAAAGGAAGTGAGGTGAAGTTCACAAGCATCTTAATTTTGGCATTTTCTAGCTGATGAATGACTTCACTGTAGATTCTGCATTTTACTGTATTGTGAGAACTCCCATCCTTGTAAATATATTTCTCAGCTACAGTTCACAGCAAGTTTGATTTAGAATCATAGAATAGAAACATAGAATCACCGAGTTGAAAGAGACTCACTGGATCATCAAGTCCAATCATTCCCACCAATCTCTAAACCATGCCCCTAAGTACCTCATCCACCCGTGCCTTAAACACCTTCAGGGAAGGCGAGTCAACCACCTCCCTGGGCAGCCTGTTCCAATGCCCAATGACCCTTTCTGTGAAAAACTTCCTNTCATGTTCAGTTGCTGTCAACCAACACCCCCAGGTCCTTCTCCTCCAGGCAGCTTTCTAGACAGACTTCTCCTAGTCTGTAGCACTGCAAAGGGTTGTTGTGCCCCAAATGCAGGACTCGGCATTTGGCCTTGTTAAACTTCATCCCATTGGGCTCTGCCCAGTGGTCCAACCTGTTTAGAAGTGCTCCAAAATAAGAGCAAACCTTCCTTACATTTTTAATTGTTTCTGGATCCAAAACATAATGACTGGATAGTTAGTGTGTCACCATAACAACAGCTGATCCCTTTGGTTTAAGTACTTTTTCTCTACCCTTCTTTTCTAAGAACCAGTAGCTGAGTCATAGATTTCTCACTCTTATTCTGAAACAGGCTTAATCAGAGCAAGACAACCATTTTAGTCTGTTTGTCCTTGGTACACAATAGATCATGAAACAAATGTTCTTTGGTCTCAAATAGTATGTCTATTGAATAAAACACTTCAAATGTATCATTACTATTATTGTGTGATCAGCAGAAATGCGTGCTTCTGTCACCATTTCTTAAAGATTTCATTTCCATTCCTAGCAAATCTTGAATGAACCTAAATAAATACATCTAAGCAACAGATTTCATATATCCATACTTTCAGAGGCATTTTTTTTCTAGTGAACACACCCACACAGATTTTCAGGTGAGCTTTAAAATCTTGGTTCCTTTACAAAAAAATTCCTTTACTGGCAAATGTTTATTAAAAAATCTTTATGTAAACATCTTGTAGTGTTTGTAGTAACAGTGAGACGTGTCATCTTGAAGAATTTAAATCAACCATTACAACAAATAAAAGTAAGATTCCTAGTTTTAAAAATGTTAAAATTGTGCTTAATCTCTTTGAAAACTATAACATATTCATGTAAAAAAATAAAATAAATCATAATCTTCCATCACAAATTCCCTATAGGGCCCTCTTTGCGTAACTCACATTTTGGTGTTGCAGATAGGAGACACTAAGATACACATGGAGACCAAGCTTCTACTTGCTCTACAATTCAGGTACTGAACTATAAAAATAATGCTGAAACACAGTGAAGAAAAAAATCTCAAAGATACATGATGCAAGAAGTTCTGCCATAGTCTATGAATAGCTGTATGCATCAGGAGGCTGGGATGTGAGAAAAAAACATTGGCAAGCATCAAGCAAAACTGAATGTGTATTACACCCTTGATTATCATGCCACTCCTTCTGAGTGGCTGTGTAGCAGGAATAATTTTTAAATTTTATGTTAGTAATGTCCGTGATGATATAAAAAACCAGCCTTACATCCTGAGTTCTGGAATCTTAAAGCACTGCTTATGCCTTTGAAAGCTCATTTACATTAGTCTGAATATCAGATACAGATATCAGTCACTGAATTTCTTAAAGACATTCTCTAGTGTGAATAGATAAGATATAAACCAGTTCAGCACAAATCCAACTTTGGTCTCTGCAGATGAAACTACAGCTAAACACCTGTAGAAAAGATTATGTACAGATGTTCTCAAAGATTCAAACAAAGAAGAGCATTAAGGAAAACAAGGTACTGTGAATTCAGGAAACTATATTTGGATCTCTACAGTTGCCAGAGCACTGCAAAAGTCAGACTAATTTGTCATCTCATAAGCCACAAAACCTAGATCTGTCAAAAAAACGTGAACCTCCACCAGCCCTTATCCTGTTTCATAGCTGGAAATAACATTTGATTAAGTAGCTGAGAAGATAAATTAATTAAAAAGTAGTAAAATAGCTTGCAAGAATGTTGCAGTGTTTTATCCTGAAACAGACTAAGTAGATTTAGAAAATAATTATACAAATAGGCATAATTCACCACCATCTTTCAGAGGTAAGACACAAACTTTTGAACAGTACGCAAATATACATATTCACAGGCATTTTCTCAGAAAAACCAATTTGCTCAAAATTCTTGATTTTGAAAGAGCAACTCTAGAATACATAATGCTTTTTAAGACTGCACTTAAACCCATTTCTAATACAAAGTAACCTTGTGCCCATGCTGCACAAACACGCATTCCTAGTTTGTGTCAGTACCATTCCTTTTGTCTCCCTGCCCTGATATGATTATCTACTGACTGTTTGAGAAGAATGCTTAGAAGTTATTTTTCTGAAACATTTACCAATTTAGTGATAATTCAATTAGAAATATTTAATCTCTGTCTTATTAAAATATTTGAAAATATAGGACAAGCCTGTCTAGCTGAGCCAGAGGTTAAATCAGCAGGAACATATTCTAGTACTCTCAACAGATCTTAAGATATGTTGGTTAGATTTCCATGGAGTGAATAGAATTCTTATCTTTTATAGAAGAATTAAAAAAGATGAACGATGCAGACGAAAAGTGATCAATTTCAAAGAATGATGGTCTAGATACTCTTCTTTATAATCTAACTACAAATTCCTGCTCTGCATCGACTCCTTGTTCATATAATACAGTACATTATGAGGCTGTCCACACTAAATAACGACAGTGACTTCAGTGATATAATAAGGTAGTGATCCAAACTCCTAAAATAAAAAAAAAAATATGTAGATGGAATCACTGAACTCCATTCTTCTTCAGGAGACCCTTCTGAGATTTCACCAGTTTATGCTAATAACTGCAACAGGACCATTCTGTTTATCTGTTAGCAAAGCCCCCTGTGATCTCTGCCAATCATGGCTCACATTCTTCTCACCTGTGTGGATAGTCCTGATGAAGGATTGTTCCTAGCTGGCAATGTGAGGAGAACCACTGTTTTGAGGAGAAACACACATGACTTGTGCTGTGCATGTAGTTTCCTCAAGGGACACTAAATGCCCTCAAAGGGAATGGCACATTTTATTCAGTAGAATAATCATAAGTCACAACCCCAGACCAAATGTCTTCCATAGCTGCTGAAACATGAGTTCAGCATTTTGGTTTTTTGTTGTTGATTGTTCTGGTGGTGTTAGTATGCAGGGAAGCACAAGACATAACAGGGAAGTTTTTCCTGCTGTGCCCTGTTCCCATAACCTTCTTCACATTTTCTTTAAATCCCAGGCATGCATTTCTCTTCATTATGGAAAATGCATGCTTAATTTAAGGCCCAAAACTGAAATGTTGCTTACAGTAATGCTTTCTTGAGTCTTATTAACTTATGAACTCTTGGTGGGTTGCCCAGCACTCAGAGCAGCTTTTCTGTTATTTTCCAAGCTACATCAAAGTCTTTGTCTCGGGGGCTTTTTTTTTTTTTTATTTTCAGTGAGCAAAAGCCTCAAGAATAATTTTCTAATGTTAGTCATGTGTGCTATAACTGCATTCTCTCTTTATGCTAAGCTTAGCAGTTCCTCTGCGCATAACACAAAGGGGGAAACAGTACTTCAGCACCACATGCAAGAGATGTGTAAGTTATCTGATGTAGTATTCCTTCTAGCAACCTTGGGAAGTCAGAAAAGGGCCTCAGCCAGGCAGTGTGAATCTAGAGCCAAATCTGTTTCTGTTACAATGGCTCTGGGTATTACACAAAGTCCATCACAGATTCTGGGTGAATTTCGAGGCACTGCAGCAAGTACAACATGGATGTTTTCTTACAATAGGCCCTACCATTCCCACATGCAGTAGAACCACATATATGAAAAGTATGTCTAAATCCAAAGTCTGCTTTCTAGCTGGCAGCATTCGTAATTGAAGATTCCTTCTTTTCCTATAGAGCCGATTTGTACAAACAGACCTTTTCCCCCCAAACCATGTGAAGCTGCCAGTGGGATCTGGAAGGCTTAGAGTGGCATATATTATATGCTGCAACCTCTTCTTCAGTACATATTAGGTAATATTTAGGTCATTAGTAGACATATAATTCTTGAATTGTGTATGGTAAAATTAATTTGATAACAATCACTGTCCAGCAAAGGCACTCACAAGTTTCCCCTGGTGCCTGAAGAAGTGACTGCTTGAGTCAGGGATTCACGAGCACCTGAAGCCCTTTTGTCTAGATGTATGTGAAGCAGGACCACCACTCTGCACTGCTGAGCAACAGGATTTTCTGTGATCAGATTCAGCTCCTGCTCACACCCAGAGATAGCAGCAGGTATATGTTTTGCCACAGAATTTCACCTCACCAGTTTCTGGAAAGCTTGGGAGCAGGTATAAAAATTTTAATTCTTTCTGCTGTTTAAGCCTGTCCTGTCTGGAAGAAAAGCTCTTTTTTGTTAACCTTTTCAGATGCGTTGCATAGCTACTGATACAACGAAGGCTTCAAGCAGCAGCGCATAATGATGCCAGCAGTTCTGAACATTTATTGCCCCAGCAGGAGACCGCAAATCAAATACAGCAAACCTGCAGCTCTCCTTTCAGCAAACAAATGTCCTGCCTTCACTTTCCAAGAGTTCAGAGCTTCTCGGCCTCTGGCTTCTGCTCTTTACAGCAGAAAACAACTTATATATATAAGCCCCAGAGATCTGTTTGGGTAGAAGTGATCCTTAGAAGCAACCTGGGGTGGACATAAGGCCACAATGTGATTAGTTTATGTTGCTATATGAGACAGAGAAGTTACAGTGGCCTTCTAATGCAAGTCTCAGATTAAGGGTAGATTCGTGCTACCAATACGCACTATGGATGTGGATCTGAAACCACCAGCAGGGCTTGCTCCCTAATGTATGCCACAAACCAATCAGGTATATGCTTGAGAGGAATTTGGAGAGGAGAACTTTAATATTTGTTGCTTTTTTTTTTCCTGTGGAGTAAGGGAGTGTGGGGATTAATCAGTATGTGTACAATGTGGATGATGGGAAGATATTTTCTCCCTCAGAACAGGGACAGATCCAGCCGGGGAGTGCAGCCCTATACCTGGGGCAGCTGCACACCTCTTCCCTCTGCTGCCCTGGAGACCTGCAGAAGAAAACGCAGTGGTGTCACACCATGGGTCTCCCTTGTGTACCCAGAGATGCGCTCATGGCTGGAAGAAATGAGGTTAGCTGTTCCTGACTTTTGCCTGGGCTGAGCATCTTGCTCCATGCTCTGTAGGCAACACAACATGGAATCAGTCCTCTAGGCACTGACATTATCCATATTGGGTGAACTTTGAGTCTCAGGCTGAGGTCTGCATCTTACAGTCAGCTCTTTTAGTATGGGCTGGGTGATTTGATGCTATGATGTACAGTGTATTGTAATCCACTATACCTCCTCTTTCGCATTGCAGCTTCAAATAAACATGCTTATTTAAATGTAATTCATTCACTGAGATCTACAGACAACCTTAAGTGACCCCATAGGCAGAGGCAGGTAACAAAGACACGACCTAATCCTGAAGTATATTAATGCTGGGTTTTGTTGGGAATTACATCTGAGCTGGGGTGAGAGGATCTGACCACAAAGCATTTGTGGAAGCACAACTTTCTCAGAAAATGTAACCTATTGAACCCTTCCCAAATAGCAATCAGACTCCTTTCATTCTTCTGAATTACAAATACCAGCAAGAGAGGGAGGGAGAAATCCACACTGATGCTTTACATCAATTAATTCCAACAGAACCTCAGAGTTTATGTATTATAAAACCTGCTGTATAATTATAACAAAACCTCTTGCAGTGGTTTGCTAGATATCTTAAGTAATCAATTTTTTCCTAAATCAGTCTCCTATTTATTTCACAATTTCATTTTTCAGTACATAATTCTTTTATTTTTTAAAAATCTCACAGTTCCTTGGTACTGATTAGACATCTTTCATCGCTAATGTTGTTCTAACATCAGTGGTAATACAGGACCAGACTGTGGCCTGTGTACTCAAAATAGCCAAAAGCTTGCGTACCTCTCCTGACTTCAGTGTAACCTCCTGTTTGAGTATTTTTTACCCATGGGAGGTGTTCATGATCTGGCATGTCATATTTTCTTGGTCACTGGCACACTGGCACTTCTGATTTCTGATAATTTATGAAAAAATAGTGGCTTATTCTGTCATTTAGTTAAATCTTGGCGGTCTTGTGAATAAGCACATGTGAAAAGGAAATATTTCTATTAACTCTATTTTACTGATGAGGAAAGGTGGGCAGAGGGGTGATGTACTGCTTCTAATGCTTGCTTCATTGGTATTTTAGGAATAAAAGGGAAAGCAACTGAGGTGTTTGGTGCTGTGGCTCATGGGGCATAAGGCATTTTGTCAGCAGACCACTGTCTGCAGCTCCTGGGCTCATGCCTTCTGATGCCAGGAGGAAATCCAGACCTAAGTCATTCCTATCTATTATTTATGTATCTATAGGGTGTCAGTAGCTGAAGTATTGAAAGGCCAGACTAGCCTGAGGCCACAGACTCAGCATCCACATGGAGTTCAGATCTCAGGAATTCCTCTGCCCCATTCCCATGCTCCGTCCCCTCCTCTGTGTGACATGAAAATAAAAATAAAAATAAAGCTTAGGCTACCATTATGTCTAGGACTTTTAGATAGAAGTACATCATCACTACTGCCAGTAAGTATTTACTCATTTTGCCCACATCTCTACCAGAATTTTATGATACAAAGAGCAGAGTTGTGATCATATAAATCAAGAGACTTGTTTAATGATTTCCATGATAAGCAATCACATTCTCCTTGCTCAGAGTTGACAAGAAGGAGTAAGAGAAACAACAGTGACAGAAAATATGTTAACATTCAGCCACATCTGCAACTTACTCAGCAAAGTGCTCCTTCATTGTCTTAATTCATTCTCATGCTCTTTTTTGTCCTATTCAAGACAAAAAAATGCAGCTTTGGAAAATAATGAAGCAGTGGAAAAAAAGAACAGTTGGATTTCTTTGGTACTTTTTTGTTGCCTTAATTGTTTATATTTTTCTAGTAATAAAAATCATGTTGTGAGTAGTAAAAGTGACCTAGTCTTGCAAACTACAGGTACTTGGGAACCTCAAATTGACATCTGCTGAGGAACGTAGAAAAGGTAACTCATTTGTTCTATCTTTTGCCTAATCCACAGTTAGAGACAAAGAGAACTAGGTTTCACCTAATACCTGATTGTATCTGAGAAAGTCATAAACCCTCCCTCTACAGTTAAGAAAAAGAAATAAGTAACCCAGCTAATGAAGCCCAAGTAAATCTTACTCTAATATTTCTTTCTCTCCACTAGTTATGCAGGTGGTTTGATGGGTACTTTGAGAACAGTTATCTGTACTAAAATCCTATGAGACAAATCCCAGCTTGAGACACCACAGTTAAAGCAGCTTTATCCTTATCATTTTTGGAATATGAACAGTTTAGCACAAGACATGAAGTGTATAACCCTTTATTTTAATTGCTTGAAATAAATATTGCAGCTTATCTTTTCTCTGTTCTCTATGAAGGGCTCCATCCTAAGGGCCCAACTCAGTAGATACTGCTCAGCCACCATTTCTCTTTCTTGAGTAAGAAATGAGGGCCAAAGACCTGCAAAGCTCACAGAGCTTCTCTGCTCTCCTGTCTTTTAACTTCTCCCCATATTCTTCTCTCTTACCTAAACTCTCATCACCTTCCACAGCTTTTCGCAGCTGGTGGCCATGATAACACAGGTCAGCTGCTGAAATTCTTCAGATAACTTTTGACAGCCAATTTGGATCAACAGTCTACAGGAATAGTGCATTTCTGAAAGCCACACTCAGTTTATACCCCAGTGCAAATGGCTAATGCTCAAATATGTCAAACAGCTCAGGATTAACTGTACTGGAAAGTATGAATTTAATTTCCTCTGTTTAAGAATTAGAACCAAAGCTTGTTTTTAAACTTCACAGAAGCAGAATAGTAATTTCATTTTACTTTAGGATTGGTTTTTTTGCAGGAGGGATATGCTACCTAGGGCACTATTTCAACAATATGCTTAAGCACACAGAGTTATAAGCAAGTAAGTAGCCTTAATGAAGTAAATAAATGAATATTGTACTGTACTTCTGTAGGCAAAACCTGAAAGTCTGAGAAATCATTTGTATCATTTTCACCACAGGAACAAACAACAGATAAACACTCAATTCTTTAAAACCTACTCATGCAGCAACTAATGGCTTGACTTTGGACTGTGGCATTGTCTTGATACACTTTCTTTCCATGGTACTGGTTAGTTTACTCCAGAACAGGAAGAAAGTGAGCAAGCAAGAAAGGTTGACGCAGAGTTGTGTTTGAGGCCAGATTACCCAGAGGCAGAAAGTGGTGGGCAGCCTTCCTCGGGACCCTGTTCTAGTGACATAGTATGTCTTTTCATTAGAGAAAAACTGCTTTCAAAGGCATCACAGCAAATCCTGAAGGACACTCTGACTTTCAAAATCGGACAGAGAGTTACTGTTTAACACTGAAATACTATTTATTAGATAAACATTAAATTTAAATAGCAAGAAAACACATGAAACCATTGCAAAAGTTAATGTATTTTTTTTGCTGCAGCTTTGTCTTTCACATTACCTTTCCTGAAGGAAGTGTTTCACATTGGAGAAAAGGTACAAAAAGCACCAGTATACAAACTGCAATTTACTTGCACAGTAATACTGAGTACTCTCCACACTTTGTGTGTTTACTCCTGAATAATTGCCGCCTTTGTCACAACTCAAGGATCTTCTCATTAGTGCAGGAAGAAAGTAAAACTTTTGTGAGTGTGACATCAGTCTGCTGCCACAGTAATGCGTGCCATTTTACATGCAACCTTTCAGGCTAAATTCTGCTCTTAATTATACTTGATTCATGCTGTTGGCTTGCATACTTCTGCAGAAATTTAAGACACGAGAGAGATCTGTTGCAAGACTATTATGGGTACAGCTCTGCTCCCATGCTAACCTTACTTCACTGCTTTCAACCAAGTTGCTCCTGATTTATATTAGTTTAGCAAAGATCAGATTTGAGCATGAAAATTATCAGGAAGTAATAGACTTCTATTCAAAATAAAAATATTTTTCCTTGTTAATCAGGGAAGGCTATGGAAAAAGTAAAGAAGTGACTTTACATTTGCTTAATATGTGGGAACATTTGCCCAAGTACTAAATCCACCCCCTTAAAGAAAAATAACATGTGCTAAAACATTAAAAGGAGTCCAAACAGAGGATTAATTGAGGAGATTGATTTCAATTCTCCCCACCCTAGTGTAATAGGCTTTTTCCCAACTAGCTTTTGGGGAGTTTGGTCTTTTAAACCACTTGTCCTTAACGGCAGCAAGGAAGAAATCTGGGAATTGATTTATCGTGAGGATTTTCCATTGTACTCAGTGGATATTCTGTACTGCCTTTTTTTTTTTTTTACATGCTTTCTAGCCAGTATGAATCTGTCAGAGTTTATACTTTGCATCTACTAGTATCATATATCTTACTTAGACATTAAACACAAAAGACCTGGAGCCTGTATTTAAAAAAGAACACTTCATGCTGATTTTTACAGCAACATATAGCTCTTATTTTCACGTTTCTTGGGACTATAAACACTATTGTGCCTTAGAACTGCTGTGTACTAGCTGAAGAGCACAGAGCTACACAGAAAATGAGAACCAAAAATCTTCCATAACAAATGAAGCATTTCACCACTGATCAAATTCTGCCTTGATTTTGGGTCATATAGGTGCAAGTCCCTCATCAATCAAGTTCTTTTTGAACTGATCTAATTCCAGGACATTAACTCTTCAGAGCCCCAGGAGCCAGAACAGAGAGGAAATTACTCCTTTTAACAGAGGATGCTCTTGTAACTGCAGCACCGTGACCCACCAACAAAGACAGCTGTGTCCCACACTGCAGGAGCTGGAGCTCAGGGCAACTCTGCCCAGGGAGCTACATCTACTCCTGGTCATATCACAGGTGAGGACAAGCAGTTGGAGGCAGCTATTCTTCCACATTGCTCTAAATTGCTGCTACTTAATGTTCTGGCACAGAGCAGTCTGATCTGGCTTTACTGCAGCTCTGCTAGAGAATTTGGTCCTGCTCTGCATACACCGGTGTAACTCAGACCAGAGTCAGACATGTCAGGCCAGATCTTTGGCTGTGTTTGCAGACCACACACCCAGCTGGCTTAGCCTTGCGTCAGCTATTAACAGCTAGCCCTACTAAAAAAAAAAAAAAACCAGAAGGAGATTTTTCCCTTTTTTTTTAGCAGTGTAATTTTCAATTGTGAAAATGTTCTTCCAGGTTTATTTAAGTAACAAGAGATCAGAACAGCAGGCAGGGAATTAACTCCCCAGAAAAGTATCCCAGGCACACCCCTTTCTCTCTAGGAACAGATATGCCCATGCTATGGCCAGAAACTGCTGACTCTGTGATGCAAAGCACATTATTTGGCCCCTGTACTATATTTTCTGTCAAAGCTGTACCTAGAATTTATGAAACTCTGGTGATTTTTTTCCCCTCTGTTCTGTTTTAGATCAGGCTGAGAATTCATCTGAGCATTCAGAGCTTTTTAATATCATCTTTTTCTGGCTAAACAGATATAACATTTTATTATTTTCCCACATTGCAAGCTCTCCAAAACGTACTCGTTTTATAAGTATAAACATAAGAAGAGGGAGAGAAAATGGGTAATTATGTCTCATATCCTTTCTTATCAAAGCTTTGGTGGAAAAGAGGGAGAAACTGAAAAAAAAAAAAGAGAATAAAATTTATTGTAGACATTATTTCTCATTTCAGCTGAATGTCTTACAACTATGCTTCCTCTCCCAAACCTTGTGATTTCAAAGACTGTGTATGATACATTTTATATGCAAGGATTATTTTTTTTTTTGCAATGCAAGAAAATGTTTCCAATCTAACTGAAATGCCAGGGGAAAAAAGTGTGTTCAGTGATATCTCCCAGAACCATAGCTGCATTACGATTGTAGAAAGAATTTTAAATGCCTACCCTGCCTATAGAAATGAGCTGGGGAAAACAACAAGAATAGAAAAAAATCCTATTCCTACAGGAACTTGAGGAAAGCACAATTAGTGGATGTTCTCACATACTCTCCAAAAGCTATAGCATGTGCTCCTTTCCCCAGGACATATATTAGTGATCTCAAAGGAGCACTTGCTGTCACATTGCATCCTGCAGCTTTGAATCAATATTTGCCTACTCTTGTCAACTTCAAGCACTTAAAAGTCATGACTCCTACCCCAGGCCAGTATGTGATGAGCTCCTAAATCCTTAGATGATTTTTTTCTGGCTCTTTCATTTTCCTTGCAAGATTTAGATCATATTTTTAAATCACATCTTCCCTTGCCTAATATCCAGACCATATTTACTGTGCTGCCAGATCCAAGGTATTGAGAATACTGAGAAATACTTTTTTAAGTTCTTCACAAGACCACCACTTGTGAAACCCACCTGTGGTCAACTCACAGTGGCTTTGTTGCGGCATTATGCCTCATTCAGTTTCACATTTCACATGTCAGTGACATTCGTTCCCACATCTTACAACTTAACTCTGCAAGCAGCTCATCCCAGAGAGCAAAAGCAAGCATACGCTCTCCAGCTATAGATGAGTTCAGCCTCCAGTTTCACATCTGTTTCTTGACCTAGCATCACCCCTGCTTCTTTGGCAGAGTTGGAGGCTCCATGTCTGATGAGGTCAGTCCAGTGAGGGTTCAGCCCCCCTCCCCTCCTCCTTGTCCTGAAGAGGGATGGAGGCCAGCAGATGCTTTACTCAGAGACAGCAAGGTGAGAGGAGCAAGAATGATGCAGTGGGGCCCACTGTCCTTCTGAATTACTGGGTCTTTTCCTGATCCCCTCTTCTTCTTCCCTCCTTTTGGTTAATATGGGATTCTCTCTCTTCCAAATTGCTACAGAAAATGTCCTCCGCTCATGCAAGGGAGTAAAGGAGGAGATGGCAGAGGCAGCTAGCCAGTACTGCAAAGCATGCAAGGGCTACAACCTCTTATCTCACCGGGAGCTCAGTGTTTGTTGGACAAGCTCCTACTACCAATAAGTACTACAATGAGATGAAACCATTTCTTCCCACCTGTCTTAGGCAGCTCTAGTCAGGTTGGTCCTGTTCAATAACCATAGCAGGAGATATGTTTTGTCTAGAACTGCTTTCCAGTGACCACTTTTCTCTCCAACTAGAAATTCCCTGGCACTCCTTTTCATAAAAATATCTACTTTATCACTGTTTCTCATTACTTTTAGTGACCAAGTTGTTCTTAAATATGCAGCTATCAGTTACACTCACAGTTTAATACTCAAGTAGTAAAATCAGCTCATCAGTCATTCACATGAGAGGCCAGCTTGAAGTTTGGCCTCGGTTTCTGATACAGCTTATTGTAGTTTTTAGTATAAGTTGTAGTTATAATATTCAGTTGTAACCAGCTACTGGAGTTATCCCTGTACCAGGGAGAAAATGAGGAAATCTAAATGAAAACAGTGCCCTGTATTTAGGCATAGAGGAAGCCTCAAGTTTCTTGCATCAAAGCTGTACAGAATGACACGGGTGTTATGAGTTAAGACAAATCCAGAGGTTCACAAGAAAGATCATGCACTTCATAGAAATTAAGTTTTGAGATGCATGTGTGCTTTGAGTTTCAACCTAACATGGGATAGACTTTTAAATATTTTTTCCAATGTACCCAGTTCCTCTATGTCTATTTTGTGATAATCTCTTGGCTTTCTGATGTTACAGCATGTCATGGGTAAGAAAGAGGAAGGATGGTTACCTGTTTATGAGTATAAATTCTATGTTATGAAGCATGATGAATACTTCCACACAACAGTATCTTTAAAACTAGGTCCAATCTATTGAGTAAAGCTGAAGAGACAACAACTTTGGAAGAGTGTTTCTGAATGCCAAATTGTAATGATCTGTCCTATACTTCACCATCTGCGAAATTATGAAGAACATACAGGCAGCGGAGGTCCTCATAAAATTCAGAGCAACAAATAAGGAAGTCCTACATGAAATCAGGACAAAACACCCATGAGAGTTAGGAAACTTAGCAATCTAGAGATGGCTGCCTGAAAAGTGGCAGGGAGAGGAAATAGATGAAGAAATTGTCTATGAAATAGGAGCGTCAGTTAAGAAGTTTGCTACTGCTGAGTGGAGCAGCAATAGGACAACTAGAAATCAGTCAGAGAAGTCAAATTAAATGCAATACCTCTAACAATATTGTACAATGGGATTGATTTTGATCCTTGTTTCATCTACCCCTCCTTGAATGTATTTATTGGCACACTGTCTTCACCCCCACCCCCGCATCTTCTGCAAACCTGCTGTATCGAAGAAGAGGCATTTTGAACACCTAGTAACTAAGCAATTCAAAGGTACTTGTACAGAAGGTCAACTTTTTCCATTCTAATTGGTGGGGGAGGGGGAAGAGCATTACCTTGCACTTCGTAATTCACTTTTGCTTGTGAAATAGAAGATGAGTATGTTTCACTTCCATTGCATTTCTGGAACAGTAAATCTGACTTCAAAGGGCTCCTAATTTCTTCTTATAGGAGTCAGATCGATTCAGTGCTGGGTCCAGCCCTGTTCAATGTCTTCATCAATGACCTGGATGAAGGCATTGAGTGCTCCCTTAGCAAGTTTGCAGATGACACTAAGCTGGGTGGAAGTGTTGATCTGCTGGAGGGTAGGGAGGCTCTGCAAAGGGATCTGAAAAGGCTGGACCACTGGGCTGAGTCCAATGGCATGAGGTTTACCACGGCCAAATGCCGGGTCCTGCACTTGGGGCACAACA
>WAAB01001369.1:65076-75512 GCA_013389865.1 Piaya cayana
GAGATTTAGGCTTGACATCAGGAGGAAGTTTTTCCCAGAAAGGGTCACTGGGCACTGGAACAGGCTGCCCAGGGAGGTGGTTGACTCGCCTTCCCTGGAGGTGTTTAAGGCATGGGTGGACGAGGTCCTGAGGGACATGGTTTAGGGTTTGATAGGAATGTTTGGACTCGATGATCCAGTGGGTCTCTTCCAACCTGGTGATTCTATGATAAAAACCATTCTGGACACAGTGCTACACCCCTCATTTTTGGATGCTTTCTTACCGGAACAGAATCTGTTAAAGAAGTGTCCCAGACCTGGTGGGCATGCCCTGACAGTGGCACACACAGCTGTGCTGAGCGAGCAAGAAGTACAGGGATATATGTCAAAGAAGGAAGCCTAATAGCAAATGTCATGGAACGAGGTAAAAATGACATCCCACCTCTCTTTTAATCAGCTCCTAGATACACACCTGAGTGATTTGATGAATGACAGCCTGAATCCTGATATTTAAGTTATCCCTATAGCTCTAAGTGGCCCACTCTTCATTATTTTGAAGATGTCCTGCAGTGATTATCCATTATTTACTTAATAGTTTCTTGTTTAAAGCACTTGGCCAAGTGACAGGCCTAAGATGAAGTCATTTTCCCAAGTAGAATAAAAACAAGGGAATAAGAG
Source organism: Piaya cayana (assembly GCA_013389865.1). Classification (NCBI taxonomy): domain Eukaryota; kingdom Metazoa; phylum Chordata; class Aves; order Cuculiformes; family Coccyzidae; genus Piaya; species Piaya cayana. Next base: position 65,734 of record WAAB01001369.1, read on the forward strand.
AGAGGAAAACTCTTCGCTACTGCTGTCAAAGCTGTATCACCTTCCAGGAAGGAGAATGAGACTCATGATGCTGGGGAGAGCTACAACATGGCTGTGCTGCCCAGAGCTACTTGCAGCTTCCAGCCAAGGGCTGGACCTTGAGTTGCATTTCAGACTCCAGGATGCTCATGCAACAGGGATCAGTCACTAGTAAAATAAGGAAGAGTACTGGGTAGGCAGATTATCCCAGGTCTCCGTTTGTGTTTTCTTTTACCTGTATTCCCTTACTCTTACTCCATCCTGCTCCCTCTTACACTCTCCATGGTCAGAATAATAGTTACTTTCCTGCCTAGCATCCTGTGCCCTTTTCCTCCAGCACGAATTTGGGGGGGGTTGTATGGTTTTGGGGTTTTTTTGGGTTTTAGGGTTTTTTTCTGGGTGATTTGGGTTTTTTGCAGAAATAATTCCTCTGCAAGGTAGGAGATATGAATTTATCCTTTAAGCTGTGAATAGAAGAGAAACAAGGTAGTCAAGCCTCAGGTTAGTGTTCTAATGATGAGGCTGATGTAAGAAAGATGGGAATCATGCTCTCCACTGTCAGATCTGGGCCTGAATTTCTTCCAGTTGGCACGCATCCCCTTTTTTTTTCCAAGTCAAGATAACCACCTTTTAGGAAGTACCAATGCAGAGATACAGATTTTCTAAAGAGAGTTCCCTCCTCACTGTCTTGGTATTGTCTGCAGTGTCTTTGACCAAGTCTTAACTCTGAAACCATATAGATTAGAAAAGAAAATTCTTTCACTTAATTAATGCCATTTCTTCCCTCTTTTCCCCCTTTTATAATCTGTTTTCAGTGTGTGTGTGTGTATGTGCACGCGTGCGTTAGCTATGTTTGATAAATCACGAGCTAGAGATCAGTGAGGTATTGTCGTTGTTTGACATAGATTTGACAAGTACTAACTAATCCTGACAAATTTCACACTGGAGACATTACAAGATAGAGTTTTGCCACTGTACAACAGAATTGGGACTTTGTAAGATGTCTTTGTGGCCGAGTAAATTTCTCGAAGTAGTACAATGAGAAGAATGAAAATGATCCCAACTAATGCACACACAAGAAAATACTGTTTTCTATGTAGGAAGGAAATGTGGTGAAAGATTTTACAATAGGTTGGGATTCTGTAATTTTTGTACACAGACTTAAGTTAATTGGCACAAGTGCTTTCCTTTGATACAATTAAATGATGTGCAGAATAAAATCATATTGTCTTATAGAGAATCTTAAAACAATCTGAAGAGTAGTCAGTCCTGAGAAATTTTCTTCTAGCTTAAACTGGCCAAATAACTCAGTGTGAGTTTGCCAAAACTTGCTTTGCTGACTCCAGTGTTTTGACTTTCTGGAGTTTCCATTATATCAGGTTTAACTACATAAAACGCAAGCAAAGAAATATAAGCCATATTTAGCTGACAAATCAGGACACAACGTATTTTCATGTCAGCCTTGACAGACAGGTAGTGTCTAAGAAAATTACACTTCCAAAGGAACAAGGTTGTCTTTTAACATCCAGGACCTCAGCTGACTTAATTGTTGGCACTTCACAGAGACAATTAATATACAATAAACCTTACAGGATAGAGAATGAAATTAAGTATGAAAAATTGGCAACACTGTCCTCTAACTAAATCTAGAGAGAGACTTAGTGCTAAAGGGAGCATAGCAAATTGTGTTGTGACACACCATAAAAGTGAATATATCAGAAAAATGGATTTACTGCTTTATTATCAACTTGAATCTTCAGTGAAGATACTTGATATCTGTATCTGGCAAATAATGAGGGGTAAGGAACAAGCACTCAAATTCTGTAAACATTTCTGATTTTCAGAAATGCTGCCACTCATTATCCCCTTTTCCTTCTGTTGGATTTCTGGCTCTTTACCATCTCAAAAAAAACATCCTTTGATTTATTTACTCACAGCTTTTATGTTTCCATGAACTCCCATGTTACCAAGTTTTACAACTCAAATGTTTTCTGAAAATACATTTCAAAGTAATTTCAAACTGCTGAAGGAAGCAGGATCTTAAATTTGTCTGTTCACACAAGAGTAGCATAGTGCCTTTACCCAATAAGAAAATATAAACAGCGTCACGCAGCTTAATACGTGGGAACACAAATAATTAGAATAATGAACATCAAATACTGAAAACATGATATGCATTTAAAACACAGAAAGCAATTTATTGCTTGCATTCAATAATATAAATCTGAGGGGTTTTTTACTTTATTTTGGGTCTGTTTCTTTCACATTTGAAAATTACTTTCAATAAATGTTGAAAATTATTCATTTGTTGATACTTAATATAAAGACCAAATAAAATGTATTTTTTCTAGCAGAGAGGAAATAAATACTTTTGGTGACATTACCATTACTGCTCACTTGAGAAGTCCATCTAAAATACTACTTAAATCTGATTGAATTCTGTTCCCTCTTTTCATTTTTCAAAACAACAACTATTTAGGCAGCAGAATACAGTTTTCTGTCTATGTGTATGCTACCTGCAAACTGTGGCTTCTGAAGTGATTGTTACAGTGCATGTTGCTGAGGTAAAAAGACGCAAAACAATCTAAGACAGTTTATATCTAAATCATAATCCTAATCATAAATGAAAGCATATTCCCAGTACATGAAATTCAAATCTAGCTAAATATTTGCACTCTGTGTATTACCACACTCATCCTATCTGCATCAAAACTGTCATGTGAGCTTATTATTTGCAACTCATAGTTGGATTCAGTTATATAGCTTGAATGGTGATTACTTCTAGAGAAGAGTTCATCCCTGGTCTTGAAAAACCTTCTAACTTAATCAATTCCTCTAAAGTATTTTTTGAATTTGTAAAAGATTAATGATTTCCCAGTTTACTTCTTCAGGTGGAAGACATTTTACTCCCTTCATGTTTAGTGTCACATCAGAAAATGCTGCGTATTTCAAGACAGCAGTCACACATGTCGGGGACTGCTGCTAAGATCAGACTTCACTTTTACTGGAGTCCAATTGATTGAGGAATTATTTCATTAACAGTGGTTTTTGTGAAGATCAGTGCCCATGCTTTTATTGCTTCCTAGAGATACTATTTCTGGGCATGTTACATGACTGAAGACAAAGGAGATTTTTCCATTGATTTAAATATCCAGCAGTCCAGCTTCTGTATTTATGAAAATAATAAACCAACTGATAAAGTCAAAACTCCATGAGATTTGCAAAACCAAATTCTTACAGCAATGTAACTTTATTCATGTTCATTTTGAATCTAGATTCCAGGTAGCACTTAAAAAACAGAACAGGTTAAAGTTAAATCTAGCATGGGAATTGAACATTTGTTTTTAAGAATGTGGTTTACTTTTTTCAACTGGTGCATCAGTCACATAGTAATGGAGGATAATAAAATCTGTAATCATAACAGAATCTTTGCATTAGAAAGAAGTAATGCATGGGGGAAAAAAGAAAATATTTCAGGCAGCAAATGTGTTCCCACACGTGAACAGGCTCTATCAGATTACACTTTTGTAAAATCATTACTCAGTGCCTCAATCAGGCTACTCATATTTTAATTTCAATTTGATTTAATTGCAAGAATTGTAATTTCAAAAGAAATTATCAGTGTAGAGTCCAATAGTGTTTTATTTTAATTACAGCTTATTCGTCATGTCATCTATTCTTCTCTGAGAATGATGAATAATTGATTACATGATTTACCATAATTATTTGATGAATAATCAATGGCATTCAATCAATTTGTTTAGCGATTGTACTTTGCAATTTACATTTAAGTAAAAGATTAAGATCTGCACAGTTAAATAACGAACTCTGTTTAAATAATGTTAAAACTGTAACACAGTGAAACAAAAGCTAATCAAGTTAGGATTGTGATTTATACTTGTGCCATTATAGAGAAGGAAAAGGACAAATGGTATGGCATATTATCCTTAACTTCAAACACTCTAAATTCTCAAATTGTAATTTTAAGTTAATTGAATTGAGTAAGAAAAAAAGATTCTTAAAAATCATCATGGATATTTATCCAAAATAGTATTTAACGCCTTCTAGCAACTTTTTTTCTGTTTAGTACTTATAAAGCTAGCTGATCTTATGAAATGGCTAATCATCAAGTATCTCAGTGGATGTGGGATCAGACATATGCTCTCAAAGCTGTTTCATGTCTTAGAGCACGGACAACAGAAGGTTGTTCAATCTCAGTGTCTGTTGTTCAAACAGAGACACCTCCAGGCAACAGAATGGCCACACTCAGGGAAAATGCTGTGAAAAATCCGTAGCAGACTCACAGGCATGCAGGTAGGAAACAGATACACAAAGGACAACTGGGTTTCTGAGTATTCATCTGGAACTAGAGAAATGCAGGGATTTTTGCCATTATTTCTTGAATAAAACTAGACTCACGTGAGACCAGTCAGAAAAGAGAGTACAATCATCTATGGATGGAAAAGCTACAGAAACGTTGGGAAGTTTTCCAAAAGCTGCTCTGATCATCACTGCAGCTAGCAGGACTGACTCCAGCTCCAGTGGGAGGAAACATGAGGCATAATAGCAGATCTCAGAAACAGGGCCGGGATTACTTATGTGTATTGTAAACCAAATCTTGTTCTTTTCATCTCAGTCAAGCTACTCATTTTATTCTAGTCCACAGAAGATAACTAGGCTAGAAGAACCAATGGAGAAGTCTGCGCTCAAAGGAAAGTCATGAAACTTTCATATAAGGATGACATTTAGCCCAAGTAGAGAGTAGAGAGGATGTAGGGAGTTACTGGGGAAGATGACTGGGAATTAAATCCATAAGGGACTTTTTTAGTGGGCCACATGAGGATTCAGCTGACTTTTAAACAGACATTAGGAAGGACTATATAGTTGAAAAAGTCATAGAGCCAAGGGATAAAGCCAAAGTGAACACAAAAAGAAAGGGGGGCAAAAACTAGCAGGAGAACTCTTAAACAAAAATTAAGGACTATTGTAGAAACAAATCAGAAAAGGAGATCCTGTAGCCTGGAACAACAGTGAATTGGAAAACCTGGGAAGGCATCGTCTCTTCCAAATGCAAGCACATATTCCAGCTTTGTCCTGACTCTATCAAGACGCAATTCTTTCCCTCAATGTGTGATACACCCAGGTTTACATGAGAAAAGAAATCAAACCTGGGTGCTGAGATGGGGGCATAGCACTCCTCAGCCAATCCCCCATTCAAGTGACTGGCAATCAGGTTTCCAGCTACCCTGCAAAGACCACCCAGTACTCAGAGTAGGTTTGGCAGAGGTTGTTGAGAGTCCTGAGGATATAGAGGAGAAAAACGGTACACCTGCTAGGGTAGTGGGGAAAGTTATCCTTTTAACCAATGGCATTTTGAAAATTCACTCTTAAGACTGCTTTTGTTAAAGCCAAAACTATATAGCTGATAAAGAACATATCGCTGGTTACATGCCAAAGAAAACAATTGTGTTTATAAGAATGAGTATTTGAAAATTTATGCCTAATTGCTTCCGGCAGTCCACATGACTTGATTCCTGTTGAGGTGGCCCAGAAACACCCATACAGAACTGGAACAAGGTGCTCTTGTTAATATTAATCATTGATCTGTTTTTTGCCTGAAAAACTCAAGTGCTGCACTAACATTAAGTAAGCCTTACAAGACCCATGTAGCATAAGACAGTTTTATTCTCTGCATGCAAAGAGGAAAACTGAGGCATTCCTACTGCTACTTAGAAATACAAATAGGAACAGAATGGCCATTGTACCCGTCGTGGGCTCACTTCCTAAAGAAAGCCTAAGAATTAAAAGAGAAAGTATAAACCCAAACCATAGTATCATATAAAGTGCACAGCAGAAGCTAAAGCACTGTTTCTCCCCCAAAATCTTCAATTGATTGCAGAAGTTGGCCTATGCTTCATGCCACAGAGAAAAGCTAAACCAAAACAAAACAGTCCAATGTGACGGTGCAAAAAAAAGTAATCTTATGTAAATATTGTTCTAAATACACAGGTAGATACTTGGGGGGGGCTTAATATCAGTATAAAGACCACCATGCTTCACTTAAATTCTCCATGGCTAGGCATGGCCTTTTTCTGTTCCTCAATAGTTAAACTGCTTTGGTATATTCGGTTGCATAGTCTGACCTGTATCTTTTTAATGGCTGAATCAAACAGCTCTAGATCACAGGATCACAGAATTATCAGGGTTGGAAGGGACCTCTGCAGGATATCTGGTCCAGCCATTCCTTCTAAGTTGGGCTAGGCTCAGAGCTACATCAGTCCTAATTTATATTTCTGCTGCCTAACTAAGGAGTTATTTTTGTCTACCTACCTGCAGCTGCAGTTTCAAATCTGTACATAAGCTTTATTCAAAAACAGTTTTGTGCAGTCTCTCGCCTATCAAGTGTTAGTCCTTTCAAGGTGAAAACATGGGACACTTTAAGGATAACAAGAAATATTAGATGTATTCACTGGAAGAGTTAGGATTGGAAAAGAAGGTCTGATGGATTGCTCTGTGTATTTCTTTGCAGAGTACCTGTGTGAACCTATAGAGATGCTTTGCCCCCTACTTCAAAATAACATGAAAACTTTTCATACTTCGCATTTTTAAGAAGCTCCTGCAACATAGCCCAAAAATTGCATTCTTCATTATAACTGTCAGCACTACTTTCTTGAGAAAAATCCTAAACACAGAAGATATTTTAGAATACATTTTCATACAATAAGTAATTGTCCTATGCAAGTTAGAGTTTTTCTATGTCAGGGTAAAAAGCAGAGACTCAAGGACCTTTTAAACATACTTATAAGTAGTCTTGATGCCTTTTCTTGTATCAATATTTATGAAATTTAATAAAAGTTTAAAATATACAAAAAGACCTCATTTATGTGTAAGTTTTACTTACACCCTCTCTCAACCCACTCCACTAGCAGAGTAAACCCCATCTTCAAATTATCCAGACTTCAAGTGAATAAAAAGTGCATTCAGCTGTAAACTGTGAGCCATCTCTGATGGTAGAATGCAACAAAATCACAGCAGAGCCAAGTAGCTCCTATGGGTAGCGCTAGAAACTCAATGGAGAATATCATAGATCCCTCCCAGCACTTGCCTTTGCAGATTGTATTTTTTTATCTCATTTCCAACTCTTTGCAGAATTGTGGGTGTACTTTCTTCCTGGTACCAAGTCCCATAGGTCCAAAGAGAAAACTCTCTCAGTTGTTTCATCAGGATTAGTTGGTAACTTGAATAGGCTTTATTTTTGTCCATGTTGTGAAAAACAGAGCAGGTTGTAACACAATTAAAGCAGTTATGCTGGATTTGCATTGCAGACATGGCTGTAGAAGGGGTAAATGACATTACTGTAGCAAACTTGCCAGGCTACCCATATGGTTAAGTAGAAACTTAGAGTTAATTAGATTCATTTGTAAGTGAGGATCAGATAAACAGATATACAACTTAAAAGAGTGCACTGGCCGTAAATTCTTTCATTCCAGATTCAGATCTGCTAATATATGACTGTAAACACTTTTGACAAGGTTATTTAAAGCCAAGCAATCTTATTTCCTATGTCTTTAGAACCTTAACTGGGAAGAAGTAAATGACGGAAATCATGCAGTACTGCCCGCGCAGTCTAAACGTATTTAGATCTTTATGATAAGTGCTACAGAAACGCTTGGCTAGGTGGCAAGGAAAAACATGGGACAAGGGACAAACAGCTCTATAGCAGCAGATGGCTACAAGCAGCTCTTTTGCCATTTTTGCCACCCTTTTCTTCACATTCCTTTTTTTTCCCCCCATATTCCTACTTCATCCTTCCTGTTATTTTTCTCATATTATAGAAGACATACAAAATCATTCTGACAGACAAAGTGATGGAGACTTCTTTTAATGAGGTTTTATCTGTCTGTACAAGTGGCTTTGCTTTCTTTGTCTAGACTTCCTTGCAGAAGCAATCTGAAATAGCTTATTTTCAGACTTGGTTATGATTTAAAAAGAAATGTTCAGGCAAGTGATGGTGTTACTACATCCAGGTTGCAAGGAAACAGCAGAGCAAAGCACCCAGGATTAGGATTGCAGCTGAAACTTTTAAGGTGATAAGTAGGTTTAACACTCTTGCCTGTAATAAAGTTGTAGCCTAGGGTTGTAGTCTAAATTTGTTTCCTGTGAGAGTTACATTTTTATTTTTATTGATGCAGAAAGATGATTTTGACCAGATTGGATTCCAGACAAAAAAACTTATTTTTCTAAGACAGGAAAACCAAGATGTGTTTCAAAACATGAAAGGAAAATTGCCATTTCCCAACTTCAAATAATTCCTTGTTTAGAGAATCAAGAGAGACACTGCCAGACAATAGACCAATTTTCAGCTTTAAGTTAAGTTTTCACAGTTCCAAACACATTTGGAGAGGTAAAATTATCTCACCTTCCAATTTCTACAGAAAAAAGAAAAAGGTCAATATTTTCATTGTTACTCAAACTTCTTTTTGAATTTTTCATAGAGGATTTAAACAGTGCGAGACCCCTGGAGAACCAGGAGCTCAATTCACTTTGCTTAAAGGGTGTGAGGTGTGAGCAACAAGAGTTGCAAGCTCCAATAGCTTAAACAGATTCCAGAAGTGTCAATAACAAGATGAGGGAAGGGATTTAAATGCACACGTGTCCTTTTAATGCCTACCGGATTCATTTTGCTGTCTTATGTTAGCAGAGGGGCTGCTTTGTTTTGGGAAGTGCCCATGCTTGGAGCTTTTGGAAGCCTGGATGCTGCAGGCTCCACGCGCTCAGGAGGGACAAGGCGCTCAGGAGGGATGAGGAGGACAATGTTGTTGAGGAGGACGATGTCACCACTGCACTGGGGTACAACCAGTGGGAATCTGCAGCTCAACAACATTATGACCTGCAAGTACCTGCTCTGCATTACCCACACATCAGTGGGAAAAGGTTTAATTAACTTTCATTCTTCCACTCCCCTGGCAAAGAGCTGATGTTGAGAACACAGCAATTGGCCTCACAGCTCCATTCGATGTGAGGTAAATGGAAGAAGGGGCTTGCCCATCCTTCGCGTGCTCCCCAGCCTTCCCAGACTGGGGAGGAAAGAAGTTCAATAGCATCTTGGCTTGTATCAGAAACGCTGCGGCCAACAGAACCAGGGAAGTGATTCTCCCCTTGTACTCGGAACCGGTGAGTTCTCAGCATCTCGAATACTGTGTTCAGTTTTGGGCCTGTCACTATAAGACATTGAGGTCCTGGAGCATGTCCAGAGAAGAGAAACGAAGCTGGTGAAAGGGCTGGAGAACAAGTCTTATGAGGAGCAGCTGAAGGAATAGGGTTTGTTTAGCCTTGAGGAGACTGAAGGGAGACATTACTGCTCTCTACAACTACCTGAAAGGAGGTTGTAGAGAGGAGGGAGCTGGCCCCTTCTCCCAAGCGACAGGGGACAGGACGAGAAGGAATGGTCTCAAGCTGTAGCAGGGGAGGTTCAGACTGGACATCAGGAAACAACTTCTCTCAGAAAGGGTCATTGGGCACTGGAACAGGCTGCCCAGGGAGGTGGTTGAGTCCCCATCCCTGGCGGTGTTTAAATGCCAGGCAGATGAGACGCTTGCAGACAGGATTTATCCGTGGGCAGGTACTGCAGCCGCCGCCGATCTCCCCGGTCTCCTCCCCCGGGCCGGGCCCCCCGCTGGCGGGCGGGGCCGAGGCCGCGAGCGGCGGCGATTGGCGCGCGGCAGCCAATGCGTGCGGGGGGGCGGGCGGCGCGGGGCGGG
>WAAB01001369.1:75623-126504 GCA_013389865.1 Piaya cayana
GGGCGGCGGGCGCGGGGCTCGGGCAGTCGCGGCGGAGGCTCGGCGGGGCGAGGCTCGGCGCCGGCCGTTCCCTCCGCGCCATGCGCTGAGTCCGCGGGGCGCGCTGCCGGGGGAGGTGAGTGGCGGCGCCCGGCGGAGCGGGGGGCAGGAGCTGTCGCCCGGCGGAGCGCTGACAGCTGGGCTCTTCCAGGAACCCTCCTCCTCCTCCTCGCCCTCCTCCGGGGTCCGAACGGGAGATCCAGGGCGAGCGTCGGGCTGTCCGCTGCTAGCGCGTTGCCTTCCCGGGGAGGTAAATCCCCCCCTAACCCAACTGTTTATTTATTTTTACCTCCCTCTTCGCTGAAGGGAGAGCTCTGGGAGGGCGACGGGCGCTCCCCGAGCCCCTTCTCCCGCGGTACCGCGTCCCACCGCGGGGTCTGGAGCTCCTTAACCCCCGTTTATCACCCGGGCGGGCTGAGTCCGGGGCGACTTCGTTGTTGTCCGAGCGTGGGGTGCCCGGTGCTGGCCGGTGTCAGGAATCTGTCGCTGTCCCCCAGCGAGGTGGCCGAGGGGAGCCAAATAAAGCAGCTGCCGGGACCAGCGCTTCTAAACGCCGGCAACTGCAGAGCCAGGAAACGCAGTGGGGGATGTTTTACAAGCGCTCAGAGAAATGTTTATACAGAGGATTTAAAGGTTAACAATGCATATTTGCTACGTGCTAAAACCTAAAAGGTGGCAAAAATAAGTGCCTAGCGTTACTGCCGGTGTAAATTCCCCGTTTTCGTTGTTTAGCTGATAACTGAGCTCTTCGAACTGCGTGTTTTCCCATGGCAAACTCCGAGTGGCTACTGAGATTTTTCCAGCAGGATGCGATCTTCTCCCCTTCAGCTCCGCGTATTATTTCTCGGAAGAATTTTTTGCATTGCTTCTCTACAGCGCAGGTATATTGCGGTGCCCAGGCTTTTACCCCCAAATGTCAGCAAGTCAGAGTGGGCTTGGAAGGAGAATGAAGGGGACAGGAGCGAGGAGAGCAGCTACTCTGACTGCAGTGACAGATTCTTTCATTCCTCACGGCAGAGCCCGGATGAGCTGCTCTGATGCAGTTCTGCCAACAACACGGTTAATTGTGTCCTGTAAATCAAGGTCCACGGAGCTGCTCTTTTTCTGGATAACAAAAGGTTTTGTAATGAGTAAGCCCAGATCAGTCATATAAAAATTTTAACATCGACTGGGCAAGGTGTGTGCGTGTGTGGAGACCTTACAGGGTTAATAGCTAAACTATTAAGATTAGAGTCAGATGTGGGTAAGAGCAACAGGAGAGTCTGGTTTTTCCTAATATCCTGTACTATGATAACTCTGAAGAAGGTGATTGTTTAAAAAAAAAAAATCTGTTTCAATTTAAGGTTTATTAAGCAAGAAGAACCTTACGTAAACATCAAAAATCCTTTTCTTGTTTGGAAAGGCAAGAAATGGCTAGAAATGTCATCTGAACTTAAAAGCAAAAGACTACAAACTATGTGTGGATTTTCATGCGTATGTGCAAGAATGTTATTAATCTTATTTTCAACTAGCTTGTCCTATGTCTTGGGGCGACTGGGGTGTTTAACTCAGGCTTTTGGCAAAACTGCTGCTGTGCTTCCTTCAAACCTCCCCCCCGCAAATAAGTTTGTTCTAACATTTAATAAGACGCTTAGAATAAAGGAGTAGTAGATAGCATGTGTCTTCCAAAGAAGGAGAAATGTAGGGGGTGGAAGAAAGAAGCCAGGTTTTACTTCCATATATAATGAGTTGAGAATGTGAATTTGTATATAAGGAGAAGATCTGAAGAATGACTTGGCACGCTAATGACCTGGCTTTTCAGAACTTCAAGAGTTTGGTCTGTCTCCCCCTATGGTTATAATAAGAGATTAAATGCATTTGGCATATTTAATTAATTAGCATATGAAAATCAGATGGGTTTTACTTTGTCATTGTTTTCCTGTGAAACTCTTCTATGCTAATGAACGTCTACATTTTACAGAGTAATTTAAATGGCTTTGGTTCATATTATGTCTCTGCAGATTGCTTTGCCCCTTTCTAATGCTGCAGCCTTTGTATCCTAGCCTAAAAGTCCTTTGTAATAGGGATCTTGCGTAATGTATTGTAACGGCTTCTACACCAGCTTCTAACCAGCTGAGGGTTGCACTTAAATTTAAAGCTTCTTTTTGCTTGGATGCTGTGTCTTGTGCATTCCAGAGTTAATTGTATATGCAGTGGTGAAGTCCATTTAAAACAAACAACCTGGGTTTTGTTTTTGTCTTCTGCCACTACCTTATCCTAAAGTAAAGAGATCCCTGCTGTTGGGGTATGAAAACATGCTCTGGAACGTTACTTCTCAATTTTTTTTATAATGGCAGTCATTTTTGTTTCTGGGAAAGCTGTGGTTTGCTAAAATATTGCAATCAGAATACTTGATTATGAGATGGATGCATAACAACCAAGTGGCTTATGTCACTATTAAGTTTACTACTTAATATTAAGGCTTAAGCTTCAGATTGGCCAGCACTGTTTTCTCCTTATGCTGTTTAAACAGAGGTAAACTTGAGGTTAGCTGAAGTCATTAGTATCTGCTTGGTGGAAGCCATGCATGCTTAGGTCTTGCTCCTGGAAATGTTTACAAAAACGAGTAGCTTTTACTTGTAAGCTTAAATTGTTTGGATTAGGAGTTGTATAATGGGGAAAAAACAGCTTGGAAGGATACAGCACAGGAATCGCTCATCTTTCCTCCTCCCACCTTATGGCTGAAGAATGATGGGAAGAAACATGTTTTGCAAGTAATAGCACATTGAAGTCGTAGCATTTTTGGCACAAATTCTCAGATAGACTATCAGATCATAATTTGCCAACATTAGTGTTTTTTACAGAAGCAACTCTTTGGCTGCTTGTTCATTGTCAAAGGATGTTTCCAGTTACTGAAGAAAATTTCACAAGTGGTCTGGTCTAACTCTTTTATTTCTGTATTTTACTTGTTTATGTTGTGAACTAAATACATTATAAGTTTTTTGGTGGAACTAAATGAGCAAATGACTTCTCAGCACAAGCTGACAATACTTCTCAGGCATGTTCTTGTGCAAGGAGGGTTTTTTTAATGCACAAAATGAGATACAAGAGATATGAGCCAATACAAACACTTTTAGTATTTTTAACATATCTGTAAATGACAGCTTTTTGCTAGTTTACCTTTTCTTGGAACTCTGCCTGGAAGGCCAGCTCCTCAAGAGTTCTTAAATATAACCATAAGATTGGTGAGTTACTTTTCATGATCATTTTGAACCTATCAAGCTCAGAGTGTTTTTCTAGCTAGTAAACTTGGGGTAGACAGTCTCTCAGGCAGGCCTTTCATTTCCAGTGGATTACACATCAACAAAAGCTGGAACTGTGTTATTTCAGTTGTTCTGTACCAAAGTCATGTACTCCTGTCTAAGGTTTGTGTTTGAAACATTGATTTATAGCACCTGATAGCTCTTGCTGTTCTGCCTTGTGTGCTTCTCTCCTTCATTTTCCCTCTCTTCCCTCCCCCTCTACTACTCCCTTGCTCTCTAGTTCTACCAAATTGGCAATAAAGTGATAACAATATTATGGTGTGTGTTTCTAGGTTTATAGATATAACAGTTTTATTCAATTGTCCCCCTTTTATCTAAGCGCAGAGCCCACAGCTTGCAATTACAGTCTTTGACTTTAGTAATAATTCTGGTTTTTTGAAATGTTTCCAGTTACACACAATATTGGCTTCCTGGAACAGCTACATGCCAAAAAGTCATTTTTCAACTGCCATCCAAATATTGAAATATAATTGCTTTGCTTTTATTTAAAATAAATTTTGTTTCTTGTAATGATTTTATAACCACCTTTTTGAGCTTGTTGCCTTCTAATCTTGCATTAAGTAGCTCAAATCATACTATATGGCTCCATAACTAGGCTTTTCTGAGGGCAATGTGCCAAATCCATGTCTAATGTTTGTGTTAATTAAGGATATATGAAGACTGACTTCTCAGTGGATTTGATCACTGATTTGTATAATTGCAACCAGCATGATTAGAAATCTGCATGTCAATATCATGCGTCTATTACAACTTGCAGAGTTTGTTTGGTTTTTTATGCAGGGTGATGTTAGTCCCTTAAATTTTCGTAAAAGGAGTCTTCATTGTCCAAACATCATCATTTATGAAGGTGTTTGTTCTAAAACGAAAGAATATAGATGCAGTTATGAATATATAGCAACATAGGCTTCAGGTTACACTGTGTAGTAGGACTCTTAAATACACCTATTCTGTAGGAAAGCTGCATTTTCTCTCACCAGTCTTAAAAAGACTGAAATTAAGATCTTACATGTTAAGAATTGCACAGCTCAATCTTTAGATATATCTAGATGGATACTGCTACACTGCTCCTCAAAGCTCACCTCTCTTTCATATTCCCATGCTCCTCATGGGAGCTATGCAAGCCACATCTGATGTAAGTGTTGTAATTGTTCAGCTTTACCTATTTTACCTTCCCCTGATCTCTTTATGAACAAAGTACTCCTGTGACAGAGATAAAGCTAGCTCAGCAGGAAGCTCCACTGAGGCACCCAAGCACTCTTGCTCAACCTGTTGAGCACATGGGCTGGTCGGACACTGCCTTCATCTGTGGCCCATGTCTGTAGCACTGCAAATGCACAATAGCCATGGCACAAATTGAAAGCTGCCTTGCACTTTTAAGTGTGTATCAACTTGCCCAACTACAGTAAAAGCTGTTTTTCAAGTATGTTAAAAATCAGCGCATGATTAGTGAAGATGTTTTTCAAAGATCTTTTTGGAATCAAGTGTTACAGGTAGTTACCCAGAAGTTCAAAAGTGTTTATGTAAAGAAATTGCATATGTTTGTGTTAGTGCTTTAGGACTAACATAGAATCATAGAATAACCGGGTTGGAAGAGACCCACCGGATCATCGAGTCCAACCATAATATATCTTGACTTTATTTCATCCTCCTTCCAGAAATGTCGTCTTTTTGCAGGAATCAGTATTTTTGTGGAAAAATAAGCTTCTTGTGCTGAGTTGACTAGTGTGAATATTTATATACTTTAAAATTAATTTTATGAAGGCATTGAAGTCTGAACCTGGTGTATTTGCATTTGTATATACAGACTGCTAAATGAATTTTCCTAGGTCTAGAACCTCACTGGTGAATTGCAGATGTCTTCTGTGAAAGTGGCTCTCTGAGAGCTTTGAACTGTTTTCTCATGCTTTGCTCATCAGAAATATATGGATAACTGCATTGTGAGAGGTTGTTTTTTTTTTCTAGTCTTGTTTGCAAAGCATCGTGGATCTGTGTGATAAATATTGAGTTCCCCTTCATCCTAGGGCTGAAATGTGTTGCTCTGTGCATATGGATGTGGGAATAAGATACACAGAGGATATGTTTATATATAACAAAATTAATGGTATAAAGCCAAGTGCAAAGGAACTTAAACTGGCAAGTCAGTAGCCAGTGAACGTCTTAGAGAAGTGCCAAATGTGTAGGAAGCAGACTAGGCTTTCATCTGTACTGAGGTACTGGAAAGGTACGCAACTTCCAGCCTGGCAAGGGTGTTGTTACCCAGGCTGCAGCTTTATTCTGTTTTCTCAGCAGCTCAGTGGAGGTTTGGGTTTCAGTAGTTATCTACTAGGAGGTACCACTACTATTTAGGAGAAATGTGGACTGCCTAGAAAAAAGCAAGTAGTTGTGTTACAGCAGCAGTTCTCTGCAGCCAGATCCCAGAGTGAGTCTCCTTTTGTGGGGCATTGGGCTTGCCTCAGGACTTGTACTGGGGTGAAGCTGGAGAGAACATCCACTTGGTAAGAGGGAGCTGTACGTATTGATATGTTCAAGTATGAGCAGCCAAAAAGCTCTGGAAGCATTTACAGTGAAGGATGTGCTGCTGAGTAGGTTGTGACCAGAATGGTTGATTTAGCTGTTGGTGAGTCCAGTAAATGTCAAGCTTCCCCCACCAACCTTTGATACAGACAATCTGTTTGGGCAGTCTTTGCAGGGGATTTCAGGTGATACAAAGCTGTAGTTCAGTGTTCCAGGCTGATAGCCAATTTCTTTCTCAAGATAGGATTTTCCAGTTACATAAAATTGTTGATTTCATGCAAGAACAACTCTTGCTGTTTTCAAGTAGCTGTTAATATATTGAACTTGAGCTGTGTAGGAACTTGATTGAACTGAAGTGATCACAATGACAAGCAGACATATGTTTTATCACTGCGGATTTATTCTTTTGGGGTTTCTTTGCACAATCTCCCCTGACACTCAGAGCTCTATTGTGTAGTTCTGAACCTACCCCCTTCTAAGCTGTAATTTTTGTAGGTTAGTTCATGTCTCCCTGTCTGTCCCATATTGTATTGTGGCTGTTCATAAACATTTTTGACCTATCCATTGATGTCTTACTAGTCTGGAGCTGATGCTGTGAAGAGATAGTACTGATATAAGGACTCCTTGTGGTATACTTGGTGGCCTTATTTTAGGAATTGAGATACCAGGCTCCCATTCATTTAAGGCTTTTTTTCAACTTTGATGTGCAAGTCTGTGTTCAACACCTAAATACAGACTCTGAAACACTTGAAGTTGGATATTTAAGGTCATGGGTGTTTGTTCTTGGATCTCTCTCCACCTTCCCGTGGCCTCTGGAGGGAGCCTAATGCTTCGAAAGAACAGCTCTCATGAAAATCAGACAGTATATCTTGAATTATGCAACATTTTTCTGCAGGTAGAAGTCATCCTCCTTCATACAATTCTGTGCACTTATCCTCTTGCTGATTTGTTGTATACTAGATCATCTGATATTGTATGCAAGTGTGAGAAGAGAATCTAGACTTGTTTTTAAAAGGAAACTGCCGGCATGTCTTCCAGCTGGAGTGCAGGGAGAGACTTAAAAAACAACCTGTGAGCTGTGTCATGCACACAAGTGAAGGTAGGAGAAAAGTATTTCCGAACACGCAGTTACAGTAATATTCTGTCAGTGTTGGACTCTAAATCAGTACAGATTAATTCAATCTTACATTACTATGGTGTATATAAACCTGATAAACCAATGAAATATGTCTTCCCTCTGTAAAATACTCAAGCTGTTTCCCCTGCACCATTGCTTATTTGTGCTGGCACAGCTTGAGGCAGGAATTTAGAGATGGTTTGAAAATGTTTGAGGGTTTTCTTGCTTTTTGTTTTAAGTGAGCTTCCCAAATCCATACAGACTGATACAATGATTGTGTGTTAGTGCATGAAGTCTCTTAGTGGGGTGGTGAAAGAAGAGCTTCCTGATCCATGCGCTGCTACACAGAAAAAAAAAAAAGATTATAAAGCTGTAGCTTCTCTTGTGCCATGAAGTGGTTTTGTCACCTATAAATCATCTGGTATTTTGTCTGACTTCCGTTCCAGTTGTACATTTATCTTTCTAACTACTGTAATATTTGAGTTGTCTGGATGATTCTAAAAGGTTGTGGAAGATCAGGTATTTAAACTCAGGCATAAATAATGGTTAGGCACCACTTCTAGTGATGCAAATAGTTCAGACTTCCCCCTCTTTCCCAGCTTCTATGAGTATAAGGTCTGTGTCCTTCACAGAGAAAATGGCTTGCTCCTCCTTTTATAGAATAACTACAGGAAAATATAAACCAATATCTGTCAGAAAGAAAATGCAATATTTATTTCTATGATTTTATTTTAAAGCAGTTTAACAGCTGGGCTTCTGACTTCTTAATGCCGGTCCCAAGTCTTAAAAAATGAAAAAACCTGGATAAGCTGCAAGTCACCACCACCACCCCCAGCTAGAGCCTCTTTGCCTGCCTTTGCTTGTGTACTCTATCGGTTTCACAGTTCATATACTTGTGTTTTTTTTAAATCTCCCCCTGCACTCTGGTGGGAAACATGTCTGCAGTTTCCTTTCAAACACACAAGGCTTGATTCTCCTCTCACAATGGCATAAATTGTGAAGAACTCAGCTCAAAATCAATGGATGTAAAGACATTAAAAATGGGGTGAGAGAGGAGCCCAGTCTCTGGTTTCTATTTTTAAGTGAATCTGGTTAACCTAAAATTGTTCAGTGTGCCACTGTGACTTACAGCTTGTAGCTATGGATTGCTATGCTTGTTTCTCTTCATACATAATGTTTCATTTTCATATATAATACATTACAGCTAGTACCCCTAATCATGATGCACATTTCTTTGATTTATTACCTCAGTACTACTACATCAGTTTTGGTAGTTAATAAGCAACATGCATGGTAAACTACTTGCCTTGCTAGGGTCAGATCCTACAAAAAAGTCTGGGGTGTGGCTATATTCCCGTGCAAGTCCTGAAGGAAAGTACGCTGGAAAGGCTCGATCCATGCGACTTAAACCTTGTGGTTTTCTATTGCTTTAGTAGTTCTAATCTGTGAATCTTGTTTGTTGTTATCCAGGTTCAAGATAGTAATTCTTCATAAATAAAACTTATTTGGCTATTGTTGGTTTTCCTGTGCTTCTTAAGTGTTCAGCTCCACTTTTATGCTTTGTATATGCTCAGGAACTTAAAATTTAACTTCAGATTTTTCTTTGTACAACCAAGTACTTGGCAATAAACCTGGAATATCCACATACAATTTCTACCGTTGCCTTAGTTTTTGTGGTTGCTCACATTTGTTTATTTTTTGGCAATGGATTATGGTCATTAATTACCATCAGTAGTCAAATAACTGAATGAGATTATACAGCAGTGCTGTAAAAACTGTTCATGCTTTCTATGATCTGTACATGTGTGGGTATCTTTGAAAACAGTCGCCTCATTCATTAACCAGTGTAACAGACTCCAACTTTACCACTGTTTGGTTTTTTTAAATTAATGCAGCATTCTCTACCTAACTGAAATGTTGCTTTGACTACCTACCTCTTTTTATAGTTTAAAAAAAAATAACGTCAAGTAGTTGATTTTTGTAATGTGTTCTAACTTGGAGTAGATCTATTGGTTTATTTGAATTTGTGTTTTCTGTTTGAGTAGCAAAACACAAGTGCAGTCTCTTTAACCTTGAAGAATGTGATAGGCTTAGAAATAAAATTTAAGTGATACTAACTTGATTACAACGAGAGTGGAAACTCTGTGGTGTTTACTCTTGTGCTGTCAGTCCTTCAGCTTTCCACTTCAACTTTATTTCCCTACCTCTCTACTCACCCTCCAGCACCTACCCCCTCACTCTGAGTCAAGTGATTACTTAGCCAGTATGCAGTGGCCTTATGTATCAGTGAAGTATCTTGGATGGAAGATGCCACAGGTGTTGCAGACCTCCGTCTTCAATGAGGCTTCGCAGCCACAGAGCTGATGCACAACCAGCTTCTAACCTCTTGACTATGGTAATTCCAATAATGAGTTCTGCCTTGTCCTTACCAAGTTTTCAGTAACTTACCATGGGGAAAAATCAAGTGATTTAGATACTTGATTTATCATGGTGAATTGATGATACCTTTAAATGTGGCTTTGGCTTTTTTTGAAATGTAGCTGTTGAACAGTGAGGTAGTGTGATGGTGACAGCTAAACCAACATATGATGGTGTGCAGTAGTGCTTTCCAGCAGCTGATGTGAGGAGGGGCAGGGCACAGGAGGGTGTATGAAAGGGATCTATTTGTTTGTTAAACAAATACACTCTTCAGAGTTGCAAGCTTCTCAGTGCTGTTCTGGTAGAGCAGTCCTTGTAGAGTTGGACGCTGACAGCCTTCTGAATACAGAGATGTGCTGGTGGTCTCCTGGCAGCAGGTTTTATTTATTTTTAATCTGATGGCTTTAGGACTCAATCTGTCCTACCACCTTTGGAGCATTTTTAATCTCTTCTATGAGTTACTGTTGTAGAGGCAGCAATGCATGGCTAGAAGATAAATTACTTTTTGGTAGTATTTTCAAAGCATAAGGTCAAATATATAAAAGGTATTTTTGGGTACAAGAGAAAGAAGAGTACTGTTTCTATAGTATGAGGATCTCTAGGAAAAGTAATTTTTAGTGTAAATTGGAGTGTACAGCAAACTTGAAGACTGAAATCTTTGCCAAGGAATATGAAGCACCACCTTATAAGCTTCATGGATGAAGCAACTTCCATTGAAAAAGATGTGGGAATAGAAGAGTGTCCTTCTGTCTCTTTAGCTAGTCAAAGACAATATCATGTAATAAGGTTGATGACTGAAGTCTCTGAAGAGACTTAAGCAACTTTCTGCTTGTTGGGAAACTGGTGGTGTAAGACTTGACGTCAGGAAATTGAGTTGTACTTATAGATCCAGAGCTTGACTTGTTTATATAATAGTTTTGAGGAGCTGTCACCACAAAATACAGAACTGATGGTGCAACGTTTTTCCAAGACAGAAATTTGTTTTGGAAGTAGCAATAAACCCAAAGTAAATTTTAGTATGCAGTCCTTCTAATAAATAATTCCAGGCCTGTTTGCTTGCAACCTTGATTTATATGTAGATATCCAAAAAACTAACTGCTGAATAGGTTACTAGATACCTATTCCAGGCGTCTTCAAAAGCAAGCTTTTAGTTACACAAATACTTTCTGACAAGAGATGATGCTTGGCAACCATGTCTTCTGTGGCAGTAAGCATGTGTATGAATGTATGGCATGTCTTGAATAATCCTTTTCAGAAGGACACGTACAAAGTAATCACCTCTAAGGGATGTGTCCCAGTGAGGAGGGTAGCAGTCGGCTCTGCTAAAATCCCACTTACAGACTTAAAGATGGCAGGAGATGTACCTGTTGACTGGTGGGGTATGGAAAGCTCATGGCCTGCAGTGTTATGGCTCTAGCTGCTGTTCATTTTCAGTGAGGACATCAGGGTCCTGGTGGAAAAGCACTATATGCTGTTACCACCTCATGTGGGAGAGGTGTGAGGGAGTGCAGTCACAGAGTTGCGATGCAGTTGTGACTTGTGATGGTAGTTTAACTTAGAGCCAAGTAAAAGGTTGATGAGCAGCTCTGTAGAGAAGGACCCGAGAGTCCTTCTGGACAAGCAGCCAACCATGAGCCAGCAATATGACCTCTTGGCCAGGAAGGCTAGTGGTATCCTAGGGCACATCGAGAGAAGTGTAGTAAGCAAGTCAAGGGAGGTTCTTCTTCCCCTCTGCTCTGCCCTAGTGAGGCCACATCTGGAGTATTGAGCAGCCTGATCTAGTGGGACGTGTAGATGATCTTTAAGGTCCCTTCCAACCCAAACTATTCTATGATTGTGTCCAGTTTTGAGCTCCCCAGCTCAGGACAGACAAGGAGATGCTGGAGAGAATCCAGCAGAGGGCTACAAAGGTGCTAAAGTCCCTGTCTCTTTTGAGAAAAGGCTGAAAGACCGTAGGTCTGTTTAGCCTGGAGAAAACTTAAAGGGGATCTTATTAATGCTTGTAAATGTCTAAAGGACAGGTATTAAGAGGATGGGGGCAGGCTGCTCAGTGGAGCCCAGCAGCAGGACAAGGGGCAACAACAGGTACAAGGTGGATTCCACCTCAGCATGAGGAAAAGCTGCTTTGCTGTGAGGGTGACAGGGCCTGGCGGGTTGCACTGGATGCTCTCCAGAGCCCCTTTCCGCCCTGACCGCTCCGATTCGGTGGGTGGCGGGGAGCTCCTTCCCTCGTTCGCCTCGCCATGGGGGTCGGCGGGGCTGCCCGCGGTCGGTGCCCGCTCCGGGGAGGCCCGGTCCCCGCTAGGTGGCGCCCACAGCCCCGGCCCCACGCTGCCTGCGGTGCCAGAGGCTCGGGTCGCTCCTCTTTTTGTTTTCAGTGCGCTCTGTGGCCCTTGAAGCGCTTCTGCCTGGCTGTATTTCAAGGTGCAGCGTAGGGCTCTGTAAAAGACTCGTTAGCTGTGACGCCGAGTGCAAAATAAAGCGTGGATTTCCCCTCAAATCATTATAATTCTACTTGAAATGAGGGAAATAAGTGGGTTTGAAGGGCAGTTATCTGCCGATGCAAACACCAGAACAGTTACTTGTTTGGTTTTGGTTTTGTTTGTTTCAGTTCCTCTGCTCGCTATGTTAATTTGCTGTTACCCCAAAATTATACTGAAACCCAAAGAAAAAGGGAGTGTGGCTGAAAGTCCCAGCTCATGCACTCAGAGGTATGTTTAGATATACATCTTTTGGGAGGACATGCGGCATGATTTTTCTCCATGGGGAGAAGATGGACCTGACTTTGCGGGCAGACCTGGAGAATGTGAAGTGAAATGAAGCCTTAGCCCTCGAGTTGTCTTGGCTGACTAGAGCTGTAGAGCCAGAGCCAGCAGGCTGTGGTGCTTCATGACCACACGGCAAACCTTTCCTCCTCAGGCTTTCCTTCCTCAGAAGACCCTCTGGCAGGATGAGGACGTGAGCCGCCTGTTGGGGCGGTGGTGGCTCCATGAGGGGTGTAAGTGGTCTGAATGTGTAGGTGGAGGCTGGAGCCTGATAGCAGCCACTCCACAAATACAAGAGAAGAAAACCAAACACTTTGATGTCTCTCTCCAGGCCCCTGGTAAAGCTGCCCAAACTAGTTTAACCAGGCCCGGTGACAGAAGAGGGGGGCAAAAATGGGCTCTGCTGAACAGCCAAAAGAGTCTTCCTTATCGTCCTCATTCCTGGGGAGATTTTGCACTGCAGTGAGCATGTCCTGAAGGGATGGCAGTGAGATAGGCCTGCCTGAGACTACAGGAGAAATGTGTTTTGTTTGCTTAAGAGTTCAGTGTCCCTGTGCACATACCGTTAACATTAGATAATCATATGGAAGCTGTCTGGGGTCAGCAACTGTTTGCCTTCCTTTCGAAGGAAGGATGGGCAGGTGCTAAATTCAGGCCTGTGGAGTAATCCTGCTTGGGATGCAGGCTTCAGCTACCACAGGTTCCCTCTGATGGCCTTGGAAGGAGAAGGGACACTTCACGAAGTCATTAAGACTTCAGATGGGCTGCGCTGTCAAATCATAGAATTGTTTGGCTAGAAAAGACCTTTGAAGTCATCGAGTCCAACCATACCTGTCCACTACTAACCCATATCCCTGAGCACCTCACTTACCCGTCTTTTAAATGCCTTCAGGGATGGCGGCTCAGCTGCCTCCCTGGGCAGCCTGTTCTGGTGCCCGATAACCCTTTTCATAAATAAATTTTTCCTGATATCTAATCTGAACCTCCCTTGGTGCAACTTGAGGCCATTTCCTCTCATCCTGTCACCTGTCACATGAGAGAAGAGAACAATCCCCACCTTTCAGGTAA
Source organism: Piaya cayana (assembly GCA_013389865.1). Taxonomy (NCBI): domain Eukaryota; kingdom Metazoa; phylum Chordata; class Aves; order Cuculiformes; family Coccyzidae; genus Piaya; species Piaya cayana. Next base: position 88,847 of record WAAB01001369.1, read on the forward strand.
TTGTAGATGATGATAAGGTGTCCCTTCAGCCTCCTATTCTGCAGGATAAAAAAAAAAAATCCTCCAGTTATAATGTCAGTCTCCTTCTACAGGTGCAGGGTGAACATCAAATAAGGGTGGGATGCAGCTTGCTAGGCAAACAAGAGTGCCTGTGCAGCCTGTAGCAAGAAGATTGATGGATCAAAGTTGTCGAACACTGAATCCTGAGCTGCATGCATGGTGAACTCCTCCACCTGGATAAAACTAGCCTAACTGTAGGAGAGTTATACCTAGGTGAAATTTTAAGTATCCAGGAAAATCTTTTGCAGAATAGAAATGAGGAGGAATTTCTGGTACTGCAGAACTTTAGCAGCTGAACAACTTGACCAAATTATTGTTAAAAAATAAAATGGTGGTTTTCTTAGTATTTTAGGCATATAGTTTGAGAGCTTTTAGCATTATCCTGTTAACATGAAAAGTGTTAGTAGCTTCATAGAATTTCTGATGGGTCAGTGTTACTACTGAATCATCTGAGTGGCAGGTGCTGAAGACATTCTGAAACAGACCAGAAGGCAATTTTTTAAATCTTCTTCAAATACAGGTTAGTGTTACACCAAACAAGGCCTGTCTCCTTTTCCACAAGAGGGGGGGAGGGGGGAAAAAAAAACGAGACATTCTTTTAGGAGTGTTTTTTTGTTCTTTGAATTCAATGTTGGGAAAGGAAACCCTCAGTGGTAAATAATTAGGTTAGGAACTAGCAGGATGGGCTTAAATGAAAGTACCTCCTTCAGTGATTCCTCTCCCTTCTTAATTGTACAATGGACTTTCTCAGCGCTGCTTCCTGGTATTCATCCAAGTCTTCCAGCCCTGAGTACCTGTAAACAATTAGTGTTCTCCCACATGGCATACAAATCCTTGGTCAGTGTTTAACAGGGTATTTGTGTGTGGCTGCAATTTAACCTTCTCTAGAAATCCTCCTGTCTTCCTACTGCCTTTTTCTCCTTGTCCTTCCCTCCCAGTTGTTTGTTGATGATTGATATATCTAGAGCCCATATATAAATTGAATAGGGCAATTTCTATGATGTTACTGTCTTCTGTGTCTTGAGAAGAAGCTACAATTCCACATTGTCAAGTTTTAATTGTATATCTCTAGAGTCTCTCCAATATGTTGTTCATGCCCACGTATCAGTTTGCTATAGTAATAAGATGGTGATGGGAGAGGTTTCACTCTGTCATACTGGAAAAACTGAAGTGATTCCTGGGCCTTCTTTAAGGTTTCTTTTACTGATGTTTTCTCCCTGTTGTAGATTTGGACAGAGTATGTTGCTAGTTGCCTGTTGACTGTGCAAAAGCACAACGCAGGGATATGGAAGCAAGAGCTACTTTTAAATGCATATTGCCTAGTACTTAGATTGGCCACTGGGTGATGAGGAGTCATTACTGTGATGCTGAGCATATTATAAGGTCTTAAAATGGACTGAAACTCAACATGTAATGAAAGGCTCTCAAAAGTACAGTTTAGAATTGCAGGACTTATTGATGTGAAATATGTACAAATGAGTTTGGTCTGGGAAAGCTTACCAGCCAACAGCAAAGCTAAGTAAAAAGGTTTTTAGAGGAGATTTTATAGTAACCTTCCAGTACCTGAAAGGGGCCTATAAGAAAGCTGGAGAGAGACTGTTCATCAAGGCTTGTGGTGTTAGGATGACGGGGAAGGGGTATGAACTGGAGATGGCAGATTTAGTCTTGGTATAAGGAAGAATTTCTTCACTGTGAGAGTGGTGAGGCTCTGGCACAGGTGGCCCAAGGAAGTTGTGGATGCCCCATCCCTGGAGGTGTTCAAGGCCAGGTTGGATGGAGCCTTGGGCAGCCTCATCTAGTGGGAGGTGTCCCTGCCCGTGGCAGGCACATTGGAACTACATGATCTTTAAGGTCCCTTCCAACCCAAACTATTTTATGATTCTATGAAAAACAGAACAATCACTGCCCTACTCACCAACCAATAGGAAAATTGATCAACTCATATGTACTTCTAGAAAACAGGAGGTTTCTTGAGTGACAGGTTTCTTTGAAGCATTGCTCAGCCCTGGTGCTACTTTTATTGTGCAATCACGAGGCATCAAAATGCCATAGAGAAGTGTTCTTTTAAAAAGGAAAACAAGCCCCAAATTTTTCAGTGTTATTCCATTACCATTCAGTTTTCATCAGATGATGCATGGCTTCACACATATCTGAATGATGACTTTTAAAAAAAACCCCTTCTTTAAATGTGAGGAAGTAATAAAAACAATGTAGTTGTGTCTAAGATGCCAGTCTACTAAACTTCAGCAGCAGTTGGAGTGCTTCAGGATTCAGTGGGTACTGGTAAAGCATGTGATGCCTGTGGTTATCTACTTCATCTTGAGCAACCTGTTCAAGAAAATTACTTCAAGGATCAAAGTTGCATATATTTTACTCCAAAAGTGTGTGAATAACAGATTGCTAGAAATAATTCTGCCTAGTAGTGAGAATGACTGACAAATAGACTGAGAACTTTAGAACAGGGGAGGAACAGAAATGGCCCTTGCATTTAAACAGTTTTTCTTATAATGTTAATAGAAGGCTAAGGTTTCTTAACAAGTACCACTTTACGATTCAAACTACAGATACTTTAATTGGTATTTAAAATACTCAAGTCTCACTGTAAACACTAGCTGAATGTTTTGTCTAACTGACCGTTTCTTATTAATTACAAAGCTAGCAGTAGATTGGATTGATAAAGCATAGCCCTGAAGCTTCTTCCTGTACATGATCTTTAGTGTTTTTAAAAATCTGTTCTTATGTTCTAATCATGCCTGGCAGTGTGGTGCCTTCAAGGAATGACAGACTGTGGCTTTGTGGGTTTTTTTATTCTTAAGTCTTCTAGTGTAAATTTTAGGAGGCTTATATTGATTAGGTAACACTTTTGCGTCTGAGTTGATAGTGCACTGTCTGTACACTTGTATGTAAAACTAGTACAGGAATACAAAAAACTGACAATACATGCAACAATCTGCAGCTGATATTCCATAGTTCAATACTAACGTTCTCACCAAGGCAAGCTAAGGCTTCGCAGGATTGTTAGCTCCAGGAAAGCCTACAATTACTTGCATCTCAGTGTTGCTTCAATCTTAAAAAGTCTCTGTAAACCACAGACAACTCTTCCCCTTCACTGAAGCTTGTACCAAGTGTCAGAAATGTTTCTTGAAATAAGACAAAATGCATTGAAAAACTAGGACAGGGTTGTTTTGTTTCTTCTGGAAGCTCTAATGAGTTCACTGGAGAACTCAAATTACGTGAATGACTGCTGACGACTGCCATCTCTACACAGCACCTCTTTGCTCCACAAAACTATACTTTATTGAAAATCTAAAATATACCTTGTCCCTTTCTGTAGAATGTATAGCTCAGGTGCTACTGGCTGTCCTTTTGCTGTTTTTCAATAAGACTGAATTCACTTGACAGCCATAGTTTGTGGTCTGCTTCTGCAAAGCCTCTGTATGGTGCATCAGGGCAGCATTTGGACAAAATGCTTCACAGAAGTATGTTGTACTGCTGGGGAACCTAGCTCATGGAAAAAAGTGAACATCCAAAACACTGGAAAAGGCCACCCTCCGTAGTGTGTCTAGCTCTCAAGTTCCTGCCTGTTCAAAGCTGATGTTTCATGGAGGCTGCTCTTGGGCAAATTCACCATGTATAAAAATAATCAGACTTAACGTTGGACTACTACTGGCAATGTCTTCAGTAGCTACTCTTTTAAAACCAAAGCAATCCTTAATCAAACATCTACACCCTAACAAAGGCAAAAATTTTTACTTTAAAAACTCTGTTGTTTTTCTTGAACTGTTCATACTCAATTCCAACTTGTGCTTTTGACTAGCACTACTGCTATGGAATACCTTAAATTGTTAGGACAGAGTTACATCTGGTAAATATTGATTCTTTTGGCAGATGAACACAAGTTTTTTATTCCATCAAAACCAAATTTTTCCATCTGTACTTACAAAAAAGAGCATCCATTAAAGAACTGAAGAATTTCAAGTGTGAACATGCTTCCCCTTCCCCCACCTAGTCCTTTCTTATCAGCAGAGTCTGTCAGGAGGATATTTAGAAAATTAAACTTACTACAAAACTAGTTTGATTTGCATATAAAATATTGCATATGCTCTTTCCTGCTGCTGGTTAACTTGGTCCAGGCTTGGGTCTACTTTTGTCCCACTCCAGGACTCGAGTCTTGTATGTTTACAGTGGTGATTACAGAAGAAAAATTATACTTATGGAAACACAGTAAAGATGAAAGAAGTAAAGATCGACTAATTGAGAATCTGGAGAGACAGAAAAGAGAAAAGTAATTCTCTTATCCACTTTTCAAACAGTTCTTCCTTTCATTTAAATAGAAGCAAGCTCATAGTGACCCAATATACTGGTAATGAAATGGCAATACAGCTCTCACCTGAGTGGGGGATGTACACTTCAAAGCACAACTTGAGTGTTGTACTCATTTATGTTTGTACATAAAACAAAGTTATTATTGTATGAGCAGTGTTCATAGGTCTGTACCATCTATAGTCTGCTTAAAGCAAATACAATGGACATAGTGTTCAAAATGTAACCAATTCATTTAAATAGAGGACAAACAGTTCTGTAGCCTTCAGGTGTTTTCTCACCAAACTTAAGCAGCCACTATGCTGGATGGGTGAGTTTGATCACAATTGTAAAACATCAGTCTTCGCACCCACAGATCATTGGAAAACTAAGTTTTGGACCCTTGGGCTTATATTATTATGTACATTTAGTGTTAGGTCAAACCCAACACAAATCCTGTGTGAGATCTGGCATAATTACTTGCTGTGTTCCCTACAGGAGAAAGTGCAGGTGCTTTTGTAGAAGTGTTCTGGTTGGAAACAACCTCAGGAGGTCATTTGATCTAAGCTTCTTTCAAAGCAGGGTTGGCAGAATCCAGGCCGCCTCGCATCAATGCAATATTTGGATTTCTGCAGCATGTAGCAGGTCTTTTAATAAATAAGCTCATGTTTCTGTGAATCGTATCTTCATAAATTATTGTCTTTAGTAAGTCATGTGTTCCCACTGGAAGAATGGGACTAATAGAAAAATCCAGCATTCTTTTCCTTGTGTGTACAGGTATTGCTCAAGGATGCAGTATTGCATCACGATGGATTACAAAGGGTATGTTGACCTTTTTGTGTGGCTTGCTTCGTTCTTGGATCTCTTGTTGGTGAAGTAGCTGACTGGATGGCTGTCTAAGTGGCACTTGAGTAGCAATGTCTTCCACCACTATTAGGAGTTAATTTTCATTTGAAAATAACTTCTAAAATGTTAATTTAGAAGTGGTATTCATGAAGTACAGGCTTTATGTTGCTGTTTAGAAATGTACTGTAAGTGATGGACGATTGAGCTCCGTCATGCTAAGGCAACTTGGCTATTATGTGAGACAATGAACCCTACTCATATTCATGACTCATGAATCGTGAGGGATGTGTTCTGAAAATGTTTACAAGATTAGGAAAATCTTCAGAAACAACTCCTTCTGAGTGCCAGTCTAGAGTACTTCCAGAGGAAAATATAAATAAATGGCAATGAAGTTTGTAATCTCCTATATTGACGTGGTATAAAATAAGGTTGAGAAACCAGTCATTCTGAATGAGTATAAGTTTTGTAGCTCAACTTGAACCTCTTAAGTTTGTTCTGGTTTTACATTCAGCGTGTCTGCATTATGCTCCCTTGCAAACAGCTGGAGTTGCATGTTCTTACCCTTTCAGACAGTCTTTGTTACTGTGGATTCCTCCCAGGTGATTTGGCAGTAATGGGGAAGTTTGAGAAGTCATAGCTACACTTCAAAGAATAAGAAAAAAATCTGCATGTCAGATGCTTAGAGATGCACAACAGTTTAGTGAAAGTTGTATTTGCATGGCGATCATCATGGAGACTGTCCTTTTATTGCTATGACTTTTCTGGGAATACGAGGATGGTTAGAGAACTGTTGAAGGTATCTGAGCTTAACAGGCCTACTGTCAATGAGCACTGGTAGGTAAGTTGGTCATGCAGGGAAATCACATCTTCCCGAGGAATTCCACTGTTCTGAACTGATGCTCAAATCCAGGCTCCAAAGGAAACTCATTCTTTTTTTTGTGTTACGGCCCAACATACAAATCTATCACTGTTCAGTCAGTTTACATTGTTCCAGGTAAGTAAAACTTTATTATTCTTTCTATGAGTTGTTAATCTCTGCTTAATCCTGTTTTTATCAAGTAAGAATTCAGATACTTTGGCCATAGGAGTTCATGTATTATACTTTAAAACTACAGTACTCATTACTAATACAAACAGCTCTAATACATACCTACAGTAAATTTATCTTTGTGTCGTTCTACTTACCTGGCCCCAATATGCAAATACAAAAGAAGAGAAAGATTCAGGGTGTCACTCTGAATGTGAAAATGAAATCACTTGGCATAGATGCAATGACAGTGGCTTGAGAACAGCAAGGGAAAAGTGCTCACAGAGGGCCCAAGTCTACTGGCTTAGAGCACTGTTTAGATAACTGCTGCTGCGGTCTGTCTTTTCCCTTGCAACATTACTGCTCATCTGACCTCACAGTGAACTGTTTTAAAAAAATCATATCAACAGGAAATTTCACTTTTTTTTTTCTCTTTGGCAGAGTTGCCTTTCTGCTGGTTTAAATTCTTGAATGGTTCTACCATGCAAGCAACTGAGTGCCACTGCTGGCACAAGGAGGCTGTGTGTAGTCAGCAGCGAGGGAGGATGCTGCTGTCTCTGCAGCATCCCAAACACGAATGGCTTTAATTTGTGTCTTTAAAATCCCTTGTTATCCAGTTCTTGTGTGTCTTGCTTAGTCTGCATCAGCACTGTTGTCACCCCTGGCCTCTGCCAAAACTTACTGCTCCAGCCCAGTGAAGGGAGCACCCTGTAGGGTGGGATGGGTAGGTCTCAACCATTTCAGGGGACGTTTTAGTCTAAACCATGGATAAAAATGGGTCTATACCCAAAAGGTAAGTAAAGAGTACACAGCCTGGTAAAAAGAGGCATATCCTCAGATCTTTTAGGTCTGGGATAAAGGAAGTAATTACTAAAGCTGGAGTCTCCTACAGAACAGGCTTTTTTTTAACATTTTCCCTGTAGATAAAATCTGATAACTTCTGTCCCTGGTGCCTTTCTTTAGTGTGTGATAGACAGCAAGATGGAATTAATTCCATTTAAATTTTTTTTTTTTTTTTATGTAGTCAGTTCAGTGTTTGGTTCTTAGTCTAGGGCACTATATTTTTATTTGTGTACTTCTGGTTGTTTGAGTTTGTTTTCCAAAGCTTTCTCATTTGTGCCGTATTGGTCTTGATGCACTTCAGAATCAAAAAGGAACAGTGGCAAGAGATTTATGAATAGTCTACAATCATCACCAGCCTCTGAAAATTGCTGGAATTTGCTGCTTCTTGAATGCTAACATTAGTCTCTTCTGTGATGTTTGCTTTTATAAACACACTCCTGTGTGTTCTGTTGTTAGTTTGATCAGCTGATCTATGTTGTACCTGCAAATGCAAACTCAGGTCTGGTGTTAATAAACAGCTTCTTGTATACATCAGGTGTACAAAAGTGGAAAAACAAGGCTTCAAAAAAAGAGCTTATTCAAACTGTGTGTCCATTCCTATACCCTTAATGAAGATTTTAGAGATCCTGTATCTGAGGGGTTGTAGAGGAGTATAGTGGCAAATGGTGTGTTGTTTTCTTATTGAGCTTTACTAACACCTGGGGTTTGGTACTGACAGAGTTGAGTTCCTCAACGTGAGGAAGTGTTAAAGAGTATTAAAATGAATTTACTGTTACTTAAAGGGAGGTGCTTTAATGTGAATTTATATTTTATTGATATCTGCATAAAACATTTTGTTAGTAGTTCAGCTTTGTATTCTAATAGTTGTCATAAGAAAATCTGCAACATTATTTAAATATTTGTTTATTCTTTCAGAGAGCAAAGTTCTTGATTGTAGTGCGTTATTGTGAATCCCCAAAACTTTTAAAAAAAAAGATCACATAAATGTGGAGCAGGCAAGGACTGGAAAATAAAGTTGTCAGATTCTCCAGCTGTAGTAAAGAGCAGACTCAAATTCTAGATGCTGAGATTTCTGCAGTGCTTGGCTAGTAATGCATTATCTTGCGGTATTCTTGACTTGGAGCAGCTATTGTGCTAAAGTGTGGGTCCCGGCTGTCAAAGTCTTTCCCACTTGCTGCATGCAGCAATGGCTGGAGCTCTGAGAGAACAGATTGTCTGGCTCTTTTTTGTTTTTCTTTTTTCTTTTTTCTTTTTTTTAGCCAACCTTGTTCCCAATCTGGTCTGAATGCAATCAGTTATCTGTAGATAGCAAGCAGTGACTGGCTGTGAATAATGTCTGTGTTACTTAAAAGTGACATCTGTGAGTTGCCAGACTGCCTACGTGGAATGCCTCCAATGATCTAGCTGTTGCTCATGCACCCTTGTAGGAGGGGACGGCATCCTTAACACAGGACCGCAGTGTTGTCCTTCCCTTTGTTGACCTCGGTCGAGCGCTGCTGTAGTCAGAGATCCTGAAATCCTGGATAGGTGATCCACTTTGAAACAGTGTCCGCTCCTGCTGCTAATGGCTGTTACCCTCTCTCGTCATTGTATAGATAGTGGTATGCAGGAAAACCAAGACTTTGGAACCCCTGTGTTTTGACGCTTCTTCAGAATGTTTCCTTTGCTGAAACAGCTTTTACATCAAGGTCAACTCATGAGGATTTGACATTGAAAACTGAATTTTCACTTAAGAGGTCAAAACCACAGACCTTTTGGAAGTGGTAATATGGACAGTAGATCATCCTAGAGGTGGCTGAAGAGTGTAGTTTAAGAGACTTCCAAGCCTCATCTACTTCTAAGAAGGAGCAGGGTAGTTGCTTAGCTGTAGTTAAAACACGGTTTCAACATCTGCTAGTGCTTTTGAGGTGAGGGCTTATGTAGTGCAATATAAAATACAAGTTTGATTCAAGGGGCTGCAGTTGCTTATTACTTGCATTCACAATGTGGAGAAGATAGTGGTGAGAGATTGTTCTCACTGCCATGGTAAGTTCTTTTTTCCGCTATATTTCATGATGCTGCTAGGCTTCACCCTAGTGATTATGGCATCTTTCCCTGCCTACCCTCATGTCTGTGTATTTTGTATTGTATATGTTTACAGATGGGTCAATGTTTGCAACCATTCAGCAGAGACAGAAGCACCTTTTTTTGGGGGGGAGGAGGGGATAACAAAGATCATTAATTGAGCAAAATTCCCTTATTTATCTGTAGCCTCTCACATCTGTTAGCTTTCCTGAATGTTGGTTTAGCAAGAAATCTCGAGATATGCTCAGGTGCTGAAGAAGGATTGTTTGCTGTGCTTGTGTCTCTCTTCCAGGTTGGTAGAAGTGGGAAAATTGCTCTCACATATGGGCTTGTGCAGAGAAGTGGTTTTGGAAAGAGTTCTGATAGTGACTTCTGTCTAAGAAGCAATAATTACAGCTTTTGAACCTACTGAAGCAAAAGACTGATTGCTGTCTAAGGATACTATTCTTTCTGTGATTTTTAGTCTTTTTAAAAGCAAATCCACAACATACGACATACTTAGAAAATTAAATAGGCTTTAACCTATCATATTAACTTAATCCTATAGACTGAACAAGATCCCCTAAACAAAGCTATTGCTTGTTTTTACCAATTGATCATGGAAATTAAGGAAACTGAGTTTAATTATCCCTATGTTATGCTGAAGGAAATCAGGCAGGTTTGTTGGGTGAGATGCCACATAGTACCGGCCAGGTTTGTGTGAAGTTTGTCTCTTGGACCCTGGATGCGATGGGTCTTATGTTAAGGACAAAAGGATAAAACTTTACTCCTCTGTCAGTGTTTCTCAAGTCAGGGGGAGAGGTTTAGTACTTGGGGATTTTACTCCAGAGTTTATATACGACAAAAAGCTAGTAGTAAACAGGGTGAGTTTTTCTCCATCATCCATGTAGTTACTGATTGATTGTTTTGGATAACCAAAGTGTGCAGATATGAAGACTATCCTTTGAAACCAGCCCCTGAATTTGCACAATGGTTTTCTCTTGCAGGGGATAAACAGCTTGCTCACAGACATGAAGGTGTATATTTACGGAAGTTCTGTTTACTCTCTAGCCAGGAGATGGCTCTGTCTAGTCATTCCCAAATAACATCAACATTTCTGATGCTAGAGGTAATTGGTATTCCTTGGGAGAAGTATTTTTAAAACTAGTATTTCTATACATCTGTTTCATGAATTTCAGTATACCTGTAGGGAAAAGCTTGATCAGAAAGGAACTCTGAACAAAATGATGCATTCAGACATCTTTGCCTGTAATTTGAGATCTGTTTGTAGGAAGCCAAGAGCAAGGCCTTACAGTAACCAAAATCTAGCTACAAAGGCCGGGTGGGCACTCATAGGGCTATCTTTTGGCTGGAAACACAGCCTTTGGGCTGAAGCATAAGCAGCTGCGAAGCATGGTTTTCTTATTCTTATACAAGTGTTGTTACACCTAGCAGCTACTTCCACTGATTATAAAATAAAGTAATAGTGGTACTTGCTGAGTGGCCTCACACTGTTAAGCCGCTGATATTTCAATCTGTGTCGCTCACAGGAAGAGAGAAAGGGGAGCTACTGATCCACTCTTTAGTATGTAGTGGTCCAGTACAAGACTAGGGGACCCAAAAGGCAGGAATAAATACAGACCATTTTACTAATGTTGAGAGTCTTATGTACTGCATAGAGTGAGCTATGACATGAAGGAAGTGTTAGGCGTGCATAGATTTTATAGTTAAAGGACTCAGCTGAAAAAATAGATGTAACCTCACCATGAATCGTAATTCTGAAGTACTACAGATGCTGATCATCACAAGTCTTACCACTATACTCTTGTGTCCTCTAAATGTGCACAAGTGAATCCTTGCTGATAGGTCATCTTGTCCACACTTGTAGCTTCTCAGGTCAGAGAAAACCATAGTGTTTTTCTGATGGGGGGTAGGTCATCAGCTGTTACTTTTTTTCTAAAATCAAGTTAAAACCAGGTAATTGACTAGTATAAAACTTCTTACTCTTACTGGTTGTCTTCTTTTTTGCATTGCAGATTACGTGCTTGATTTAGATGCAAATTAAAAATGATAGAATATCACCAGTTATGAGTCTCTAAATAGAAGATTTCTGTCTAGTTGTACTCTCTACTGGTAAGAAATGCTGCTAAGATTTTGCATAAGCAAACATTACTGAAAAATGAGGAAACAGAGGCTTCAAGTGAAGTCTTTGTCAGGAATCTTAATTTCCAGGCACAAAAATGCCACATTATGTATTTGAAAGTATTGTTGTAAGATTGGTTTTAAATGGCCAATTTTTTTTTTCTTTTTTTTTTTTATTCTTAATATTTCGTGAAATTCTCATCAGAGTTTAATGCTGGAAGATCAGCCTTCAGTTCATAAATGAAAACCTGTAGGTTTAAACTCAGGCAAATTTCTTCTGGAAAAAGAAACATGAAATATGAGCATTTTAAAGTTGCAACAAATATGGCAGCATGATGGATACCATCTGTTCTCTGGGGTTAAGACTCAGTTTAGGATTTCTGGAAGTTGCTTGGTTTTCTATTTTCCTTTGCTGCTTCCTTTGTAGACAAGATGGTTTGCATTTTTCTTGATAGTAAAATGCCTATGTGATCTTGACATAAGAATCTCAATTTTTTCAACACTTCTGGGAAAACCTTGTTAGTAAATATGAGTAAGTTTGGCATTATTATTGTCCCAGCTTCTGAAAAGGTGGACTTCTCTGTGCGGTTTCAGTATGGTTAGTTTTGTTTCAGTTGGGAGAGGTGTGAATGTAGTTGGGTTTTTTCCCCTGGAGTTTCATCATACTGAATAGCTTTCGGGCACACAAGGCTGACTTGTTTGAATGATGCTTTTTGTTGTTGTTTCCTGAGACTGGATACTTAAATATTTATATAATAACACTCAAGTATTATTTGTATGGCTGAACAGTCTATAAATGTTTTGCAATGTAACAGACTGTAGGTCTAATCAGTAGAGGAAGCCATGTTGAAGACGAATGTTTTCTTCCTTTCTGTGGTCCAAATACTAAGAGGCAAGACTATTTAAATAGTTTTTGAGCACTGGCTGACTTGCTGTAAAATACCGCTGTCTGTTTACTTGAGACACTGGTGTAAGCTATTCTAAATGCTTTAGGGAAGTGCATTTCTATACAAATAAGTATAACTGCAGTTATCTTTTTTCAGATGTTCATGAAATCATAGGCTGATCATAGGAAAGTTAATTTTGAAATGCAGATCCCAACTTGGACTGTACATATATTGAGCAATAAGTTGCGAAAAAAAGAATGGGAAACATCCATTTAAAAATCCCTTTAATATCTGTAATGCTCCTCAGAATGGGGCAAATCCTTGTCTTAAATGTTCAGAGCTCATTTACAACTGTACAAACACTTATGCACTAAGGCAAATAATTGTACTTGATTTTTTTCCCCCACCCTTTTTAATCCTTGTACTTTTTATAGCTCTAAAGTTGGATGGCTTAACAGCTGCCTTATGAACAGCTGAGACATCCTTATTACCACTCATCTTAGAGAAGGGTGGGACCGGCAGGTGGGGAAGGGAACATCTACAGTCATATAAAGATAAGTCATTCTGAAGTCCTGGCACAAAAGGATCTAGAAAGCAGACTTAAGATTGTTGTGAATCTTTGATTTACTTCTTCTGAGTCTTGTAACTATAAGAATTAATAAGCATGGCTTTTAGTTCAGCTCCGTGATATAGGAGGTCTGCATTAGTAAGCTCTTCGCTTGAGATGCAGAACAGCTGGCTGTTGAACATGTAATTTTGCCAACGTTAAAATAAAAGATTTAAGAAAGAAGCTTTTTCTTGTAACTTGTACATGTGTATAATTAGTAGGTTTAAACTTTTCCATCTGCATGATTGTTCTTTTGCATTACATAAGTCTTCAAGAAGAGGTTTAATTACCTAATTAAGGCTATGGTTATTATTTCCTGTGGAACATTTTAATTACAATAAAATCTGAGGTGAAGTATCTAATGCTGAAGGAGAAGGTTTGTTCTGAGAATTCACAGCCATTTAAGCTGGTGTAACTTAGTAAATGTTTCCATATGAAACCCTGAGGAGGAGGAACTCTTATTTACATATATCCACCCACAGGAGCGATTCTTCTGAAGGTAGCCTGCAGAAGACATTTTTGAAGTTGCTCTCAAGCCACCTTTGCTTCACACCTCATACTAGGAGGCCTAAAAATTGTTTCAAGTATGTATTCCTTAAATAATTCCTTCTTGCCTTAATTACAAATGGTATTGAATTAGTTACCTTGACCTTGATGGACTGCTGGTCAGGTTCTCCACAGCCTGTGTTTTTGAAGGTTTACGAAGGTCCAGGGCAAGAAATGGAATTTCTTCAAAATTCCATCACTGAAGTATTAAAAGGCATTAATTAGTTCTTTAATGACTGACTAAAAAGAATTTCTGCTTTTAATACATGAGTTTTTAATTCATGATGAGAAGACATTAGAGTAAATACATACATACACACACCTTCTCCAAATACTGTATTCTCAGGAAAGAGATTGACTTCTCAAATGAAATGCTGAAACCTGAAAGCAGTTTGGCTGAACTGCTTTTCTGATTCTTCAGGATTTAAGCTTTTCAAGACAGCAGTGGCATTTTATGTGGGAAGATGCTCACTTCTCCATCCTTCCACCCTCAAGAAAATCAAGTTAAAATGTACTTTTTGCACACAACAGAAAGCCAGTGATGCTGTGTGTATAACAATAACAAAAGAACTAATGATTGTACAAACACCTGAGCTTTCTGTTAGATCAGATCTGAGGCTTTAGTGTGAAAATATTTTTTGAAAATAAGTAACGCTTACTCAGAAAAGGACACTATAAATGTCAAGTCCACAGACTGCTTTTGTGGAGTAAGCTGTATTCTTTTTACAGTAAAGAAAGTGAAACAGATGGACCAAGTGGTTTGGCAGAAGCACAAAGTTTTATTGTTGGAAAGGATTAGAGTTTAGGAATTTTGGTTTAGTGGCTTGCACACACCCTTCTGACTATTTACTTATTAATTTTTTTTAATAAGGATGTGGTTTGAGATGCAGGATTTCTTGAGGGGTTTTTTGGAGAGGTAGGGGAGGTAGTCTTGCTTGACATTCATATGTGCTTAATGTTATGCACTGGAAATGCAGCACAGACAAAGCTCCTCAGATGGGATCCAGAAATACGTTTCTTGCTGGGGAGAGGAATATCCATGATTTGTTTGCCCTGATGAAGTGAAATGTGGTCACAGATACGTGCTTGCATTCAGACTTTCCTTCCAGTGACTGGAAAATTTGCAGTGGAAGCAAAACAGATCTTCAATGCCACTTGCCAGAATGAGCATGAGGGTGCGCACTTGGTAAGCCTGTTTCAGGGCTGGCAATGAGAGGGTAACCTTTTTCTTCTTTGTTGGTGAAGCTTTATGAAATGCTAATTCTGTGGATGGTTCTTGGTGCATGTGGGAGATAATTTTCTTCTCCTTCAGCAGTCCATGTCTGGCTTGAATCTCCAGAGTACAGCAAATCCCCAACATCTGGAAGACCAGTGTCACCTGTCTGCTAGGTTAACACTTTAAGAAAAGTAGCCGTGGCTTTACACAAACTATAGCTATATCTGTTTAGGATCTAGCCGTAGAATAAAACCACGTGAAAATACAACAATTTAAGACTTGTTAAGCTCGACTGGGATTTCAAGTTAACTTATTCCAGGTCAAACTCATCTTGTACCCACACAAACAATTAAGAAAGTTATTTGAAGCAGGTTTGCATGAATTACTCCAGAAACAAATTTTACTAAATTATTTACTGAATTATTCCACCATAAAAATACATGGAGATATTTCTTAGAATAATCTACTTTGCATCTTTCAGCTGTCAGCTTGCTCTTATAAATTGTATTATTACTTACTTGTCTCTGCCTGTCTACTGTTGTGTCCTCAAGTGCTCGGAATCATCCAACCTGCATATAGTCTTGCCTATGTGTGCGTATACATACATATACACATCAGTAATGTATATCTTCTATATATGTATAGGGAGAGCATGCAGCCAAATGTGTCTTTGTTGTAGTTCACAGTCTGTGTGCTCTGCTGCCCTGCTGTCCTGGCTCAAAATCTTTCCCACCCTGCACTTACGATTCCTGTCCTAAGAATAGTAATGAAAGTGTTGAGATTACTTCATTTACTTTTCAAATGAAAGAGAGGAAATGTGTCTGGAGGAGTAGCGCAATGAAGTTGTAAAAACTTAGATGGTCTTGGGAGAGAAATCGTAAGGCCTGTATGTGTCACTTTTGAGTCGTAAGCCTGATGTTGGGGCAGCTCCTCCTTTTGCCAGGCAAGCTGCCAGGGATATTGTTGCCATCACAAAATAGTAGAGAGTTGAAGCCCCATTAGGTCTTAAGCAGAAAGAAATCTGCAAAACCCTCTGGTGGTGCTGGGTATCCCTAATTTCTGGGTGGAGGAATAAGCAGTGTATGCTAGGCTGCAGGTAAAGCCAAGAATATTCTACGTGGAGCAGCCCATCCTCTCTAACCATGCCATACCATGGCATTCTGGCTTGTTTTTCTGAAAGCTATGCCTTCTGTTAGAAGGTGTTTGTGCCCCAGTGGTGTCTCCACTGCAAGGGCAGCCTCTGGAAGTGCGCATGTTGTCACTGACCTGCCTCCTGGTGTGCCTGTCCCCTGCCCCAGAATCTCTCAGCACTGCTTGGGGACCAGGATCCTCTGGACCCAGCACAGCAGGATATGGAGAGCAGAAGCGGGAGGACAGCACAGTGATGTTTTTCTGCTTCCTGTCTTCTGTGTAAAAAAGGAGAACACTTCATGTGGGCAAAACAAATAAATTGGGGTTATATCACTTTAATATTAACTCTTTAACATGAAAGAAGGGGGAAGGGAAAAAGTCTCAAACAGCAACCAGTGTATGACCAGACTTCTGTTCTCAGTATTCTTCACTCCCTGTAAATAGTTCCAGTGATTTATGTAGCTTTAATGGAAGCTGTCTTCTGTTGCCTTTCCGTTCCCTTCCATGCTCTACACAGCAGTGCCTTGTGTTTTGGCCTAGGGCTACAGGCCTCCCTGAGAAGCTTTCCTCCCAGTTTCTGAGTCCTGGTTCAATCTGCTGTGTTGGTGTTGGCTTTTTTCCCAATACTGCCAATGCTGAGTGTGCTTCTTATTTATCCCACTGGACATCATTAAAATAAAGCTTCGGTATCACTTTTAGGCTATCTGGTAGATCAGTGTTGTTTACATATAAAGCTGTCATAGTCTTATCGATGTTCAAAGGTTTACTGAAAGCATCAATGCATTCTGGGTTTACTCTGATTTTTTGTTAAAGACTGAATTCCTATTTGAAATTTACACTTAAGTTTTGCACTTATATAATTTTCTTTTTTTTTTTTTCTTCTGTGAGCATCTGTTTCCAGATCCTGGCTGCCTGCATTAGCTCTCCTGTTCATCTGAATCCCCACCTCTGCTCCTGGGTATCGCAGCTGCTTATTAGGATGGGGGTGGGGAGGGAGGTTGGTTCTTAAATCTCTTCCATCTTTTAGCTGGCAGGAAGGCTGTGATTCATCCTGTCAGCTTTGACTTGGAGCATTTCTAGACCCCAGATGTGTGTTCCTAGTTTTTCCAGATTGGCTGCACTTCCTTGGAAGCAGAAGCTGTGGGGGAATGTGATAGAGACGTCCAAGTTCAGCAGCACAAGAGCTATGTAAATGCAGCTATATTGTTGCTGGCCCAAACTGAATATCCAGCTGCATTGCATCATGTGGATTTATGAGCCTGAGTCTCCACTAGCTCGTGAATCTCTGCTTCTGATCTGTTGCTTGGTGTAGGCACGCACATTGTTGCTCGTGCATGTGCTCAGGGGTCTGGTCTGAGACAGTTGTAATTCTCTGTATCTTACCGGTTTGAGTACTGATACTTGAGCTATAATGGGCAGAGGGCCCAGCAACCATATGGCAAAGGTATGTTGCCAATGCAGCCTTATCTTCACTGATGACATATGGAGTCATATCTAAGTTTTGAACCCTCCAGACTTTTGGACGGACTACCCCGGTCTTACACTTTGAAGCACTCTCCCAGGAAACAAGTTGGCAACTGTGAACCTTAAACTGCAAAGGAAGATGTGAAACTTCCTTATTCCTAACAACATTAAATGAACTTTCCAGCAAGATTTTTCTTACAGAAGTGTGCTTAGAAAATGACGAGCAACATGAGAAACCCCAAATGGGTGATGATGGAGTAACTTAAGATAATTACATTAATGAAAAGATTAGATCAGTAGTACCTATTTTAGAAAACATACCCCATCAGTTTCTGATTAACCTTTACATACCAAATCTTGCTTGCTTTGGTTCCCAGGGCTATCCTGGCTTGCTTATATGTAACAACATTTTAAGCATGTGTTGGTTTTGATAAATACTTAGTTCAGTATCTTGGTCCAATAAAGAGATGCTTCAGGATAAGTTGAACATTGCACAATCTTAATTCAGTGTTTTGTTTCTTTTTTTCTTAAGTCAAGTTACAAAATGACAGGCTACACTGCAGTTAAACCGCATTGTCAAGGACAGCCATCTAGATATTAACAGATGAGATCTTAACTAAGCTTTTCATAATACAGCTGTCTTGTCAGTCAGATCCCTGCTTATGTATGCTTTGGAAGAGTGGCATTAAGTTAACTGTTCTCCATTAGTTAAAAGTTACACATGCATCATAGTTTGCTGTCCCATATTTTTGTACTATAAAACTTTACAAACCAATGCACAATGGCTTGATGATTAAATTCCCTGCAAATTACTTGTTTTAATAGACATACAGTATAGGTGGCAACTCATGGCTCTAGAGTGCTTGTAGTTGTTACTATATTGAAGTCTTAACAGTAGGTTTTTTTCTTCCTATAAAGACTACTAAACGTTGTTACATCCCTGAAGGTCATGGATAATTTTTTCAGTAACACTGGCTTAGAATTTCTTTTAAATGAATAAACTGATATGTTGTATCTAATTGGTGATGAAGGGAAATGGCTGGATAGTCCCTGGCCACTGCTAAGTAATAACCCACTCCTTGGGCACAGATTTAGTTTCCCCTGACAGTGCTTTGCTGTGTGGCAGGGGAGCTAATGGGGCCAAGGTACATGGCTTGGGATTGAAATGCTTTCTATTTCTAAGTACGTATACCTAAACAACAGTGTTTACAGAGGTGCAAAGACTTATCTGTACAGGTTGCCTCTGGCACTCAAATGCTGAGGAGTAAAGAAATGGCAGCTTGAGAGGAGGGGCTGCTGGTGTACGTGCTCGCTGTGTAAGGATACAGCCTGATAGACTTAGCTTAACCGCTTACCTTAAAGCTTTGAGAGAGTCCTTTCTGAGTATATTTGATGGAAACAAGACCAGTGGTTTTCTTAGGGGTTGCTAGCATAAGTATTTAAATAATTTTCTGCTTAGTTCCTCCAATTTTATTGTCTTTATTCCTCTCTGAAAATCGTATTCCTTGTGGAAATGTTCCTCCTGCTAGAGAGAAGGCAGGTACTAATGTTTATAGATAAAATATAATCTGAGAGATCAGGGAACTGTGTTTTGCTGTACTCCTGTGACTAATTGAAGGACAATGCAATAGAAGGAGGTGGTAGGGAGAAGACAAAAGAGAGGAAGAGAGACTACCTGTGTGCAGTTCACAGCCACAAGCTGTACTTCTTTGCTGCCGGGGGCATGAGTGTGTAAATACACGTTAGTTGAGATGGAATAAAGCCCTAAGACAAAACTGTTTGTAACTTCTGTTATATCCACATCAGCCTGTCAACAGTGGAGATTAAGGGGTGTTTTTTTTTCCTGATCGGTTTTATTAAAACTACAACATCCCTTGTGTTATGGGCACACAATGGAGAGTCGCTTGTTTGCTAAGCCAAGGGAACTGCAGCCTCTGTAAGGTGTCATGTGTTGGCGTACACTGCACTTACAGCTTTACTGCTGGGACTTGTGGCTAGTAAATGGGGCTCTGCTGGCATGGTGAAATTTGCTGGAGTGTGATAAAATAGTAGCTTTTGTTTGCATCTCCTGACCTTCTTAACTATATCTGCATAAACCAAGCAAGTGAAGCCCAAGTGAAATTTTTCTTTTCCCTTCTGAAGGTAACCAGAGGGACTACAAAAACGGCAATTCCTTCAGTGAAGATCGAATCTAACCCCAATGAAGATTGAATCTCACTCCTATCTGAGTTAAACTGATTTCTAGAATTAAAACTTAATTTAATCATAGCCTGTTTGTACTTTCAATGGACATGTTTTAGTAGATGGCCTTAGTTTTCTGTGGGTCACATGTTTACTCCTCTGTGTAAACTGTGGCCTGTTATTCAGGCAGGAAATGGTTTGGGTTGAAAAGCTTCCTGTCCTGTCTTCATTCATATGAAAATGAAGCTTCTTACTGTTGCAATCTTTTCTGGCACGTCTTTTTACTGGTATCCCAAGGGTTACAGGTAACAGGTAGAGGGAACTTCCCTGCAGACATTCAAAAGAGATTGCAGAGCTCTTTCCAAAGGATGTTACTCCATCCAAGCAGATGGCTAGCCTGGAAAAAAAACCCCAAGGCTGAGTCTCTGGGACATTGCTCCAAAGAAAGTGGGGAGATAGCTAAGTGAAAAGGAATTTTAAAAGATGAACGACATGCAAACTTCTTGCTCTCAAGGCAAGAGAGTTTTACTTAAACCATATGTTTTATATGCTAGGAGAGGTCACAGATCAAATGCTGAGAGAGGTCTGAGGCTAGTCATCTAACATCTAGATAAAGGTACATGCATCCAGCACTGATGTGAACTGGCAAATGTTGGATCACTACGTATGCTCCTTAACATGTCATCTATATCACAGGATCCTGTGGCAACTGGAGAATGACCAATCAGTCCATGCTGACTGTGCCTATTCTCCTCACCTTCATTCACAGAGCAAGATAAACAAACCGCATGTCTCTTTTATCATGTGAAGGAGTACCGGCTTTCCCGCTTACACAGCCAGCATAAAATGAATCCAGGCCGGTGTGTCAGACAAGCAGCTAATCAATAGATCTGCTCTTCCGGATGTCCATTCCTGCAAGTTCTCCTCAAAAATACTGCTGTGGGAAGGAGGGATGTGGATTTATGGGATATAAGCAAGTCCTACTAGCCCCAGCTCCCTGCTGCAGCACGTTACTTGAACTTTATACTACAGTAGCCCCCTTCCTCTTTTGGTCGCATATGGGCTTCTGTGCACCTAGGAAAATGTGGAGACCCGCTTTGAGAGTAGAGGCAAGTGACCAATTTGCTGCATTTCACACAACTTATTTTATTACCTGCTTTACATCTGCCTAGTGAAGACTCTGACCTCTGCAAGAAAAAGTCTGTTGGATAGTGATGGCATAGAGAACTTGGCCAAATCAAAGCATTTACAACATCTATATCTTTGAAGTGTCTGTTTAATAGTGCCATTGTCATGCCAGTTGGAGGCAACACTTCTCTTTGCAATTGAAAGGCTCAGCAGAGCTAGCTGATAAGCGCTGGTGCCCTGCTGGGAAATTGACCCTTTGAACTGGGAAGAATCCCTCCAGATAAGCAAGTAATGGAATTTTTATCAGGTCTTGCTTTTTATTGTAGCGTGTTTAGAGTTGTCTTTCTGTGCAGCAGAAGTGTTTTCTCTCTAGTTCTGATAGATGCATGGGTAATGTAATATTCACACCTTAAATACGCTGCTTCCAGGCTTGGACTGAATAGCCTTGCCATGTGCTCTCAGGAGAACAGAAGGGAAGCCATGACAATATAACTTAAATAACAAACGTATGTTGATTTAAGAGCCAAACTTGCTGAGCATCCTAACACCCAAGGGAAGGGAGAAGAGTTGTGAGGATAGTTTTTGCAGATATGAAGGGTTTTTTCACTGTTACCCTTTTTTTAAAAAAAGCAGGAATTATATTTAATGGACATTTTTCATTTCACTATGGAACTGAATGCTCTCTTCTGTATTAAACTTCATAGTCTCAACAACATAATATTTGCAGGCAAAGCACTGTTAAGCACTAGGTTTCTTCTGTGTTAGTGAATATATGCTTTCATTTAAAGCAGAGATCAGACTTTTCAAGGCTTTCCTTTCTAAGCCTTAAAGCAGAGTCCTTAGACTTCTTGTCTCAAAGCCCAGTACTAAAAAATCAAAGAGAAGAAAACTAAAATTCAGACTTGACCTGGTTTTGAGCTTTCTTGTGTGCTTGTACTGTACTGCATCTCTAGTTTGACCACGACAGGAGACCACAGTGTGTCCTGTGGAAGGGCTGCTGTCGTTCGTGAGAGTGTTTGAGTCAGCTTCGCATGTTCTGGTCTGGGACTTTGCAGATTCAGCCTGTGCAATCTGTTTGGCAAAGCAGCCTTCTCTGGCAGGCTGCACATCAAATACAGATGGTTTGAGTTTAGAAGTTCAGGACAATAACAGAAGATACATCTCTATTAAATATATTGATCCAAACAGATACATATAATGGATGACCTATAGAACAAAAGGGAACTGTAAGGAAGTGTATTGCAAAGCAACATAGGAAGCTATTACTATTGTAGGGAGGGACAGGAGAGTCAGAACACATTGCTCTGAGTACAAATTCATCAAGTTCAGGCTGACATTCCTTCGTGTCAGGTTTCCCCTTTGGTCTCCCTAAGACACTGCTGCAGTGGAAAACCTTACTCTCCAAGTAGCTTTATCCCATTTAATTGCTCTTTAAAATGTGCTTTATTCCTTGCTAACAATATAGCACCACTGTGCTATATTAATGAATTTTTAATGTAAAGGGGAGGGGGCAAGGGCTGACATATGGCAAATACATGCTTTAGTTCTGGTAAGCACATGATTTTGAAGATAAACAAAGCTGTTTCCTAATCCTCAGCATGTACTTGTTTTGTTTTGCTGATAATGAGAAAAAATTAACAGCGTTAAACATGATTGAAAACAGCAGTGTCCTCTGAAATTAATGGCTCTGTAAATGACATTGAAAGTCTTTTTGCTTCTTTGCATTCTCTAAACTTAAGTCCATCAGTAAGTGTAAGATGTATTTGAAAAATAATCCTAACTCCAAAAAGTAGTTTCAAATCTCTCTAATTTTGTTTTCTTTTTAGTCTTGTAATGATTGTCTTTCTGCCTTTTCTTCTCAAATGTGTACAGGTAAAGCCATTTTTTATTAAAAATTGGATTTTATCAAAAAGTCTCCAAATGATGGAAGAGTTTTTAAAAGTATTATATAGATGTTTTGCATTGAATTTTGTTAATATTTCCAATGCTCCGTTTGGAGTAAATCCTAGTTCCAGAATTTTGTTATATAATAAAACTTATGTATGCCTAAAAACCGAGAGAAGGCAGCAGTTATTCGTCTATTCTACATTTTGAACATGTTTATTAAAGTTAGTGGAAGACTTCTTGGAAGCCCAAGACTACATCTGCCTAAGCAGTGTTTCATTTATCAGTAATTGGTCAGCTGGCCCTGGCTGCCCGTATCCATGTTGTCTAGCCCTTGCCTGTACTTGCACTGTGCTGTGCACCCCACCACACACATCCTCTCTTCCTAGAGGTGTTGCTCTTTGGTGGGTTGCCTTTTTTTCCATTGAGTGTCTCTGAAATACTCATCAAGGAGCAGAGAGTTAGTGTTTCATGCATTGAGGTACTACATGAAGGCACAGCCTGAGTAGTTCAAAGCCTTTTTGAGCTAGAGTTCAAGGGAAGGTGGAGAAATCCAAACCCAACTCTTTCTGGCACACCTGTTAGGAACAGACCTTGGCCTTTCCTATATGCCACACACTGTGTTCAGTTACTCAAAACCACACCATGGAGCATATGAAATGAAACGAAATGGTGTAAGTGACTGCAGGCTAGTGCTTGAGCATGTGTTGTGGCCCTGTTTTATTTACTGGTGCAGAAACACTCGAGTGTCCTTCCTGTTAAAGGAGGACTGAGGTATTCTAAGTGCTTTTTGGCTGTAGTTGCTGGCTGGCACTGCACAGACCCCAGCTGCACTGAGGTTCATGGCTTATGTCTTGCTCGTCCTCCCAAGCCATACTCCAACATGAGTACTCTCCTGTGCCACTCAGGCTAGGGGTTGAACTGCTCAGTGTGACCTACACACTACAGCAGTCCATCTAGTCTGCTCCTGGGGGCTTCCTTTCTGATGACTGCCTCTCTCCAAGGTGACAGCAGGTCAGAAATGCCCAGAACACAATCCTGCACCTGCAAGATAACTATGCACTTAGGTTATTCTGCATGTGCAGTATGTTAGAAGCTAATCTAGGCTGAAAAATGAAGAGCCAGGGTGAGGAGGTGCTATGATGAGTTGTACTTTCTGAGGCTGAGCTGAGGTCAGTGGTCTGTCTAGAAAACAAGTTGGACACCGCTGCCTTATAGTACTGTAGTCTTAACTCCTTACTCAAGCATTCTAGCAGAGAGTCTCACTGAGGTCATGGGGAAAGATGCTGATAAAATCAAGAACCTAATTCTGGTGTAGCCTAGGTCTGCTCTCAGTTTAAAAGACAAAACCCCTTTTGATACAAAGCCCAGCCTCTGAAGTGGCTTCTCACCACCAAATCTGAAAAATGCCATTGTGCCTTGGAGTTGTGGGAAGAGAAAAAGAAGAGGGCATGCAGCCTGGAGATCTTTTGTGATTTTTTTTTTCTTTTATCTTTTGAACTAGGGAGGTGATTTATCCTTCGTATAGCTGTTTCCATGGACTGAGCTGTAGATGTAAAATTTTTTTACTCCTTGTGTTAATACTATGATGTTCTCCTACGAAGTGACTGTAAGGTGAATGGCACAGAAAAATATGTGAATTGTTCTGTGTTTGTCATTCTTCTGACAAATGATGTCTCATTTCTTCTAACATCTCTCACAGAAGGGTTCTAGCTCTGCTCTTTGAAACAGCTATGCCACTATGACAGTAATTAGATCAACTCCAGTGACCAAATTTGGCCCGCTATACCGTGATGGATTCTCCTGTTTTGCTTACATCGGTGCCTAAGAGCAAGAGAGCACCATGCAGAGCAAAACATGTTATTTAGCTGGAAAAGTGAATTCTGTTGCTGCATTGGCTTTCTACAGAAGAGATGCACATGCTGAAACCTTTACTAATCAAGTTCCAGTCATTCAGAACAAAGTTAATTGTCAGTATTTTGTGCATGATGCTTTGCAGATGAGGTGAGGGAGCAGTGCTTTCAGCATTCTTGCATTGTTACCCCTTACCATGAAACATGTTTTCTTGAAAAATAACCAGAGTTTCTCCATAAAGTTGAGTGACGTGACATTAATTTCTCCACTGTTGTAAAAATCTTTTCTTTGCCTCCATTTGTTAGTGTCAAAGTAATGCAGTGTTGATAATACAATGGTGCGCTATTTCACAGTGTTGTCAAAGTAGCATTAAAATAAGTAATGAATCTTTGCAAGACAAGGTGATATGAACCCATCTCCTGGATAGGGAAAGCTGGTAAAGAATGTAAAGGTTCTGCTGGAAATCTGTTAATAGTCACAGGGAAGTGATAGCAAACCTTGATCCATTTTCAAGGAGTTGAGTTCGTTTTGTACACTGTTTTCATAGCTGCTCTGTCTTCTTTTCAGTGTTCTGTATAGGTCTGATGAAGCTTCATTCTGTCTCATAGATCAGAATTGAAAGGACACTGTACACATCTTGCTGGAAAATGTGACTAGATTTGATTATTTGGCAGTGGGTATACTCACCGCTGGTTAGAATAACTAAGAAAACATGCAGCTGTGCCTCATGTTGTCAGCATTATCCCAAAAAGCGAATGCCCAGTGTTTGAGGGATTCCGTCTTTCCCAAGACAGACCATGTGCTTAATTACTGCCTTGCTCTTCAGAGTAGAGATTGGCTTTCTCAACGATGGGATTTGCTTTGGGTTCTCATTAAATGTTGTATGCCATAGTGTGACACACAATATGCCCTGCAGTGTGTCATGTGCTATGATGCTAATCGACATTCAATACCAAAGGAGGAGAGCAGCTGCTCTGCAGTCAGCATGTCTGAACAGTCCTGCACCCAGCAGGGTATCACTTAATTCACGCTAATGGATAAAGAACTGGCCTCGTAACACTTATGTAAATGAGGCTAATGATCAGGGAAAAAAATGCAAACTAGTTTTCATGTATTCATAGAGATAGATGTAATTAGAGGTAATAGCTGGATCCAAAAACTTGCTCTCCAGCATTTATTTGTTGATAGTACAAAATATGAATGGCTTGTTCTGCTCTTGGTCTCTTGTGAAGTTATTAACTTCACACAAGTTGAAGTATGTGTGGCGTTCAGTTCTCATTGAGAGAGTTACAAGGTTTAATGGAGAAAAGCTGCAGATAATTGCATCTCCTAAACTTGCCTCAGTCATTTTCAGTGTATGGTAATGGATCTCTATTGAACATCCACTGCTGGGAGGTACAGCATATTGATGCAGCTTTTCGACCTTTTGCTTCAGCTCCATTGCCATGTGTAGACCAGAGAAGTCAAGAGGAGGCACCCTGTCCTTTGCAGTTGTGACAGCTGAGTAATAAGATCATAATTAAATACAAAGATCTTATTTTAGCATCCAGGTTGTAGAGTACTCACCACCCTCTTCCATTTCCCCCCAAGCGTTCTTCCTCATTTGTGAGGTCTGTTGTCCCTCTTGCAGGGGTGTCATCTCAGTGGCACAGCTGACATTAACTGATCATTCATGTCTTGAAGAATCAATCAGTTATGGTGAAATAGGCTAATGATGTGAAGCAGGAGTAGATCTAGGTACAATTTTAACAAGTCATCATCATGTTGGGTATTTTAGAGACTGCCGAGCACATGCTTCTGATCCTATGCTACAAGCTGGTTTTGGCTATGCAAATTTCTCTACCAGTAGTCTTCCCAGTGTGATGTGTAGTGAAGAAACAAATCCAGCCTTAATCTCATTTACAAGAGGAAGCTGAGTAACACTTGGGGCTCTGTGGTCGTGACAAAGAGCCAGTATGGATTGGTATGGGCGTTTGTAATTTTCTGTGGTTTAATGTGGTGCAAACTTGCTACATAAAATTCTGCAAGAGCTAATTTTGCTCCCACTGAGCGGACACCTGTCTGGACCTTTGCATGGTAACTAAGTCTTGCAAAACTTTAGAAGTTATCTGATCAGCAAGCCAAGAGTTGATTGAGGAAAGACTTTGTAATCCAACTGCATAATGGCACCAACGTGGTTGAGAAAGCAGTGGCAGTGCTCAAAGCCAGGCTAGGATTTTCCATTCTGTAAATGCCATAGTCTTAATGAAACTGTAGATAATTTAACTAGATTGTCTTTTTAAAACTTTTATCCTTTTTATTATTATTATTTTAATGTACTCATTTGTAGTCTGTTTAAGGTTTTCTTTCTGTGAATGGAGCTTTCACCAGTTTGGAGGTTTGTGTGTGGGATTGGCTGATGAATGCCAATTGTCCAAACATAGGAACTGATTCTTGCCCAAATCCCCACCCTCCTTTTTGCTGGAAAAAGTGTTTCTTGCTTTAAAACTTGTGTGATGCAAGGTTTGGAGTATCTTCAGAAGACTGAAAGTTCTTGTTGGAAGTTCTCAATGTTGGAAGTAAACTCCAGGCCAGCTGTCAATAGATCACAGTTACAAAAACAATGTAATTATCAATGACTCATTACTTCTGCATATCAGAGAAGGAGAATTAAGAAGAAGCACCACTGAAGAGAAAGTAGATGATGACTGAGGAGGGAGGGATGTGTGTGTAACACAAAAATCAAAAAGATTACATCATGCTGGAGAATCATATGCATACGGCTGTTGTGAAACAATTATTCTCGTCTTTCCTTGCTTACTAATTGTCTGAGAGTTAATCTTATTATAGCAATAATTGTAGACAAGAAAGCAAGTCAGGAAAATATGCAAGTTTAATGGTACTAAACTGTCAAAAACATAAACTAACACTAAACATACATGATTATTCTCAGGACTTTTTATAGATTCTGTATGTGACAATTGCCATTTCTCAGACCCGTAAAAATGCCGTGTCTTGTCAAATAACCTGTCAGACATATCTGAAGTCATATCAAGCTGCTCTGATATTCACAGATTTTACTTAACAAAAACTGATTCATCAAAATGTATGGTTTTGCTCTGAGTTCCCATTGCTATCTCCAATATTTGCTTTCAAAACCTGTTTGAAAGATACTGAAGCACTATGTGCTGGATAGGCTGCATTTTTTCCCGCTATCTCATCCTGAAAATGATTCCATTTTTCCTTAGAAACTGCAGAATTGCAGAAATTAATCTTGAACTATTTTTGTGAAAGTGGACTGACACTTGAGTAAATTCCCTCAACCTCTTATGTTGGAACTCGTAGCAATGCTGAAATGCTTCAGTTCATAGTGGCTGAATGTAAATACGATTTTAAAAACAAAGGAGGGGAAGTATTGTCTGCTCTAGAAATATTTCTTGTCTATGGCCATGGATTGCATTAGCAGTTGGTCAGTTCCAATAAATTCTGGTACCTTTTCATAGCTAGGCATTATTACTTCAAGGCCATACATCTGAAGGAATCTGTCCTTCTAAGCAAGCTGGTAAGAAAAGCTGGGATATGGTGGCAAGTCCAGGTGAGTGTAGCTTAAAGCTTAGAGGCTGCCAGCTAAGTATCAGGTGTCAAGTATTGTCAAGCAGTTGCCGTTTCAGCAGCTGACAGTACGGTAAGGACTTAGGGATAAACGGATGCTTGTACAAAGGTCACTCGTGTCAATGATACCAGTTGAGTGTTCTTAAAACAGTCTCATTTGTACTGTGTGCTTCATACATAAGAATTTGCATTGTTATGAATAATTAAAATCTTTTACTCTTAAAATACGTGTTCTTATGAGTCTGCAAAAATTTCTATAAATACAGCTAAGGAAATACACATGTATTGGAGTCTCCAAACTTGTCTGTAGTAATGTCATGTGGATGATGAGGCGAAACTTGGTATTTAGGGGACTTAAACTCATTTTTCCATTATGTAGTTACAATTCAATATCTTGCTGGTTGGTGTGGAAAGGATAATGACTGCTAGCTAAGGAGCATAATTAACCTGTTTGAATATTTGTTTAACTGAGATCTCACTATTGTCCTGCTGAAAACCAGGCATAACTTGTACCTTGAACAAACACTGCTTGTCCACTTGGCCTTGAATTTCAAGTGCAGTGGAGATGAGGAGAAGGAGCACTTTTATGTTTCCAGCCACCAGAATCCTAAGCATCTAACTCTGTGGCAAAAGGAATACTTCGAGGAGAAATTTGACTTTTTCAAATGCCTTTGGACTGTGACTCTGTTAAGTCTGTTATTACTGATCTAGCACTTCTTGACTAATCTTTCTCCTCAGTTCATACCTGTGTGTTCACAATCCCAAGGGCATTTGGCAGGCAACTGAGAGAAGTGCTGGTGAAGCCATGTTCCCTGGCTGCCTTTTGATGTGGTTTTGATGTGTCTGTGTAGTTATAATAGCTAGCTACTGACCAGGAGTGGGACTGTCCCTCTGGGCTTTCCTCCTGTGCCCTCCCTAACGCTGGCAATTGCAGTCAACTCATCCTGCTCTAAGCCAGTTCTGGGAGCTGTTGGGTGGGAAACAAGGATGTAACCTCCCAGATCAGCGTTCCTCACTGTTAAGCAGAAAGCCTGTTTGAGTTTCCCAGAAACTGTGCTGAATCACAGCCCTCCTAGGTAAAAAGACAGCAAGCATAAACCCTTCACCCCTCATCGTACTTGGCCATACACAGTTAAGATTAATGTTAGTAAACTGAAGCTTGTGCTATGGGCAAAAACCCCTTCACAGTGATTTTTACTTGGCCAGGTACATGAATGTACCTTGTGTAGCTGATTTGGTGTGCATTTTGGGGTATGGAGTTACATTACAGCACTTCCACTGAGAAACAAGACAGTGTGAATTATTTTTAGCAAGATGCCAGCTTATGAAGATTTGTAACACATTCAATAAAGTTATGGGATTGAAGGGGAAACATTCATGTCCCTGATAGAAGGAAATTCAGTTAGATGGAGGACTTTCTCTTATTTGCCTTCTTTTTTCCCTCTGCCCTGGAAGATCATTTCTGTTTTAAGGCAGTAATAACTTAAAGCATGGAAACTCATTGTAGAACTGTGCCTTCATATCTGGAGTCAGTATGCCATTTGGAGGCTGCCTAGCCCATGAAAAGCCTTCTTAAGTGAAGAAAAAGAAACCTTGTGAAAATAAAGAAAGCTACACTAAATAGTGGCAGAGGGCATGACCTAGACAGATATGAGAGTCTAGTTAACCACTGTTGGGGTAGAAGCCTGCCTAGTTTTGAGGCAGAGTTTTTTGTTTGCTGAGCAAGAAGCAAGAGGACTGTTGACAGGATTACCTGGCTGGGATCATTATTTAGCCATTGATCTTCCTAAGCAAAAGACTTAAACAGTTATCCGTTTTTGGTTTTTTTTGGTGATGTCTTCTGGTAGGGTTTTGTGGCCTTCAGTCTTGACAGCTCATCGGTCTGATTAGTCTTTCTGTCTTGCAATTGCTTTGTACAAAGGAAAGCTAATAAAATTGTAATGCATCTCTGACATTTTTTACATCCTCCTTGCATCACTGTCTGCCTTGAGGCTGGCCTCTTGAGATTAATTTGGTAAAATAAACTAATAGCTAATCTTAACATTGTTCTCCCCTGTATTTATAATGTGCTGTGGGTATGGTTTATGGAAAACAACAACATAGCACTCTGCTGGTTACCTGTTTCAACAACTGTTAGATTTCCCTCCCCCTGCTGATTTTGAGGAAAAGGAGTTTGCCACAAACCTCTGCAAGTATCGTTCTTGGCTTAGAGCTGATTTTCTTTTCTCTGGGTATAATGCAGCAACAGTAGTAGTAATCCTCTCTGTCAAACTTTGCCTTTGTATAAACTCAGTCACCTGTTTTTTATCAAAGTTCAGGCTGCTAAAAAGCATCACCAGCAACAGGACAAACTGAGTGTAACCCGAGCATTACTCGTGCAACAAAACTGTACTCACAAAGGGCTTGAAATTTATTTTTAATTATTTGTTCAAATATTTAGACAAATATTAATTTAGATATTTGTTTCTTTACATGTATGCCCCACTTCTGGGGTTAGTCTCCCTTTGTGTGTGTGTGTATGTGAGTTGGTCATAGTAGAAGAGCCACAGAGTTTGCACCATTTCCTATTTTAATTTAACTTAATTTTCAAACTAATTTAGATAAATTGTGATGAGTTCTTCAGAGGCATGGCCGGAGAATGAAGCTTGATACAAATAAGAGTGGCATCATGCATTATCCACATAGGTTTTGGCACAATATTTGGCTGAAAAGTCCCTCAATAAGCAAACTACGCGTTAGCACCAGCTCTGCATCACCTTCCCTGTTGCATAATGGTGTTTGTGCTGGGGTGTTATTAAAAACCCAGGCAGCGATTCTACTCTGCGTCAGCCTCTGCTACCAGCAAAGCATTGCAGGCACACGTTGTTGCAACACACTTTGTTGTGCCTTATGCAGCCTGGAAAACGGGATGCTAATTAAGAGGGTGTTGATGTGGGTAGGAGAGCCCCGCTCGCACCCGTCAGCCGGTGGTTGCGGCAGTATTGTGGGCACCCGGGGGGCTACCCCTGCCCTGTGTGACTGTGGGCTGCACGGAGCCAATTATGATAAAATCAAGATTACTGTCTTCAGAAAAGCCTGTGGGGTTAAGGCTTTCCAGATACAGCAACAGACCTGTTGGTTCAGGAGCAAGTCCTAGCCCGAACCCACAAGGAAGGGCATTTTAATGAAACTAATTCTTTGCTGCTGAAGCAAAGTAGGATTGTAGTTTTAAAAGGTGTGTTGGTCTTCAACTCTGGGAGCACTAAGAAAAGGAAATAAAACAAACCTCTCTCAGACCTGCATTCCCAACACAGAATGGCTGATGTCAGCCAGTACTCAGGCCAGCAGTACCTGGTGCAGCTGTCTGTAGCGAGCTATTCAGATGCTGTTTCCCCCTTAGTGTCTGGTTGCTGGAAGTCTCAGCAGAGCCTTGTGCCAGTGTATGGTGGATGAAAATAGAAATGAGCACTTCTTTTATCTATTTATCTGAATGGCTAGTGCCACTTGATTGTCTCCAGATTTATTGTATGATATTAATATTCCCACGGGATGTTTTCACTTACTTTCTAAAGATGGTGGGGACACTGTTGCTTTTTCCTCATTTTTAACTTGTTACATTCCCTGTGCACACTTCCTTTTAATCTGTTGCATATCTCCCCTTCTTTGTTGCTGTTTACCTGTCTGTCTCCTACAGAGCTGGTTTTCTCTGTATTTTTAAATTTTATTTGGAAATTAGCAAAGATTCAGACTGTGGAGGTATCAGAACTCAAGAGGGCTACATCTGTGCCCTTTCTTTGCAGCTTCAGAAAAGAAAATACAGGAAGGCATCAATAAGCGGTACAGTCAAGAAGCCCTGATACATCAGTAACAGCTTCATAGGCTTCTTGTAGCCTGTACTCCCAGCAGGACATTGTGATCCACTGTGGGTGCTAAACTCTCCCATTTTGGTGGGAAGAGGAAGCAGTGTTGAACAGGAGAAGCACAAGGAGGTTATACCTAGTACTGTAGGTGTGGAGTGACAGAAAGAGGGGTAGCCTTTCTCTGGGGGCCCATTAGGGTACTTCAAGGCTTCAGTTTTGCTTCAAGGGCATCCAGTGTGTCAGACGTCTCCTAATGATCATATATATTGGTAAAATTGTGCATTGTCCCCATCTATGAAACTGTACTTCCACATTGCTGTTCGTTCTTAACTTGTGAGAGGAGGCCTGGGGCTAGGTTGGACAAGACATAGTTGTAACTGTGCATAATGTAAAGTGGTCTTGGAGTTGAGGCTGTTTATGCATTGGTTTGTGTGTGTAAGGCCCACAACTCCCTATTTTCCCAGAAAAGAGAGGGAGCAAAGCTGGCGACTGAGCCTACAGCTCTACAACATTCCAGCCTCATAGGAATTGGTCCTGTTTTCCCTTGTGCTGACACCAGCAGGTCCAGAGAACTAAACTTGCATTTTTTCAATGGGTTGGGTTGTTCAGTAGGTCAGCTCAGACCACAATCCCTCTCTGGCCTTTTTGCTCCCTCAGGGAATAGATGTGGGACCACTGAAGGTGGAAAGCACCTTGGTGCTGTAAACACATCTTAGAGCTCCCTATACTGTAGCCTGGAGGCAGGATCCGTACATGATAGTCGCAGTCCCTAAAATTCCTGAGGGGCGTACCCGCCTGTGTTAAGCAGGCTTTGATTTGTGCATAAACCCTTGGAGAGCGGTTGTTATTCCTGCTCCTTGGACCACTCCTGTACTGTCAGCAGCATACAAAACCTTTCTTGGTTTGTTTTGTTTCAAAACACAAAACCTGGTTTACTTTGAATAGTTTTCTCACTGACTTCTCTGGAAGAGTTACTACTCAGAGATTTTTTTTCTATTCTAGCTTCCATTCACTTCACTGCATACTTTCACCTTTCATAGCTGACTCGCAACTTTTTATTTTAAATTAACAGGTGAGATGGTGCTTAATTAAAACTCTTGGAGTGGAGGTGGTGATCATTAAAGGGTGATGATGTAGAGGGTTAACTCCTCTGTTTATCCACAGGACTAATCGGGCTTGAGAGGTGGGTGTTATGCCACTGTCCTACCCGGAGAAGCTGCCTCTAAAGCACCAGAGGTTAATTCATTCTTTGGTCTCTCTTCTGTGACTGCCAACAAAGGTAGCAATTACCTGTCTTATCTCCGGGGATGTTCCCTGATGTGGATAATTGTGAACTGGGAAACCACAGTGAATTTCTTGCAGGCCAGAGGACACCCCTGGCCTGGTAAGTAGTACAAGAAAGTTGTTACCTAGACTAAATTTGTGCTAATACCTTAGGGCAAAAGTTTCCATATCCATTACAAGTCCCTTGAAGCATCTCGCTCTTTGAAGGATAAGCTCTACCCAGGCACAGTCAAGAATCTATAACATGACTGAAAGGACAAGTTGGTTTGTGCCTGTCTTTTTTAGCTTTGTTGTTTGGGTTTTTTTAAGGCAAACTTCTGTAGCATAGTTTATGCTTCAGTTTAACAAGTACATATGCTGTCATTCTATGTTGTGTAAAATACACAAAAAATATCATAGCAACACTTTTGTTCTTGTGGAAGCAGCCTGTATCAAAAGACAGCGAAGGAATGACTTTCACAGTTTGCAAATGCCTAGGGGAAGTTAGCTGGTTCTTCAGCCTAGCATTCAAGGGTATCATACGATCCAGCATTTGAGCACTGAAACACAGCAATCTGAGATTAAAAAAAAAAAAAAAGTTTAGAATAATTGACTACTTGAAACAATTTAGCAAGGGCTGTAGTGGATTTAACAAGAGTTGTAGTGGGTTTTTCATTGCTGGTACTTTTAAATCAAAATCAAGTGTTTTGTTCGTGCAGACAGTAATTTTAGGAAAATCTTATGACTGCATAAATTCAGACTAGATCGCAGTGGTTGTTCTTGGCCTGATAATCTTTAAGTGCATTGCCCAGAACAATATAGTAGTTTCTGTGCGCAAGCCAGAAAAGTCCAGGAAGAAAGAGCAGTGCAGCCAGCAATCTCTGTTCACTGTCAAACACTTCAGTGTCAGAGAAAGCGTTAGCAAGACTGGGGGCAGTTTGACCATCCAGTAAAGTAAGCGAATGCCTCTTCTTTGGCTTTGGTAGGCTAGTCGGGAAACTTTGCAGAGGCAGGAAACTTTGCAAACTTATTTGCAGCCCTTGAGTTGGTTGTGTTGCAGAAGTCCCCAAATGAAATTTTCCTTTCTGCAATGTGCTGTGCAGACGTGGTGAGCCCTCACTGTGGGGAACTACTAAGAAAAGGTCAGGCATCTCTGGAAAAGGAGTAGACAATATATGCAAATTGTTGGTATTTAATTCAGTTGTGTAGTGGGAAAGATTAAACATTATTTCTGACATTTCCATTTTTGATTAATGATGAATGGAGTTGGCAGATGTTCAGCTGGCTGCCAGATGGGGTCTGCTCAGTCCAACAAACAGAATAGAAACAGTCTGGGTCTTGTAAAACCAGCACTGACAAAAGCTCTGACAAAAGCTCTAGTTCATCCAAGCGATACCCCAACTTTCATCTCGAAAACAACTTCGCAGTTTACGAACGAAGGTAGTACAACCAGCGAAACTGCTTATGGAAGTGAAATGGGGTGTGGAAGGATTGGAGTTGGTTAATTTGCTGGAGTTTCAGCAGTTTTTTTCCACTGCCGGAGCCGCAGACTCTGCGGCTTTGACCTCGTGGGGCTGCATCTGTGCGGCGCCCAGTTTTTCCCCTCCACCCACGATTCCAAGTCGAACTGTCAGGTCTCCGGGCACATCTCAGGGCACATCGTGGTGGGGACGGGGACAAGGACAGGGACGGGGACGGGGACGCTTCTCTGAGCGCCTCTGTCCACCGCAGCGCCTTTACCCAACAGGGCCGGTTCCCCTTCGCACCCTGCGGGCAGTGCCATTCAAATTTAGAAGAGGGAATTTAAATTCATGCAAATGTAGCTCCTGGGGGAGGCGATAAGTGCCTGCCAAGCGCCCCGTCCCGCAGGGGCAGATCAGGGGGGCGGGGGGGGGTGCTCTGTCCCTGGCAGGGGCCGCCGCTTTGACCCTGAGATGCAGCGCGAGTAAATTCCCTTTGATAATGACTTCCCAGGGGAGACAAAGAGCGGGAGGGAAGAGGAAAGAGGAAATCTGAGCGCCGTGTTCACGGTTACATTCACGGTGCCGGAGGGGAAGCTGCCCGCCAGCCTTTGAAGCCAAAGCACCCGTCTCCCGGCCCTCCTTCTGCCCCCGCTGGGAGGGGGAGAGTAAAAGCGAGGGCTGGGAAGTCCAGGGGACTTCAGGGAATGTCCCAGCAGCTCGGGTGTTACTTTTCTGCGCATAAGCTGGGGGCTCGGACGCCTCCTTCTCACTTGAGGTGTGCCAGGGCAGGCAGTGGTCGGCACCCGCTCGCTGTGGTCCGCAGCTTCGGATTGGTTTTTGTGATTTTTATTTATAGACAGCCATCCAGAACGCATCTTTTCCCTTCGTTATCCGAGCCCCGCGTTCCCCCGCGCTGCGATGCGGCAGGACGCGCCGGCCGGGCAGGGTCAGCCCGGAGCACGGCAGAGGGTGGGGTGGGAAATCTATTTCCAGCCTAAACACGAACAAAAGCGTTATCGCAAACCCGCATTGTCTGCCGTGTCCCCAGCGCAGAAATTTATTGCTTCTGCAACCGCTCGAGTCCCCCGGGCTGGCAGGCGGCGGGGCTGGAGACCCCTCTTGCCTCGGGGTCAGTAACCAGGAGCGGCTCCCTCCTTCTCTCCCTCCTTTCTCTCCCTCTCCCCTTCACTCCCTTCTTTCCCTCCCTCCTTTCCCTTCCTCTCTCCTCTCCTCTCCCTCCCTTCGCTCCCTCCTTTCCCTCTCTCCTCTCCCTTTCTCTCCCTCNTTCCTCCTTTCTCTCCATCTCTCCTCTCTCCCTCCATCTCTCCCTCCCTCTCAGCCCCCGGGCGGCCCTGGGAAGGGAGGCAGCTCTCTCTGCGGTGGGAGCGGCTCCCGGGCCGGGGCTGCGGGACCCCGGGGGTG
This sequence comes from Piaya cayana, assembly GCA_013389865.1. NCBI lineage: Eukaryota > Metazoa > Chordata > Aves > Cuculiformes > Coccyzidae > Piaya > Piaya cayana. The sequence goes on from WAAB01001369.1 coordinate 124,586, forward strand.
GGAGGCGCTGTGGGCGCGGGGCGCGTTCGGGGCGGAGCGCTGGGGAGGCTGCGGCCCCGGGGCAGGCGGGGAGAAGCGGGAAGGCAGGTATCTGTCCCGCTGGGCTCCCGGCAGGCGGGGCGGGAGGAGCGCACGCCGCCCCTTTCCTCGTCGGGGCTGCGAGCCCCGCCGGGGCCGCCGGGCTGAGCCGCCCCGGCCAGAGGCAACCGAGGGGCCGGGTCCGGCTGGCGTCGCCTCTCCTGCTCCCCTCCCGGCTCCGCCGCCGCTCTCGGAGCTGCCAAGAGGTAATTCGCGGTTGCGGGTATCGCCCTCCCTCGCTGTCCCCCCGTGGAGAGGCTGCGGGGAGCCGGGGGCCCTGGGACCCACCGCATCGTCCCTGGAAGCTGAGATGGGACGGGAAAGCCCCACCTGTCCCTCAGAGAAGGAAGGAGGCACCGTCCCGGCTCCTCGCCGGGAGCGCGTTTGGCTCGGCGGGTCTGTCAGAGTAAACCGGGCTGTGCGGGGAATTTTGTTTTTACAACTCCGGTCTTGTGACTTATTGAGCAGTTTCTTGGAGTGTTTTCTCTGGAAACTCGTCTCAAGCGAGGGCTGTGAGCCCTAACAAAGAAGGGTGTTGTTCGGGAGCCAACAGGTGACGGGGTGAAACCCGAGTCTGTGTGTACATTGGAGTAGAGTCTGACTGCTGTTTAAAATAGAATTAGAAAAATCAATGGGAGACTGTAAAAGGCAAGATTTCTTCTTTTCTAAATCCGTACGCTCCTAAAAGAGAGGGGCGGGGGGAAGCATCTGTGAGAATCCCGGTTCCACGGCTGGAGGTGTGAGCCCTGCCTCCCCGCACCGTGCGCTTTTGCCATCAGTGCGTGATGCATCCAGATCAGATGGGCTGGAGCGATGCTTTGTCACTGTGTTTCCTCCTTTTGTTAACGCAGGTAGCCTGTCTCTGCCGTATGGCTCGTTAAAAGAAAGCTCCCTGAGAAGGATTATAGCTATTCCTGTTGGAAAAGTGCTCTTCGGGCTAGGATGCTAGAGGAGGGACACAGTTAACTCCTCTGGCTGACGAAAGGGAAGGAAGTTCTTACTTCTAGGGTCTGTCAGACAAATGCACAAGCTTCATTCCTTCCCCTCCGTGCTCTGGATAGTTCATTACTCAAAAGACCGAACAGCTGAAGAAGTCGCTGTGTGCTGGTGCTGATACAGAAATCAACTCTGGATCCAGATTTCCTAAGCACAGAGCTATCTCTGAATATGTTACTTGTAGTGTAAATAGGGAATGGGATTTTCTGGTCATTCACATAATGCACGTTTGAAATAGTCTTTAAATTATGAATACTAATTTTATGGTGGTTTATTGCTACTGTATTACACTCTTTCTCCTCTAATGTAGTTATGCACTAGGGATTAAATAAGCAGGTGAATGGGCTGGCCATGCTAATCTTAACTCGTTGAGCCTTCATTGTGAATGGATGCATGTGATATGCATCTTGTATCCCCTATAGCCTTGTTAACAAGCCTTCTAACAAAAAAGTTGTTAAACAATTTGCCCTGCAGGACAGAGTAAAACAGCAGGGGATGGGCAAGGAGATGTTTGTCTAACTGTGCTCACAAATCATGACCTCTCCTATCTGGTCAGGGGTGAACACAATCAGTGAGCTGGAAATCCTAGCGTGGGGATAACCTTCACGTGAGGTTCAGCAATACCTTTGCTCTAAGTTTGGTATTCTCGTATTTTGCATACCACTAGGTTTGTAATTAGGAGTGTAACTTGTCTTAGCTTCTAAGAATTTTGTCATGGTATGGCTGGTTTAATACATCAGTATAAAAAAAATTATTTGCTTTTCTTTTTAAATCACATTTAACTGTGCAATTCAATTATGTCGTTCATAGTTGTCAAGCTGCCAGTGAGATAACTCCTGGTGTAG
>WAAB01001369.1:126579-144363 GCA_013389865.1 Piaya cayana
TCTCTCCTCTCTCTCTCCATCTCTCCTCTCTCTCTCCATCTCTCCTCTCTCTCTCCATCTCTCCTCTCTCTCTCCATCTCTCCTCTCTCTCTCCATCTCTCCTCTTCTCTCTTCCTCCTTTCTCTCCATCTCTCCTCTCTCCCTCCATCTCTCCCTCCCTCTCAGCCCCCGGGCGGCCCTGGGAAGGGAGGCAGCTCTCTCTGCGGTGGGAGCGGCTCCCGGGCCGGGGCTGCGGGACCCCGGGGGTGGGAGGCGCTGTGGGCGCGGGGCGCGTTCGGGGCGGAGCGCTGGGGAGGCTGCGGCCCCGGGGCAGGCGGGGAGAAGCGGGGAGGCAGGTATCTGTCCCGCTGGGCTCCCGGCAGGCGGGGCGGGAGGAGCGCACGCCGCCCCTTTCCTCGTCGGGGCTGCGAGCCCCGCCGGGGCCGCCGGGCTGAGCCGCCCCGGCCAGAGGCAACCGAGGGGCCGGGTCCGGCTGGCGTCGCCTCTCCTGCTCCTCTCCCGGCTCCGCCGCCGCTCTCGGAGCTGCCAAGAGGTAATTCGCGGTTGCGGGTATCGCCCTCCCTCGCTGTCCCCTCGTGGAGAGGCTGCGGGGAGCTGGGGGCCCTGGGACCCACCGCATCGTCCCTGGAAGCTGAGCGGGACGGGAAAGCCCCACCTGTCCCTCAGAGAGGGAAGGAGGCACCGTCCCGGCTCCTCGCCGGGAGCGCGTTTGGCTCGGCGGGTCTGTCAGAGTAAACCGGGCTGTGCGGGGAATTTTGTTTTTACAACTCCGGTCTTGTGACTTATTGAGCAGTTTCTTGGAGTGTTTTCTCTGGAAACTCGTCTCAAGCGAGGGCTGTGAGCCCTAACAAAGAAGGGTGTTGTTCGGGAGCCAACAGGTGACGGGGTGAAACCCGAGTCTGTGTGTACATTGGAGTAGAGTCTGACTGCTGTTTAAAATAGAATTAGAAAAATCAATGGGAGACTGTAAAAGGCAAGATTTCTTCTTTTCTAAATCCGTACGCTCCTAAAAGAGAGGGGCGGGGGGAAGCATCTGTGAGAATCCCGGTTCCACGGCTGGAGGTGTGAGCCCTGCCTCCCCGCACCGTGCGCTTTTGCCATCAGTGCGTGATGCATCCAGATCAGACGGGCTGGAGCGATGCTTTGTCACTGTGTTTCCTCCTTTTGTTAACGCAGGTAGCCTGTCTCTGCCGTATGGCTCGTTAAAAGAAAGCTCCCTGAGAAGGATTATAGCTATTCCTGTTGGAAAAGTGCTCTTCGGGCTAGGATGCTAGAGGAGGGACACAGTTAACTCCTCTGGCTGACGAAAGGGAAGGAAGTTCTTACTTCTAGGGTCTGTCAGACAAATGCACAGGCTTCATTCCTTCCCCTCCGTGCTCTGGATAGTTCATTACTCAAAAGACCGAACAGCTGAAGAAGTCGCTGTGTGCTGGTGCTGATACAGAAATCAACTCTGGATCCAGATTTCCTAAGCACAGAGCTATCTCTGAATATGTTACTTGTAGTGTAAATAGGGAATGGGATTTTCTGGTCATTCACATAATGCACGTTTGAAATAATTTTTGAATTATGAATACTAATTTTATTGCTGCTGTATTACACTCTTTCTCCTCTAATGTAGTTATGCACTAGGGATTAAATAAGCAGGTGAATGGGCTGGCCATGCTAATCTTAACTCGTTGAGCCTTCATTGTGAATGGATGCATGTGATATGCATCTTGTATCCCCTATAGCCTTGTTAACAAGCCTTCTAACAAAAAAGTTGTTAAACAATTTGCCCTGCAGGACAGAGTAAAACAGCAGGGGATGGGCAAGGAGATGTTTGTCTAACTGTGCTCACAAATCATGACCTCTCCTATCTGGTCAGGGGTGAACACAATCAGTGAGCTGGAAATCCTAGCGTGGGGATAACCTTCACGTGAGGTTCAGCAATACCTTTGCTCTAAGTTTGGTATTCTCGTATTTTGCATACCACTAGGTTTGTAATTAGGAGTGTAACTTGTCTTAGCTTCTAAGAATTTTGTCATGGTATGGCTGGTTTAATACATCAGTATAAAAAAAATTATTTGCTTTTCTTTTTAAATCACATTTAACTGTGCAATTCAATTATGTCGTTCATAGTTGTCAAGCTGCCAGTGAGATAACTCCTGGTGTAGGGTATGAAGCTTTTTTTTTTGAGATGTAGTATTTGAACAAAGATGAAACCTCAAAGCGTTCCACAAACTTAATGAAAGCAAACCAAAACATCCTTGCTGTGTTTTGTAGATGTCATGGCAGGAGTAGAAAGACCATCTTTCTACTCATCCCTTGGAAAGCATTTATTTCTTCAGCTGTTGTTTATATTCATTTGAATCCTCCTTAGGATGTAATCATTTTAAACAGACCACTTTGAAGGATGAGTGCGGTCGGGGGGTGGGTCGGAAGAACCCTGTAGTTTTTAAAATGCAAACCAAATTACACTTGAGCCCGAGAGGAAGGAGAACTCCTAAACAAGCAATTGCTAAAATAGTTCTGCAGATAGCCTGCTGTAAAACTGTGCTGTTTCAGAAACCTCACTCTCAGCAACACCACAATATTTGTGACATGGTCGTATTGATTTATGGTGCACTGTCAGTCATTTTATAGCTGGCTTAACATCAGCTCTATGGTAGGGTTTTTATTTTAAAGTGAATGCTGTCCTTTGAATAATCTCGGTTCATTGAGATTTACGAACCTTGCTTTAAATATTTCCATTCACCTTATCTGGGGAGGAGCAGCCTGACTGCAAAGTCGCATTTAACAGTTGGAGGTGAGGTGTGTTTTACCTTTATTATCTGCCAGCCATACTTTGTCTTCCCTTTGTCGCCGTGAAAATGGGCCCGTGGGTCTCTGGTTTTCTCTTGTTGGAGCTGGAGCATGTGCAGTCTGAAATTGATGAGTCTAATGGATGGGACCCATGAAGCAGGCTCAGTCTCTATGGGAAAGCAGCGTAGTCTCTAATGCCTTGTCTTCCTCTGTAATTAGGCAATGCTTCTGTATTTCTCTACCTTTGCTATATTTGAAATCCCAACAATACCCCACGCTGCTTTTGGCCATGCAGAAGTAGTGTGTATCTTCAGTGTTCAAAAGTCCTCAGAAAATATACCAAGTCTGCATACCTTCCAGTCCAGTTTTGGTTTGTTTCTTTGTCTTTCGAGAGAAGAAAGTAAGTCAGAGAAGTTAGTCTTTGATCTTACAGAGAGAGGTTTTTGAACAATCACTATGAAGCAATTACTCATTTACCTGCTGTGCTAGTGAGTGCTGGGTGTTGTGTGAGGGGGTCGACTACATCCCTCTCCAGTGCCTGGGAAGAGGCAGAGCCGAACCTCTCTTTTTGCCTAAGCTACGTTTCAGATCTGCTTCCTGTGGTACTGATGAGGTCAAGCTGCCTAATGAACTGCTGGCAAAGATGTTCCATCTAGTGACTCCATTTGTCCCTGGGTTATTGAGGGGGAGTCAGTTCTTGAAAAGTGACAGACTGACACAAGTTGTTGTGATGCACCAACTTAGGTGTCAGCGAGTGGCATGTTCCTGTAGAACAAGTATCTACGTCTTTCTGAAGGGAAATTGTAAAACAGTTCATCTGCTGCTAAGGTTATATGTGAAGGATATGTACTTCTCAGTGATACTCATAGTGATTTTATACTTGAGATTTATTTGAGTTTAAATTATGTGGGACACAAGTTGCCATCTGGAGCATCCCCATCAATCTGCAATAGTGGGCACTGTTGCCTTTCTTGCTAGGAGTGGTTTCTTAACTGCATCTCAGTATCCCTTCATCCCTTCTCCCCAGCCTCCAGTTTTATATAAACAATAACAAACTCCATACCCGATGGTTGACTTCACTTCTGCTGGTTCATGCAGAGGGAAAATGGTTTTGTATCACTTCCCTTCTTATTTGTTTCTGAAGGCAATTAAATCAGGGCATCTAGTATGTACTAGGATGTCTGTCCTTATATTTTAAGGATACAGGATTGAGCTTTTAGAATTGAGTTTGGTTTTACTCACCTTTGTTGGCAGAGGTTGTACTATGGGGACGCTACAATCGGAAGCTAGTTTGCTAACCTTCAGTTGTTCAGCTAAAGTAACATTTCAGAAATTCACCTGACAGCTGACAAGCTTTGTGGAAATAGCCACTTCTCAAAGGGGAAGTTGGCAGATTTGCTTGCCCCATTGAACAGCAAATGAATCTTTTTATTACAGTACAGCTGTGTAGTGTAATAGAAGTAAGTTGGCGTCTTAGGAGTGAACCAAAAATGGTGCATATGTTTTCAAACCAGAAGGTTTCGAATTTAAGTTAACAAGTTATAGTTTTTGAGCCCAGTGAAAGAGTCAAGTAATCCCATCGCTTTGTACTGGGTGTGGGAATGTATAGACTTATTGAAAATGGGGGTAGGTAGACTGTGAAATACCAAACATCGTCATTTCTCCTAGTTTGTAGCTTTGGATGCGTGTTGGCTACTCTTTGTGGAGCAATTTTGGGTTTACGTACTGAATCAACAAGAGCCTGGCACTAACCAGTGCCTCATGCTTGAAGGAGAGGCTCCTGTTGAGTAAACAGCAGAACATTTGGGAAGGTGGTCTTAAATCCATCTTCCAGCTGGGATCTAGCAGCAGGTTGGTTTTTTCTAATATGGTGGTGATAAGACTGGAATTGTGATGTGGGGCCCACTAGAAGCTTTTAGACTGTTTTCCCCTTTAGACCCATCAGCAAGGTTATGTGTCAAGGAGTTTAAAATTCTCTACAGCTTAGGTCTAGCACCCACAAAATTGCATCTGGTTTTAGATTAATAATTGCCTAAAATGGAGACAGCACACCTCATACTTAATGAAATACTGACTGTAAAAGCAAACCCCAGTGGTCAGGATGTCTTTCATGGTAACATATATTCTCTGTGCTTTTGGTAGCCTGTATATCAAGGAAGTTCCTCGTCTGAATTTCCTAAGAACTTCTGCTAGAATTAATATAAGATATTTATCTTAATAAGCTTTTTAATGCAGAATGCTATGGATGTTGGCGAGAGTCATCTTTGCCAGCTGTGACTCAAAGTGATCCCACCGATATTAAGATTTGCGGGCTTCATGAATCAACAGAAGCATCTTGCTGTAGGGTTTTAAATTAAGAGAACAATTATGATGTATTTTACAGAGCCTAATCCGGCATAATTGGATTTCACATATTTAACTGGACCAACGCCCTTCCACTTCGATACAGCTAAAAAAAGTTCTCAGAGGAATCTAGCAGGCACTCACTGTTCTGTGGCTCCCTTGTGAAGAACAGGATGCTTGTTGCTACAGCCATTGTCTTTCCCCAACAGTTTCTTTAGTTTTTGACAAGCAATTGTCATGTCTTTGGTGTTATTAGGTTGGTGGTGGTGATGACTTCAGGAAGAGCTCATGACAAAACATTTCTTAATACCTTCCCAATGAGGCTTTCCTAGATACCCATTCATATAACCTGTGATATGAAACAAGCCAAAGTATAAAAGCTGATGTGTAAAAAGAAGGTAGTGTGTGTCTAGTTTTCTTTTTCTTGAGTAGTTTCATAACTCTTCTAAGCACTTTTGAATTGCTTATAGCAAGTTGTAACAGTGCTTCAATCTTGTATTGTTCTGGGTAACATGAGGAATACTAAACTGTCGTAAGATCATTTATCCTGATAATTAGTCATTGCATGTTCAAATTTATTAAAGTTCTGTTAATCTTTTCTTTTAGATCAATTGCTTGATGAGCCACAGCTGAAATATTTAACGCTTCACACTTATGCCATTGGAGATGGAGCCCAAAGCTAACAATCTCGTTTTCGGGTGTCAGCGAAGCTCAACATCTGACGATGACTCTGGCTGTGCCTTGGAAGAATATGCCTGGGTCCCCCCAGGCCTCAGGCCAGAGCAGGTACCAATTCTGCTTCTACATTTTTAAAATAAGCCTAAGGACTGTCTAAAGGAGTGACGTCCTGCCTCTACAAGTCTGATTAAATTCTTATAATATATAACATTTAAATTTGTCTATAATTTTTCAGCTATTATTCCACTGAGCCTGTGTTTAGCGAGCTTAAAATCCTCCCCACTGGGGAGTTTTATGTTCCAAAAAAAAAAGTTCCCAGTCAAGATTTTTCATTAAATACGTGCTGCAGAGATCTGTATTGTGGAGTCTAAAAGCAGCATAGAAATTTGCTTTCTCATTGAAAGAAGCTATTAGGTCAAATTAAAGCTCATGGCATACCTCATGGCATTGTGCTGCTTGGCCATTACTTCACTGCACTTGTACAACTCTTGAAATAATTAGGCATTTGACATCTAGAACATATAAGTTACTCCAGCGCACATAAACAAAAGCGTTCTGTCACTGTGACAAATATTAATGTATTTCACGCTTGTTTAAATAGTTGTATACCTGCCATTTGTTCATGCCAGGATTTCTCTTGTACAGTCACTGGAGCTGACTTCCATGGGTTGATTGGGCTGTTCCTTCCTCTCTCCCCTTTCTTCTTCATCTCTTATAACGTCACATTAATGGAAAGAAAGTGACATTATTAATGAGCAAAATGAACCTCTCGTGGTATTCATTTACTTGATGATATTGTGCTGAAGCTGTTTGCTCAGTAATATCCAGTTCAATAGATGAGTGGCTTTGTAGTGTTTGTTAATGGAGGCAGAGCAACCCTCCTTCAGCTGCCAAGCTAGTACAATCCACAGTTACAAAGACGCTGAAGATGTCTTGTTTTTGCTATGCAGAGATATTCTTACTCATGGAAAAAGTAAAAAGTCAGCAGAAATGGCTATTTTTAGAGGAACTCTTTTAAAAATCAATTCCTTAAGCATATATAAAAATCCTGATGAATCAGACCTTAAGACAAGCAGTAATCTAAAGTTCTGCCAGAACAATTAAGTGTCATAACGTATCCTCATAATCCATCTAGTACAAGCTCACTAAAGAATTTTTTTTAAAGTTTTACTTATTTTCAGAATGGTACAATAAAATTGAGAAAAGAGCATAAAGTATTTTTAAAGCTTCCGTTGGTACTGCGTGTTATCTTTCCTTATAGCTTCTGCAAAGACGGTCAGTGGGCTTACAGTGGACTTCTGATGTTTAAATTTTGGTTAAATAAAGACCAAATCATATTTCAGTCAGCCTTTCCCATACAATTGTCATTGTTTCCCGAGTGAAGGGACTGTTTTCTGCTTCTTTTTCATCTATTTTGCACAGTAATAAGCTGTTGACCTGAGCATTATTTAAATCTAGATGGCAAGTAATATTTTTGCCAATAGTCGGCTCTTATTTACAGCCCCAGGCCTCGTGACAAGCTGGAAACTGCATAGGAAAAACAATAAATCTGTAGCTGTTCCACAAAAATATTTTTTGCCACTGGGCTTTGTCATTACAGCTTTCCTGTCATAATTTTCTTATGAAAAAAGGAAAAAAACCCATGAAGATTGATGGGTGTGTATCCCTAATATTGATTCCTTTATCAAAAACATGCAGCCTGTGAAAATTTCATAGTTAATTTGCATCTGATTGAAATGTGGCTGGACCCAGCCTCCTCCCAAGGGAAGGATGTTTCCACCTTCTTACCAAAGGCCACATGGAAGCAATGAAAGCTGATGCTTTGGGTGAACCTGATCAGCAGGAGACTACAAAACAGCTTTTGTCTCAACAATGTGTAAAATGCAGAGAGCAAATTAAATTTGTTTATATAGTGGCTGTTTTCTGGAAAGCTTCGTGCCTTGTGTGGTAAATTGCAGAGGGAAACTTGGAATTTCCATGAGGTTGTTGACCAGCCCTGAAGGGGGTGGGAATAATGAGAACATTAAATGTGCATAATTTATGGTACCCCCCTAATTGTCACTGCAAATTGCATTCCAGAAAAGCAATTCAGCAGCTGGGTGCTAGTTTTATCAGAGACAATTCAGGTTTGCTGAGCTGGTTCATCTGGGTCTCGTATTTTCAGCACAAACCCTGTCACAGGGGTAATGTAGCGTAACACTCTTCCTTCGTAAACGAGACTTGAGATAAAACAGTAGTTGAGAGATGCTTGTGGTGCTTGGGTGTGATGTGTGTCCCGTGCTCTGAACTCTGCATTCCTCCTGGTCAGGTCCAGCTGTATTTCGCCTGCTTGCCAGAGGAGAAGGTCCCTTATGTTAACAGCCCTGGAGAGAAACACCGAATCAAACAACTTCTCTATCAGCTGCCACCCCACGATAATGAGGTAAATACAGAATTCAGGATGCACCGTCAAGGCTTAGGTCTCCCTGGCAGCTTTTATGTGGAAAATTACCTACCTGTGTATTTATTACAAGCCTAAACTGTGGCCTGCAGTGGCATCTGACCTATAAAGCAGCACGGTGTGTACACTGAGTCCATTGTTTAGCTGTCCGGTTGGCTTGTGTGCAGATAAGAGCTGTCTGGAGGGACACTGCCTTTGCTTGTTAGGGAGGCTGGTGTCACTGCAATAAACTTAACACAAGTTGGTTTTATAGTGTTTGCGGCCACCCACCAATTACTAGGAACATACAAATTCCTGGAATTGCATTGTGGCACACAAAAAAGATGCTTTGTGATAGTAAAAGGTTTGCATCTCATATATGCAGTGTAATTTGGAGTAGAAGTGGAAATAACAAACAAGTCCTTTTGTAAGGAAAAGAGGCGGGGGTGTCAATACTTAAGATCTTGTGTATATTGCAAGACTTAGTTGTGGGCACTTAACCATAAATCTGAAAGACAATGTTATGGCTGATTTAGATTCATTCCATTATTTTAGGATAGCAGCAGGTTTTGGGTTGGCTTTTTTAAATTAAAAATTTCTTGCCTAGACAACATAATTTAGTATTGTCAGTTTCTTCCCATCACTGTATTGCATGTTATGTATTACTTTGTATGATGCATATTAGCTCAATATTAAGATGGTAGAGAAGACAAATTGGAAGAGTTTAATGAGGGTTGTCAGCATGCCCGATGTATTTCTTGCATATATGCACTTAATTATATGCACTTGATTATTAATCTGTTACTTTGAAAGCTCAGTATGTAAATAAATTCTCCTCTGTTTTCAATGGAAGGTGAGATACTGCCAGTCTTTAAGTGAAGAAGAAAAGAAGGAGCTGCAGATGTTCAGTTCCCAGCGCAAAAAGGAGGCTCTGGGCCGAGGCACAATTAAACTGCTCTCCAGGGCAGTGATGCATGCAGTTTGTGAACAGGTACTACTACTGGTGCTACAAGCCAGTCAGCAGGCAGAATAATGTAAAACTATGGTATCTCAGTACTACACGTAAGCTTAGTTCTGTCAATGTCTGGACACACAAAAATAAAAAGAATATTTTTGAAACTACATTTAAATAGAAAGAAAGTACATGACCTTTTATACTAAGAATGAACTTAATCCTTTATATAATTTCTACTCAAAAAGCCCTGTTGCTGACTCATATTAAAGTAATGACACGTGAGGAACCTTATGAGGAACAGCTGAGAGAGCTGGGGTTGTTTAGCCTGGAGAAGAGGAGGCTGAGGGGAGACCTCATTGCTCTCTACAACTACCTGAAAGGAGGTTGTGGAGAGGATGGTGCTGGCCTCTTCTCCCAAGTGACAGGGGACAGGACAAGAGGGAATGGCCTCAAGCTCCACCAGGGGAGGTTTAGACTGAACATTAGGAAAAACTTTTTCACAGAAAGGGTCACTGGGCATTGTAACAGGCTGCCCAGGGAGGCGGTTGAGTCCCCATCCCTGGAGGTGTTTAAGGCACAGGTGGACGAGGTGCCGAGGGGCATGGTTTAGTGTCTCATAGGAATAGTTGGACTTGATGATCTGGTGGGTGTCTTCCAACCTGGTGATTCTGTGATTCTATGAAAACCAGGCATATGTTAAAAAATGTTATTATGTGGAAAGTGAACTTGTATTTTAAGAACTTTTGTTAATGCACAGAATGTGTCCAGACCAAAATGTAGAATATCTTTTTGCCCCTTTTCAGAATTTTGGAATAAACCCTGCATACTGCTTTAGTGTTATAACTTAGTTTCAAAGCCAGAAGCTGGTAGTTTGGGATGAGAAGTGTGTTCACTTTTTGTTTTTGTTCCTAGTGCGGTACAAAAGTCAATGGCGGTGAAGTTGCAGTTTTTGCCTCAAGAGCTGGGCCTGGTGTGTGCTGGCATCCCTCCTGCTTTGTATGCTTCACTTGTAACGAGCTGCTCGTTGACCTGATCTACTTCTACCAAGATGGAAAAATTCACTGCGGCAGACACCATGCTGAACTTCTCAAACCTCGCTGTTCAGCCTGTGATGAGGTAAATAATTCCCATTTTACAGCCAGTCTACACCGTTGTGAACAAACTGCATTAATTGCTAACTGCAGAGGCATTCACTTAAGTAGTAAGGACTCTGGCATGTAGATGTGTTTGAAAGTGAAGAGGGTGTTTAATTTCTTGTCAGATGGCAATATTACAAGCAACATGATGGTATTTAGACAGCACTTACCTGTTTGTATTTAGAATTGAAACTTGTAGATTGAATTAGAGAAAGGATCTCTACAAATATTCCAAATACCTTGATAGCAGCTCCTTTAGTTGTGGAGTTACTATGTTCTCATTGAATTGCTTTAAAAAGTACAGATTTTCTTTCCGGTCTAAGGAAATATTAGAATGCCACAGTTTTGGGAGATTGTTGTCTCTATTTTTGTATTCAAAAGGCATCTAAATACAAAATAAATGTAGTTTATGAACTGTACAAATAGGATGTTTTGCTTGCTGTGAGTCCCAAGGTGAAGTTTTGGCTGCTTCAACTAAAAGTTTACTTTTTTGTCTTTGAAAAGATCATTTTTGCCGATGAGTGTACAGAAGCTGAGGGTCGCCACTGGCACATGAAGCACTTCTGTTGCCTTGAGTGTGAAACAATCCTGGGTGGACAGAGATACATCATGAAGGACGGGCGACCATTCTGCTGTAACTGTTTTGAATCTCTTTACGCAGAATACTGTGAGACCTGTGGGGAACACATCGGTAAGCGTGCCCTTTTTCAGCATTTAACCTACAAATTAAGGGAAGGAAAAGTTATGAAATAATTTCACATTCCAGAAGCGTGGATTGTGCAAGTGATTTTTTTTTGAGAAACCCAAAGCATTGCTTTTTTATTCCCATTCTAGGTGTTGACCACGCTCAGATGACCTATGATGGGCAGCACTGGCACGCCACAGAGACTTGCTTTTCTTGTGCTCAGTGCAAGACCTCGTTGCTTGGCTGCCCTTTCCTTCCAAAACAAGGGCAAATTTACTGTTCAAAAACCTGCAGCTTGGGAGAGGATGTTCATGCCTCCGACTCTTCTGATTCTGCGTTTCAGTCTGCTCGATCCAGAGATTCCAGGAGGAGCATACGCATGGGGAAAAGCAGCAGGTCAGCCGACCAGTGTCGCCAGTCTCTCCTCCTGTCACCAGCCCTCAATTACAAATTTTCTGGCCTTTCAGACAATGCCGATGATACTCTTTCTCGTAAGCTGGATGATTTAAGCCTTTCAAGGGAAGAGGCGAGCTTTGTTAATGAAGATTTCTGGAAAGGAAGAGTGGAGCAGGAAACGCCTGAAGATCCTGAAGAATGGGCTGAACACGAAGACTACATGACTCAACTTCTTCTGAAGTTCGGTGATAAAAGCCTCTTCCAGCAGCCAGCTGAAGTAGACATTAGATCAAGTGAACACTGGCTTTCTGATAGCATGGTCAAGAGCAAGTTGGACTTGAAAAAAAATAATCCAAGCCTAGCAAGTAAGAAATATCAATCAGACATGTACTGGGCCCAGTCACAAGATGGCTTAGGTGACTCTGCCTATGGCAGCCACCCAGGCCCTGCCAGCAGCAGGAAAATACAGGAGCTAGACATGGAACATGGGGCGTCAGGATACAAACATGACCAAACACCGTGGTATGGAGGGTCACTGGAATGTTTGTCTGACCTGAAACAGCAAGAACAAAGCGTTCGAGACTCAATGGATTCTTTGGCTTTGTCTAACATAACAGGTAATGAGGGGAAAAAATGACTGGGTTTGATGGAGAGGCCAATGAGAGCAGGCACGTTGGAGTATTTTGAACTTTTCATATCTGTGGAAAAGCCTTTATAGCAAGAGATGCATGTAGAGTAGGCAGTAGCTTTTATCAAGCAAGTTTTATTGCACAAGATACGTTTCTGCTACTTCATTTCTGTTCAAATTCTCATCCTTTCCTTTCCTCTTTAGTTTGCTCATAACAAAAAAATCCATAATGTCAAACAGAGTTTGACTGGTCCCAAACTACATGTTGATTGTATACAAACCACTGCTTTATAAGCAAATGAAGATTTATTTTTTTCCATACCTTAAGTACAAGAAGTTGCACTATACACAACAATAGTAAAGATAATCTGAAAAACACTGTAGGTAATTTCCTGATTTGCTTGCAAAAATATGTAGAAAATCTGAAAGGATGGTAACCTTCTTAGCCTTAGGAAATGAGGTTTCTGAGATTATCTCTCTCCATTGACTAAAGAGAAACCAGTAATCTACTTTTGTGAACCTCCTTGTCAAGCATGATTGAAATTAGCCAAAGGGATAAAAGTCAGATATGCAAGTGTCTGTGTAAGAGTGTGCAAGTGTGTGTGTGAACCTTCCTTTCCTATTTCAGAAAACCCGATAGTAAGATATGAGGGACCCATTTTAAAAGTTGTCCTGTCCTCATCTCCATTCCTTCCCTTGTGTATCCTGAATCATTGTAGCTACATGTGTAGCTCAGGGCTGACCACATAAGCACTAAAGAAGGAACTGACAAGGGAAACTTGGTTCTGGGGGCATGGCAGGAGGAGGAACTGGAGGTTCCGGAGCTGGAGGGCAGTGACGCTGCTCCTGTGGGAATGAAGGGTGATTGGACACAAACCCGGGGTAAACTAGGCCAGCTTATTGCTCATCATTTTTGGACGGTCCGAATCCTTCTTTGCGAGGCAGTAAGCCTGGCTTTCCTGTAGCAACGGCTGGGATATTGAATTTGGTGACACTGGAAATGTGAAATAATTTAGCCTTAAAATGTCAAGCGTGGACTGTAGAATTTTAAGTAATTCTTTTTTCTTAGAGGTTTAGCTTTTATGCATGTTAGAGCTGTTTAAATATTTTAAACTCGTTAAACTTCTTCCATTCTTGATGTCCTATGTCAGTGAATTCTTTGGTAATCAGAGCTAATTCTTAAATGTTTTAAGTAAAACCAAAACTTATTCTTCTGTGAAGCTAGTTCTTTTGGTAATAGTTCAAAAAAAACCCAAAACCACTAATAAGGTCTAATTTATTGAAAATATCTGTTTAATATTTTGTTATAATACTTATGTCTTTGCTAGTCCTCTCATTTTCCTTTTCTTCCTTTCTTCATTTGCACCACAGGGGCTTCGATGGATGGAGAAGGCAAGCCACGGCCATCTCTCTATTCTTTACAAACTTTCCAAGAACTGGAGGTAGAGGACTGTGAGAAAATGAGCAACATGGGAACTCTGAACTCTTCAATGCTTCACCGGAGCACGGAGTCTTTGAAGAGTCTGAGCTCAGAGTTGTGTCAGGAAAAGGTCTTACCAGAGGAAAAGCCAGTGCATATGCCTGTACTGAGAAGATCTAAATCTCAGTCTAGACCACAGCAAGTGAAGTTTTCAGATGACGTTATTGATAATGGAAGTTATGAGAATGTTGAAATACGTCAGCCTCCTATGAGTGAAAGGACTCGCAGGCGTGTTTACCATTTTGAAGAGCGTGGAAACCGGCCTTCTCATCATCGTAGAAGAAGCAGGAAGTCTCGTTCAGATAACGCACTTAACTTGGCTGCAGAAAGAAGATGCTCTTCAAGAGAGAGATTTTGTTATTACTCCCCTCAGGATCATGAAAAATTTATTCAGAATAGAAGCTCACGTGATATTCGCTCGTATATTCAAAACGCAGAGCTGTATGGACAATACGCCCATACTAGGTCTGATTATGCACTGAGGAATCAGGTGGTTGATAAATTTTTTGGATTGTATGGTGAGGAAGATGACTCCTGGTGTTCAACTTCATCCTCATCATCTGATTCTGAAGAGGAAGGATATTTCCTAGGACAGCCAATTCCACAGCCACGATCACTGAGATACCCGTACTACACAGACGACCTTTCTGGTCCAACTACTGCGTTATCTAGTTCTCAGTTTGGACAAAGGACGACCAAATCAAAGAAGAAGAGGGGACACAAAGGAAAAAATTGCATCATTTCTTAATTTGTTTTAACAGTGGGGAAGACCAGTCAACCTTGTAGCTACAGTTTGAACCACATCTTTTTATATTAATAATTGTACTTAGGCAAGTTGCTAAGGTTCTTAATGCTTTGCCAGTGTAAATGATAACCCTGCCAGAGTTTACATTGTACATGTAACTTTGAGAAATGTCACCATGCCAAATGACAATCTCCTCAGATATTGCTAGATCTACATACTAAGTTTCAGCTGTCAAAATACAGTTATTGCAATTCTTGATACAGACTTTTTGTAGACATTTTATTTTATGCTCTCTATTCACTTATGTTGAAATATCCAAGAGAGGAAATTCAACAAAGATCAAGTAGAATCTTCAGTCCTGTGCTGTAGCTGTACCTACACAGGGTGATCTTTGACTTTTTCCTCTTACCACTCAGAAAAAGAAGGCTTTATACTGTGCCCTTTATTTATAAAGCTCACTCTTCCTTCTTCAGGTTTCCCTAAAAAAACAGGATTTTTTTTCTTTTTTTTTTAGTTTGGGAAAATGCTCCTTCTCCAAATAGTCTACTCTTAAGAAGGCAAAAATTCAAACTGAAATGCTTGAGGCCTTGATATATCCTAAATGTTTTTCCCTCCACATTTTTTTTTAGGAATTCCATCCCTCTGTAAGGGTGTATTTTTGTGCCTGTTTAAAGGAAGATACTAATTGAGCTGCTGGAATGGGACTTGGCTGCCATTGAGTGGTGACATTTTTGAGGCTGTGCCCCCTACCCCGGCAGCGAAAGCCAGAGGTACAGCTGCTGGAGTCCTTTGCTCAGGCATGTAACCCCATTTAAGTCAATGAATACTTACGTAACAAATACTTTCATAAGGGCTCAAAGGATTAGGCTCCAGAATTGTTCTTTTCAAATGCATTATCCAGGTTTTAAAATGTATTCACTGCAATTCTAAATCAAAAAACATTGATATTTATAATGTAGTATTTCATAGGCTTAAATGTATTCATAATTTAACAGTGCAAATACTAATGTACATATTGTACAGTTAAAATTTTAAAAGCTGAATATTTTTATATCCCTGAATTTGAGGGAGTTGTTACAATATCAAACTAGATTTGTTAGGGGTTTAACAGCAGCATTATGGATGAAATACTGCTTGTATTTTAGGGGGTTTATGTTGAAAAATATTGAAAAAAACGTTTAGTGCAAACCAGCTTAATTTTATCTTCTACGTATTAAAAGCTCTGTATGCATGGTGGGGCTATGTAAATACTCACTAAACTATGGCCCTCTTAATCCTGCAAGTGTTATTTATGGGTCAAGCAAAACGTAAACTATATAAATGTAAAAACCACACAAGCCTGGAATATATCAGTACAACAAATACACAACTCCTGTGGATGTGGATTTCTTTTTGTTATTACTGTTCCTCTCCTTTGCCAAAGAAAAGTTTCTGAAGTCGGTCTACGTAAAGGAAGAAAGATGCTGGGTTATTCTAGAAGGCAAGGTGACAAAAACTGTGTAGTAGTAGGTAATGTCAAATGTTGCCTTGAACTCGTGTGCAACAGGAGGTACGTTAAGTCATAATAACCTTCTTCCAATGTTTTAAATAAATAGCAGAAATTTGTTACTTGAACAGGGGCACCCACCAATTAAGACAGTAATTACTAAAGCCATTGCCTTTCTGACCACCTGAAGAAAGGTCATTAATGAAATAGCAGATGCTTCTTACAAAAAAAAACCTGGCAAATTGAAGCTTCCCCTTCTTGAGGATATAAGAAGTTTTGAAATAAAAGCAGCTAGACATAAGGGAGGGAATGGACACATGGGTATTGGCTTACACCAAAGAAAATGAAGCTATTGCTGAGGCTAAACCAAACCAGCAGTTACTTGTATTTTTCAGAGTAAAATAAGCAAAAGATCCTTTGCTCCCAGAGGTGGTATTCATCATATAAGTAAGTCACTTTTCTAGTACAAACAAGTCTTGTGTACATGAAAGCTGATCAAAGTAATATCATGCTACATTGTATGGGCCAATGGGCGGCTCATGGGATGCTTCCAGCTGGCAGGCTGCCGCCGGGGCTTAAGCAGCGTTTGCTTTCCTAGCAGCCAAATGCCTGTTGTGCTTATGTATATTACAACCACCAGCCTGCCAAGACTTAAAGGCCTTGAGAAAACAAGCTGCTGTGTTAGTGCGTTCCCCAGGATGCTCAAATAATGATTTGAACCTTCCATTCTTTTCTGCATTTCTAAAGCATGGGGAACCAGGATCCTCAGAAATTAAATGCTCTTGTCTGCTTGCTCCTGCTGCGTCCTTTTTGGAGCAACTGTCTCATGGCGAAATGTCTCCACCAGACATTCTTCTGATCTGGCACCATGTTCTGAGATACAATATAGAATCATAGAATCACTGGGTTGGGAAGGACCCACTGGATCATCGAGTCCAACCATTCCTATCAATAATATGTGTACTCTCCCAAAAGTGCAATGCATTATGGAGTATTAGATGATAACATCCCCATAGATTGTTAGCTGCTGCTTATTTTTCTTTAAAAACCTACTGTGTGTCCTTTACCAACTATCTTCAGAGTTAAGTCTCAGATTACCTCCCTCTAAAGCCTCAAAATACATGAGTTGACAGATGTATCTCTTTCCACATATCCTCCTACAAAACCCCCAGCATAATAGGGCTGGAGGTGTCATTGCTGGGGCGCTGTGAACTGTGCTCCTGCGAGGGCTCCGGGTATTTCGAAGCGAGTGATGTAAATAATGACACTTCCCCTGTTCCACCTGCCTTTTTTCCCTCTGGACCAGGAACAGCTTGAGCAGCGGGAAGCCTGGGGCAGCCGTGTGTTGCCTTCCAGTGGTTGAGCAGCTTGTTCAGAAGTAGTTTAGATGCCACTGCTCTGAGGCACAGACAGCTCCAGCCACGCTGCAGGACCGCAAGTAATTAAGAGCATTAGAAAACACTTGGAAAGCTTTGTCTTGCTGAGGAATGGACTGCTAGGAGACATTCACGGCAAGGCAATAATAACAGGTACTAGTAACCACACTTTAATGAAAGAGGGGCTAACTCCTATTTTCATCCACATTACAAATTAAATGCTAAGTTTGAAGAGAACTGTACAACTCCTTCAGTTTGACATGAAAGATACATACTTCATTATTTTTGACTACTTCTTAAAAGAAATATTTTTAATTGATTCTTCCACCTTCAATAGAAAGAGGGTGGTATGGGATGTAGCATCTGCTACCAGCACACGACATTGACACAGTCACTAAAGCTGTAAATTGTGGTTTGTGTTAGTAGAAGCAAGTATTTGTGTTCCAAGTGGAGCTTATACCCTGGTAGGCACCTAAGCATCACAGCCACTCACTCACACCCCCACTCCCTCCATCCTCTTTGTAGGATGGAGGAGAGAATTGGAAGAGTAGGAGTGAGAAAACTTGTGTTGAGATCAGTTTAGTAGGTTAAAAAAACAACAAAGAAACAAAGCCCAAGTGACACAATAACCCCAGTCGCTTACCACCAGCCAACTGATACTCAGCCAGTCACT
>WAAB01001369.1:144446-213714 GCA_013389865.1 Piaya cayana
GGAGGGGGACCCTCCCCATAGATTCTCTTTGGAGCCCTCCTCGGGCCGCGTCCCACCCGCTCCATAACCTTTTTTTTTTTTTTCAGGAGCTTTTAAGGTGACAGAGAAGATTAATTCCTCCAGCACAGCATCTGGTTCCCTCCACCAATACTCTTACTACTCTTCCTACCCCTTTCCAGAAGCCCTGTCAAGGCTGCCCACAAAAGCAAGACTAAAACCTGTGTTTCCTACTGAAATGACTGATCGGTAGAATATTTTACTTGCATCAACAGAAAGCACACATCACAGAAGGCTAAATGTAAATATTCAACATGACATGTATTAAAATGGAAAACCATTTACCTATCACGTATAAATATTAATTCAACCTTTCACAGAAATAGCTCATAAAAATTCTAAAGGCTCTTCACAGGTAAAATTTAATCCCATTTTTTAAGAAGTCAGATTAAGCTAATGACAACCTAACAAGTTTTTGAAAGATCTTCCTGACCTATTAGCTAACATACAGAAACTGAGGAATATTGGCTGATGGATCAGGCTCAAAGGGTGATAGCAAGTGCCGTTACATCAGGCTGGCAGCCAGTCACCAGCCACTCAATTTTAGGGCCAGTGTTCTTTAATGTTTTCCTAAATTACATAGGCACAGGGGTTATATGTATATTAGGCAAGTTGCTAATGATACTGAACTAGGAGGAGCTGTGGATTCTCTCGAGGGTAGAGAGGAGTTGTACAGAGATCAGGATAGACTAGAGAGGCAGGCAGTCCCCAACCGTATGAAATTCAACAAAAGCGAGGGCTGGATTCCCCACCTGGGACAGGGTAATCCTGGTTACACACACAAACTGGGGAGACAGGAGGCTGGAGAGCAGCCCTACAGTTAGGGATGATGGCAAACGGAACATGAGTCAACAGCTCTCCAGTGCCTGGGAAGCCAAAAGGGCCAACAATGTCCACCCAAGGGGTGGCGACTGTCCGACACCACAGTGCAGCCGGTGCAGCCCCACCTTGAGTTCCGTGTGCAGTTTTGGGCACCTCAGTATAAGGACATAAAACTACTAGATCATGTCCAAAGCAGGGCAAACAACAAGGGCTTGAGGGCAAGACTTACGAGGACAAGCTGAGATTTCTTGATTTGTTCAGCCTGGAGGAGATAAAGCTGAGGAGCAATCACATCACAGTCTAAGTTCGTGAAGGGAAGCAGTGGAGGGGGAGGTGCTGATCTCCTCTCTCTGGTGACCAGTGACAGGACACGAAGAAATGGAATGAAGCTGTGACAGGGGAAGTTCAGATTCGACATTAGGAAAAGGTTCCTTACTGAGAGGATGGTCGGTCACTGGAACAGACTCCCCAGCAAACTAGTCATAGCACCCAGCCTGCCAGAAATTGAGAAGCATCTGGGTGATGCTTTAGGTAGTCCTGTGAGGAGTAGGGAGATAGACTCAATGATCCTTATTTGTTCCTTCCAAGATGTTCTATGATTCTACCACTGTGAGGTTATATCTTATTATACAGAAAAAATCTTGAAAAATAAGATTATTTTATCATCATAAATTTAATCAGGCTTCTAACAAAGGAGTCATAACGAACTGTACAGCAATAATGGACATTTTAAATCAAAAATATATTAAACATGATTTGACTATTATTTTAGTTAGCATTTCTAGCCCAAAGCAGAAACATTGATCTAACACCCTGGAGGCTCTTGGTCCTGCAGGCAACTAGTGAAGCACTATAGTTACACTCCTGCCTCGGAGAAGACTTTGCCTGTGGTTTCATGACTGTTTTTGGCAAGCCAGGTTGTTGCCAGCAGGGGCAGGGCAGGTCTAGCTACTGTGTCACAACTGGTTGCTTCTCTTCCCCTCCCCAGACTAGGATCCCATAGGATCCGTGAGCTGATTCCCACTCACTGTGCAGTCCGCACAGTCCCAGGTACCAACAAGGTAAGCTGCAGGTCATCTCCTTTCAGTAATGTGAACTCTAAGGAAAAGAAAAAACAGTTCAAAAGCCAACTGCAAAACCACAACCAACTGACACTAAAACTAATCAGGCATCCCAGGAATCTGATGTAATACATATTTAATACACCATATCAAGATTTGCATGCGTAAGATGCTGCGATACACACAGGATCACTTGTGAAATCACAGCTATTTTGGTACGGGAGCTGAAATTCACTTACTTTTTCATTTAAAAGCACTGTGGACTTTGAAAATGGTGAGCTTTAGTTATTAGTCTTTTTACAGAATGTCACATTTTAAAATGCAAACGTATACAAACAATCTTGCTTATACTTACCTCTTTGTGATTATGACTCAAACTATCCCATCCCTGAAACATTCATAAATACCAGTGTCTTATTAAATATAAAGCTGTACACAATTCAAGCCAGGATACCAACAATGAGTCCTA
Source organism: Piaya cayana (assembly GCA_013389865.1). Classification (NCBI taxonomy): domain Eukaryota; kingdom Metazoa; phylum Chordata; class Aves; order Cuculiformes; family Coccyzidae; genus Piaya; species Piaya cayana. The sequence continues at coordinate 146,856 of WAAB01001369.1, forward strand.
AATGTTTTTCATCTCTGAAGAGTAATCACACAGCCCTGGCAGACTCTTGACTCTCCTCAGCCACTGTTCCCCAACAACAAGTCATTCTATCAGGTAAAAAGTGTCTCCAGACATGACCCAGAATAACTTAGGTTTGAAAATGATGATGGATTTGGGGCCTTAGGGTTCAACTTGACGCTACACCTAATGCAAAGCAACTTGGAGTTACTAAAGAGACGGTCCTGCTCACTTTCCTTGCCCCACGTTGCCACCTCAAATTCCTGCTGCTTCTTGATGTCAGTAAAGATTACACACAGCCTCCAAATTGTTAAAACTGAAAAAAAACCCCTGACTGATGAAAAGTGGTGAGAAGGCTTAAGGGGGAAGAGGGAAAGAGGAGACAAGGGACCCTTCCGTACTCAGCAGCCGTAAGGTAGAGTCCAAAACATAACAAAGGAAATGTTTAGTTGCAAATATTAACAAAAAAGACAGTTCATCCTACGTAACACTGCTTAACAACACGTGATATGGAAAACACCAAAGTTTCAAAAGGCATTTGCAGAACTTGCAATTAGAGCAAAAATACAGCACTTCTTGTATAACATAGCTAAGGAATGTTCCTCTAGCAGTCAAAGATGGGGGATAACCCTTAGCGTAATTTTACAGAATGAACTCAAAGTATAAAATTAAACTATAATAAATAATCTAAATAAAAGTTGCAAACAATTTTGCAAGTCTTCTCTTCCTATAGTATGTGTGAAAACAAGACATATTTCTGCATAAGTTGAGGAATAAAAAGCTGCTTGTGATTTTAATTAAAAAAAAATGGTTTGAAGTTACATTACAAACATCAAAATTAAGTGTACATATATCAAACCGAACATTTTTTCCTACATAACCGTGTAAAGGTTTCAATACTAGCTTGTCACTTTACAGCATTTTTGAAAAGAACATACTTCCAAATGAATACATGTCAACAAGTACTGGCAGGAAGAACACAATTGTGGAGACCACAGTGAACAAGAGATGGCCACCTGAGCTACCACGAAGGAGTGCAAGCCTGCAGATCTCCAGCAAGATCTCCTCCTTCCCCCACAAACCACAGATTTATGTATTATGGCATACACAACACAGAGGATCAAAAAGCATACTGCTGTCTTTAGTATGAGCTGTCTTTGAAGGATTCAGATAGATCTTGATTGGCAGCATCATACTGAGCAATGAAATGTTTGAGTTCTTCAATGCATCGCTCACCTATTTCATGCAAATTCTGCCTCAGGGCAAACTGAATGGACTTCTCTAATGACGGATCTTTATCAATCAGCATCTTCACTACCATGCCAAAGGTTTCACAGTCTTGTCTGTAGACCTAGAAACAACACATTTTAGAAAATGATTAAATGCACGACACTTAACATTAGCTCACCAACAGCCCTCACTGAGTCAGGTACTACTGCAGAACCAAGTCAAACAAAGAATATTGGATTTAACAGATTGGATTCAGCTGTAAAACATATTTGCCTTTTCCCCTCTCCTGACCTGTGCTAATACAAATGTAACTAGGCCAGAACTATAAGGATAGAAGAAATAATTCTTACTGGAAGAAATGCCTTAAAAAGAGATACTATGTCCTCTTGCAGCAATATTTAATAAATAATGGCAAAGTAGAAATGCTAAACCAGATTTTCATTGCAAATACATGTAAAATAAATTTAACTGTGGCATGTCTAGTGATCTCAACCTTTACACAAAGCAACAATAAACGAGTTTGTAATCTTTCCTAATACTTTAAATACAAGTTGTGTTCAAATAATTTCATCAAATTACATCTGTTTGTTGGATATCTGGTTCTCATAGAAGTCCCTGACTTTAATTACTTGGACTGCATTGGTGATTCAGCCACTAAGGATAACTGAAACCCTGGCAGTGGTTTACATGAACCTGTCTGATCTTGCACTGCAGAGAATGAAGACTTTGCAAGCTGGTTACGTACCAAGGCTGAGGAGAACTAACTTCTTATTACCACTGCAACTGTTTTCCAAAAAAGCATCTGACTATGCTCTGAGGCGGTTTTCAAAGCAAGTAAGCTGGCCTTTCAAATTTTGTTATTTAGTTGGGTTGGTTTTTTTTTTAATTCCAGTTAAGGTTATTAATGTAAACGCCCACAAAAAGGAACTTGTCAAAGTCTTCCAACTGCCAGATGTGGTTCATTTTCACACCTCTGGCCAATTTCTGTTTAGAAAATACACTGGCTTTTTGAATGACGATACATCAGGTTCATATCTCTGTACATTCTAGGAGAAAAAAATTAACCCTAACATGTTGATATTCCTGGAAGTATTATTTTCTTTTATTAAAGTGCGCTTGTGTGATCTCTGTAAAAAACAAGTTCCGTGTGACCCTTTCCTCCCATATTTATCTATGTTGCGGACACAAATAACACAACTGTATTGAGCAAATTCCCCACTAGCAAAAAAGAAAGAGAATGACAATGAAAACCCACCCTACAACCAAACACCACCAGTTTTATTCACAAGGATCAGTCCAAGGGCAACTCAAGCATATTCATGTCAGGGAAGCAAGGAAAATAAAATACATTCTGCATACAAATTAAATTGCTCTTAGAAACATGATTTAACATGACACTGTTAATAAAGAGAGTTTTCTTCTTTTTTTATAGTCTATTTTATAGTAATAGTTCAAAACAAGACCCACTTTTCAAACACTGGTTGGCAAATACAAGAAACCTTTTGGCAGAAACTAATTTTCAATAAAGATTAAGAAGTCAAAAAGAAGAGCTCAGCCCAAAACAAACTGAGGGGAAACATTAAGTTTGGAAAGCGTGTGCACATGGCATTTTTCTGGGAGGGGGGAAGGCGGCTTTCCTGCTTCATATCTTTAGTTCTTTGGTAGAAAAATATCAGCACAAAACCCAGACTCTCAAGAATTCATGCTCCACAGCAAGTGAAACGCAGTACTTGCTAAGAGAACTTCAAAAAGAGCCAATTTGCTTTGTTTCCCCCCCCAACTCTTTCCAAAGAAAAAGCTCAGGAAGAATTGCTGTCTCTGATTAGCCCTATGACAGCCAGATGGTATTTCACTTTGGATAAATCCCGCCTTTCATGTACTGGCAGCACGCTTACTAGGCACCTCCACAGAATGATTTCTGAAAGGTTTCTTCTCCCCAGAGCCATTATGTTTTGGGGAAAATAGTTCAAAACTCCCCCTACCAAATTGCATGTATATTTGTCCTATTTTATCACCTCTGAAGTGGCCAGACCAAGGATGTGTGAATGATCTTCCACAGGTAAATGAACCTGGTAACTGTCAGTTTGCAGAGGATGCTGTGCAAGACCAGTACAAGTGAAACCCTGACACTAATAAAGAACACAGACACATCACCCAGTCTTCTGCCTGGCAAGGCAGCCAAAGCTACGACAGGAGTGAATGCTTTACTTTAATTGGTCTTCAAATTAATGGCAAGTAGTGCTTTCTGCTGTTTCTCTCACATGCCACAAAAACCTAACCCAGAGGAAATACTCTGACCCTTAGCATATAAATGTTAGCTCAGTCCAAGCACATTTTTCTTCAAAACTTTCACAAAATAAGACTTGGAGGAGAATCTAGAGAGCCACCATCATCGTTGCCTCTGGAGTCAGAACGGCTTTTTCAGTCACAACTATCTGGAAACTACACACGTGAAGAACATTTTCATTACTTTGTGACAAAAGACTTACAAAACCCCAGAATTTACCTAAAATAGGGGAAGAGGGTGAAGGTGTGGCAGGAAGGCTGTTCTAACAACAGAAAACAAAGGAAATAGCTCAGCTCCTCTAACAATTGAGCAATTTTCCCTCAACAAGCTTTCTACCCCAGCTGCTAATTCTGATCATCCCGGTGCAATCCGCCTCCTTCTCAGTTGTGCTGATAAGCTTGTTTGTATAGCTGCGATGTGAATTGCATCACAGAGATGATCCATTTTAAAATTACTTCCCCCCCCAATTAATGTGATTCAGTGATTCAATTCTAAAACGAGATGCATCAGCACAACTGAAAGGACTGTGAGCAACAGTCATGAAACAGAAGTAACTTCATAAACTAGTTAATATCTGAAGCCAGTGCATGACTACCAACTCTCAGAGAGAAGTTACTATGCTTTGCTGAAGAAAGACTATCAATTACAAGAATATCAATTACAGCTTAACCAACTGTTTAAAAAAATGGTGAAAACCAAAGCTCCTGGAAAAGTGGATGGTAGAGTAGCATATTAAAAATCCATCTTTTTCATGGAATAGGAGTAGGTTATTTCTGGAAAATAAACTGAGAAGATGATGCTTGAGGTAGAAAGAAAACTGCAGAAAAGACTCCAAACAAGCCAACAAGCTCTCTCTGTTGGAGAAAAATACTGGAGGAACTTGTGACCCAACTAGATCTGAAAAAAAACCAATTAAAATTCCAGATAATATTGATTCTGAGCTCAGATAATGGAATTCTCATCTGTAAACATCTGGAACTAAAACTTGAAAATGATTCCATGTGTGGGGAAAGAAAAAATAACATTTTTATATCGAAAAACAAGAAAGGGAATGATATCGACAACATGATTATTCAGTCTGATATATACATCAAGTAATCCTGAAAACAGATAAAGCCATAGGGCGATTATCTACCAGGGCCATAGCATACTTTTATTCTCTAACCTTAGCTACAGCACTATCATAATGGAAAGAATGTGTACCACTTCATTAAGCAGATGAAGCAGAAACAGAAACAGCTGTTCTATTCCCATATGTAAGTGTATGGATACTTCTTTTATATATAGACACACAATATATATATATATAGTCTCGATTTTCTATGAATGAGAAGAACATAAGCTAAATTGAAGTTCCCTTTGAAGTTTTCCAAAATCAGCACATCTGGCATCTGTGAGGTCAGAGGATCACAAATATGCCTACTTTTATATTATTCTCATGGCTTTTTAGCTCTTTTTATTCTTACACTATAACAGCATAGAAACTCTGGCTGTAATCAATTCTTCACAGTGCTAGTTTCTGCATAAGCACTTAAGCTTTGCCTAGATGCAATTCTAAATGTGTGATGCACCTGCAACATCTAAGTGAACACTCCTCATAGATTTGAGACAATCAACCCAAAATTTGCACTTAGAACTGTTTAAGTATAGTCAGATCTAGCTAGAGCAATAGAGATGTTATCTCCCCCCAGATGGAGATGATCAAGCCCTAGAACAGACAGAATGAAACTTTTTAGAACTCTCTAATCTGTCTGTGCAAGGTTTTCACACTTAACCTCAAAATGCCAACCGTGACTTAAATATTAATGTGTGATACTGACATTAAAAAGATGAAGGATACCACACGTTCTTTTCTTTGAGCTCAGCTTTGGGACATTAACCTCTGCTGGGGATGAAAGACGGGCAAAAGCAAGCACATGGGAACTGCTCATGTCTTAGACTTCTACATGCCTCCTTCAAAGATAATGTAAAAATGGCCTTGGTTTAAACTAAAGAAAACATTGAAAGACTCAGCTGATGGGTGGAAAACACCATCATCAAAACTTTGTTGTGCAGCTGAACTCTGGGCATAGATGAAATTATGCCTAGCTAGGGAATACCTTGATGACATGTCTACTACTCACTGGCAAAGTCTGCATCATTTCCTTTCTCTGGCTAGAGCAGCTTCATGTTCTTCTCCAAAACTGTTCTGGAGCTGCCTGTTTATTTTGCACAACAGAGCTGTTAGGCAACATAAATAGTAATGAGAACAAAAACTAGAACTTAAGAAGTCCTACTCTGCAAGCGACTGTAATCTGCAGAAGAGTCAGAAACTGTCCTGGCCTCAGAGCCTTGTATACCTGTCTAAAAAGTAGCTTCATTTCAACAGCAAGAGTAAACACATTATTCAAAGGAGATCAGGCCAGGAAAAACAGAAAGTAAAATGGAGATATTGGCAACTTTATTTCAATCCATGGTAGTTTTCCTGGCTTAAATCTAAAGTCTGTGTGAAGAAAGGCTTTTTAACTTCCCAAGGTTATTTAGAACAGTTAGAAGCATAGCTTCTGCTCTAAGTAGCCTTTGAAGAAGCGAAAAACAAGAGAGAAGTTCCCTGATAACTGGAAAGGCTATCAGGAAGACTGGTCCCAAACCAAGCTACAAGTTAGCTTCCCTCTCTTATATCCACAGCTCCTGGAAAGTAAAACTGAGTAGCAAATGGGAGATGCCAATTTTTCCTCTCCATCTCAGAAAGGACTCAATTGAATTTTCATTTCTCATTTTCTGGAAGAATTGTTCTGATGCATGTGCTTTATTTTATATAAAGGTAGAGAACATTAACTATCTTTTCCAGATACAGTTTTGAATGAACATGACTGGCACTTCTGTTGAATGCTCCTGGTTTTATGCACATGTAAAAGCCTCTTGAACCTCTTCACCTTTTTCATCACAATCTTTCCATACATTTACAGAACCATGTAACACTCTCTCACCTCCACCAACATTGCTTCTTCATAGCAACATGACGCAACTCTAGGCTCTCTGAGCAGCTCTGCACCATACGCACTCAGCCCACCACCAGTGTTTGTGAGTCAGTGCTCAGCTTCAGATATGCCTGTTACCAGCTCCTCATCCAGAAGACCAAAGACCCTCAAGTCTCAGTTCACACAGGGGAAGGAGTTAAGATCACGTTAATCTGCCTGCAACCCTTAGATACTAACTCACCCTTGAGAAGACCCAACACGCCCAGCAATCACAATTGTGTATCTATGATTCACGCAAGTATTCATATAATGTATTATCTTTCAGAAGACAAACTTTTCAGTTACTAAGGGCACATTTCCCACAAGTATCAAATACCCCATGCAAGGAGGAAAGAAACATCGTGCTTACTTGTGGTTGTTCAATTTCTGACAAAGGCAGGACTTGAACTTGCAGAGCACAACTTTGAAAGCCACAGCTTATCCCCTCCAGACACTCCATTAATGAAAACTGCTTGAAATCTCTCCTGCTTCAATGATGCCCGAGGGCTCCTCTGCATCAGGCCAAGGTAACAGCTTTTGTTCACCCAGCTAAACCACAACAGCTAGGCTGGTATAGCCCTCTGGTGGTATAAAGCCAGTTTCTTTTCTCCCCTCTTCAGTAGACCTAAACTAAGCCTGACAAAACAGCCACATCGATGCCAGGTTTTGCCCGCATGGGTAGACAGACTATGAAGTATAATTTTTCTGCCACTTGTAACTAAGAGCAATGCTAAAGGATTTTGTACTGCAGACCTAGCCCTGAGTGGATTGTTTATGCAGTATTTTTTTGCACTATAATTGTGCACATAAACTCTAACAAACTGGGAAAATACTGTACATTTAATGACTTCAGTGTTGGTGGTATCAAATAAATTTCCTTGCCAAAGATACATTTTAAAAGGAATTATTATCTCTCCCCAAATCACTTCTTTTTAATTTATTTACATACTATCTTGAATTTTTCTCAACCATGCAAATCAGACTTTATTAGCGTACCTAAAATTTACTCTCTTCAAGTACAATTAGCTAATCCTCTACTGAAAGAGTACAGAGACATTTTCATTACTGCTGTGGCAATGTAATTGTGCTGTTACGTTTATGAGTACAATAAATAAATTTATAGTTCCATGGTGCGAAAATGCTCAGAACTGTCATTAAACTACTTGCAGACAATTCCCATGATCAAGATATTTAAAATTGGTTTTCAACCAAGATGAACTACTTTCATGGTTACAGAAAACTACATTAACGTAAAACAAATCTAATACTTGATTACAGTAGTGGTATACAATTTTTAATTCTAAAATATCAACAAGTCTACTCTATTTCTTAAAAACATACTAACATTTTGCCTTAAATCTATGTAGTAATTTCCATACCCATTAAACAATGTGACATTCATTGAACCAGAAATTGGGAGAAACAAGTTATTTAAACTATGATGTAATAACGAGCAACTTCATGTTAATTTGAAGATATGCAAAATATTGAAGTTATTTGCACTTAAATGCAATTCTGCCTCCCCTTCCATTGAATGTTTCAAGCGCCTGGTTTAATAGATTTAATCAACTTTCAGAATGTAAGCCCACCATTTTCTGGCATGTAAATATCTGACTGAAAGTTTTTGCGGCAAGTCCCACATTGTGGAAGAGATACTGATACAGCCATTGTTTTACAAGAAGCGTGAATTCTAATTTGAACTCTGGTTTCCCCTCAAAGCAGCAACTGGCGCAAGCACCGTGCAGTAGGGATGGGTGCCAGGAGGCTCTGAACTCTTGAGGAGCAGTCACTGCTCCCCAGCATGGGGCTACGGTGTTTCTATTCAGCTGATCTACAGCATCTGCTTATAGATCACACACTTTTTGGGTTTTTTTTTAATCCTTTGATTAAACTAATCTGAAAGAAGATGATGCAATTTAAAACAATACCAGGTCAAGTCTTCCTAATTTTAACACAGAATTCTAGTATGAAAAAAAGAGACTAGGAGTGCTCTCTAACATTGGGCAGGGGGTGGGTGTCTACAGTAACAAACTCTCTACTCTGTTTAATCATACATTTTAAGGCTGAAAATCCTGAAGAGCTGGCTTGGGTCCTGAGACATGGTTGTGGTAATGCTGTGTAATGCACATGGAAGAAAACATGCCAGCCATGTTATTTACTTGCATGAACCCATTACCTCCAGTTTAAGCTCTAGACTTCATCTGGATATTCCTTTGCTTCATGTCATGCCCCTGCTGACACCTCTGCAATTACAGTGAAGTAATGAGTTTTGCACAGGGTGGAGTCCACTACAGCTCAAGAGAAGCCTTTGACCAGCTCAGGTATGTGATGACTGCAGTCTCATCTTCTGATGACTTTGGTTGTGAAGGGTTCTGCCCCTCAGCAATAATTCTTGTAATCACCATTTGTGTAGAGAGGCAACATCTCTCCTCAACTCCTTTCTTCTTCCCTTCACCATCCAAACAAAAAATTAGTCTTGTGCATTTATTCAATGCTTATAAAGGAATCTAAAGATGGAACATACAGCTTTTGTCTGAGTCTGTTGAGCAGAGCCAAAAATAATAAAAAGCAACTAAAAAGACAAGTCTTCAACAATTACAGTGTTTACCGCTCCAGTTACACAAGAGGCACAAATCTGTGGAGCACAGCTGTACAGTTCTGAACAACCATAGCAAAAGCCAGCCAAGTTGGTATTTGTTAGAAATCTGAACTATTGAACTACCTCAGCTATTTTAAGTCAGAGTGAAGAGAGAAAGCATCATATACAAAGTAATCAGCACAGTATGAGATAAACCTGAAAATGCTATGACTTGTACTACCTGGCAATTAAATTAATATCTGGATAGTTCAGCAACAGTTTTCATTTATGGAAACTTAAACTTTCCAAATAGTTCCTCATTTCCTTAAAATTACTACAAGAAATTTTTCAATAAGAAGCAAGACTTCTACTTGAAATTTATTGCTAGGAAATCCATTTATTTACTTTAATAATTTTTAATACCACAGTGGAGGGCTTTAAGTGAACGTTTAAACAAACAAGAATTGATACACAATAAAAAGGGTACATGACGATACACTTCATTTAATGTCATATTTTGGCAAAAGCACTATTACTTCTTCAAGAAATGTCTTGCTCAGTCAAGCAGAAGTAGCTCTCATGTGGGAGAGCAAGGCCTATTATGTTACATGGCTTTACTGGAGATAATTCTTTACTAAACCAATCACACCCCATAATAACAGCATTCTAACACCAACTACAGGGCCTTGGAGACCAGTTTGTGTGTGGCCTAGATTTCATAGGCTTCTTTACAACAGATGTGTTGGATGAGGGTAATATTACTTCATATATTAACTTGTGTGTTCCTTAGCTAAAACAGCAGCGTCAGTTTAAGTTCTACCTCTTACATATTCTTCTTATAGAAAGTGTGTGCCTTCCACAAGCAGATGATAAATCTGAATTAAAACAATCCACAGCAATCATAATTCATTACTTGCTAGATCTCAGCAGAAGTGCTGATAATCTCTTAAAGACACATCAAGGACACTTTTTCAGCTCACATATACTCAGATACATGTTTAAGAATGCCCAGCTCCAAATAAATTTAAAAATTGCCTGAAAGAGCAATGATTTATCCATCTATTAATTTCCCTTTGTTCTATAACAATCTTCAAGTCTAGAAACTGCATTTTCATAGGACCATAAATTAAAACAAAATTCTAAAAGCTCTCTTTTTGGATGGATGCTGAAAAAAAAACCCAACAAAAAAAATCCCATTACTCAAAATACACCAGTTCAGTATTAAACAGGAAATATATCAGCCGTATGCCAAAGGAAGGACCTCGCCCTGCAACTTTTTATTTATAAAACACTGAATTGATGGAAAGCTATTTCCTAAATCTGCTCCATGGTAAACTTATTGCTCCATCCAAAACAGGAAGGGTGAAGTTTATCTACAAAAGACTCTGTTAATTCTCTTGTTAAAATGCTTTAATAGCTCTTAGTTATGTCCACTCACCACAAAGGAAAACAATATTCATTTAAGCTTCATCAGAATGGGCTGTATATTAATGGCAGCATTTAGATGACAAACCAATCTTCCTTGTCATAAAAACACACGTATTTTTGTATGGGAAGTACAGTTGTTTAAAATCCACATATATGGAGTGTGTTACAGACAAGATCAGCAATACTGCATGAGCTTTTACCAAAAAAGTGACTTGTGGTGATTTAATTTTCCCTCAACAGAAATCTTCATACCTTCAATTTCAACAAATATCCTCAGCTACAAATATTCTCAGATTCAACATTCTGCTTTAAGGGGACACAGTTTTGTTAAAGAGCAAGACTGAATTTTATCCCAAGGTGTGGATCACCTATAGTTTTTTTCAATGCCAAAATGTAAACAAGAAGCAAGGGAAGAAAATAAAAACCCAAATCTTCTATTTTCTATTAAGAGCAACTCCTAGCAGATCAGCTGCATGATGAAGTGGCAGCAGCATTGTAACTGTAAACTCAAATCTAATGGATCAATGTTTTTAAGGAACAGCCCTTAAATGATAAGATTTTCTCACAATCACTGCCTGCCTAAAGAGTAATTTTTTTTTTCCCTTCTTTAATGGTAAAAAAAATTCTAAAATATGTTTGGACACACAAGGCAAAGGTTAGGGTTTTTAATCACATATAAAGCATAAAGAAAATACTACACAAAATAAGTAAAGTACTACTGTATTAAACACACAGCTTTTCAGAAAGGAAAAGCAACAGCTGCAAGAAGAAAAACAATTACTTAGATTACCAACATTTTATTACTTAGTTTGTGTTAAACCTTAAAGTTTCTGAAAGTTTAGAATTACTTCACACATTATATTAGCCTCACAAATCAGTTTTATTAGTGCTTCAATAATGTATTGGATTTTTTTCATGTCCAAGTCATGTACCCTCTAACTAGTCACTCATCATTTACTTTGCACTCATTTCAAACAAAATCAAATAAAAAGTAAATTAAAGCCATGTTTTTGAAGACTTCTGTAAGCATTCTCTAGCATGTGGATGGATATCTTTTTCCATATACAGCTGTAAAGGCTGAAAAGGCTATTCCCCCTTCCCAGCTGTCGCCATCCTCATGCCAGAAATCATCACCCCACTTGTTTGTGTGAGCCAGACTACTCCTAAAATTCATTTTTAGGCAAAACCAGCCTGGTTAGGTCCCACGCTAGAACACCAGCTGGGCTGTGGGAGGAATCACCTATTCTGGGTAAAAAGGTGAGTAGCTGTGGGTGACATCTAAAGAGGACACTTATCTGGAGCCTTACTAGTGTGTCCAGTCTCTGAGCTTATCTAGGACCACTGATACAACTGCTACCTAAACCCAAACAGACAAAGCACACAGGATCTACATTTAAACATTCACTTATCTTAGCATGTATCTTCAGTCAGATACAAAAATACATTAAAAAAACAGTGTCTACAGCTAGCATAACAGCTGCACACTGAAGCCTCATTTATTAGTGCAAATATATTTATTTCTTCTGTACTTTTAGCATTCAACAATCTCTCCTGAATTTATTCCCACAATTCTATTTCCACTTCTATTTAGAATCAGAAATCCAATTAAAAAAAATTGGTAAAATTAGAAAGCACATCTATCCCCAAAGAGAAAGCCACAAGTAGTAGAACTTGTCTTTTATGGTTAGTAAATCATATGTCTTAGGGCAAGTAATTACCAATAGTGGTTCCAAGAGAACATAGTAGTTGTTCTGCATTTACTTAGCAGATACAACACTGACTGTATCCCACAGTATTTGGAATTAGTTATTGGATAAGTTTGGGTTACAGCTCATAAGTAATATCGAAAAATCACAGCGATTAGCTAGTTGAAAAAAAGCTTGGGAATCACTGTTTTCATTGTTAAGTGTTTTTCCATGTGAAAAAAACCAAGTCTATTTTGTATTTTAAAAGATCTTCTGAGACTGAAAACATTGACTTTCTATTTCCTTGTTACAAGCCTCTATGAATGAGAGAGTTCAGTAACACTACAGCATTTCAGCACAAGAACTGTTACCTATCAAACTCATTAAAGGAATGTCTGCCCTGTTCAGCCCAGTGCCACTGAACATTTTCCAGAAGTTGTCTGATGGGGTGAACTGACAGAGGACAGATTTGGGACGAATTTGGAAAGATATGTGAACACACTCATGACTTTTTGAAGTGTTGGCTTATCTTCATTATTCGGGCATCCACTGATGCCCGAATCCAGCTTTGATTCTTTAGGTTTTAGTCAATCCTTATAAAAAGCATTATGACCAACAGAAGAAACTGGGATCATCAGATACTGATTTATGCTGGGTGGGTTTTTTATTTTTTTTAGACAGAGCTTTTGAGAGCTTTAGCTCTGTATTTTCAGCTAGTTTAGAGATGCTTTCTGTGATCCCTAACATCTACAAATTGTGAAAACTGCAGGATGCAACAAATTCACTAAGTCAAAAAATGACAGGGATATTTGTAGCACTCAAGAGACAAAACTTGCACAGGGATACTAGAGGTCTAGACTCTGTCCCCTGGGATTTATTTAATTAAATACTTTATTTAACTGTAAAACAAGGAGCCTGGTTATGGTATAAGTATTTGTTTATTCATAATAATAGTAAAGCACTGTGGAAATTAACACGTCGATGAAAAAAATTACAGCTAGAACAAATAAGTGGCTGCTCAGCAATTCTGTCAACCTCCTGCGGGCTAAAGATTTGTTGAGCATCACCAGCAGCATTACAAATTGTGGTCACTTAAGAGATGCAGCAAATTCCACTTCTGGTCAATCTCCCAAATGTGTAGAACTTCACTCAAGCAAATCACACAGACAACTACAGGTATGGGCAGGGTTGACCATTTGACTAAACAGTTAATAAAATCCAAATTACCACTAACACCTTGATGATTGGAACATATCTTCAAATAATAAGGGAATCAGTTATTATCTCCAAGCATATTTACTTCACCATATTAAATTTATCTTTAGAGATATATAGGCTATTGTTTGAATAGTCTAAAATGATTCAGTTTAAGGCAGATAGCAAACCAAGCAATTTCAAGCCAGCTAAAATCTGGAAAAAGAGTAAGCTAATAAGGAGGTAATACAAAAGAAGATCTAAACTAGATAATGAAACTGGAAACCACAGAAATATGTATGAAAATATTTGTTGAATGAAATGTAGCATTACAATATAAATAAAACTTTTTAAATGCTGTATCTCTAAGCAGAATAAAAGCTGTTGCTGATAAAGTCTACTGATGCTGGATTGATATGGTATGTTTTGGATAAGAACAGCATGGAAAGAGAGCAATGAAGTCTCTTTTGATAAGCAGAACTAAACAGTTTACAGCCCAAGATAAAAATAGGTTGCTAGAGGTCAAATACTTTCATGCAATAGCCAAAAGAAACAGCACCATGCCATTTACCTTTTAACCTTACTTCATACAAGACTACCATGTGCTCTCAAAGATACAGAGTAGACAGGGGTTATTCGTACAAACATATCCTGAAAAATAAGGCATTCCTCACTTCACACAGCCTTCCAGAACTTTTTTTTTTTTAAATTAAAAAAAACCCCAACAACGAAACAGTTCATGCTAATAAAGACCTGGCTGAACTATGCTGTCTGGAAACAGAATTAAATGAGGAAAAAAATTTAATTATTTTAGAATAGAGCAAGCCAAATCAAATAAGAAAACACAATGAAAATTAATAACATTTTCTCATTACATACAGAAATTCCAGTGGGCTTTTTTTTTATCAGCATTGTGAACTTTCTATTTTCAAATCAGTAGGTAAGACTTTGTTATTTTAAGGATTAGTATCCACAAAGAATTGATTTACATGCTAAACGAAGGATTATGCCATTTAAGTATTTATTTAAAAGTATCACACACTGCATAGAATTATAACAGTAACTGTTTCACAAAACAAAAGAGAAAAAGTTGCCTTCTACAGAGCAAGTCAATAGCTTACACTCCTAATGAAGAAAATAAGACTAACAACCACCATTTGTTGGCTGCAATGCACTGAAACCAAATCTTAGAGCAACTGCTTAGTTTTAAAATGAACTGTTTACTCACTACATCTCACCTTAACTTAATATTAACCTCTCTCTCATTTGTCCATCTCTTCTCTTTGTTCTCCTTAGCCCTGCACTGCTCAGCAAACTGTACTATGGACAAAGCTAAACTGTTCCTCCTGCTCCAAAGACCCTGCAGTTGGCCACTACATACATAATAACAGAACCACTGCAACTCCTGACTACCTTCATTTCTGCCACCACAATTTTATCCATCTTTTCCCCATTCCCACAGCAAGTCTTCAATCAAGCTCTGATATAAGCTGGCTCTCTGAAAAATCAGAAATTCATTGAAAAAATATTTCACACCAACTGAATTATCTAAGCATCTTTGTATTATTTTGTGGCATAAATTCATTTGTGCTTCATGCATTTCTACTAAATGCAAAAAACAAAGGTATGCTTCATAAATAAACAGAAACATTACTTAAAAAACAGAAACATTACTTAAAGAACAGAAACATTACTTAAAGAACAGAAACATTACTTAAAGAACAGAAACATTACTTAAAGAACAGAAACATTACTTAAAGAACAGAAATTAACATTGCTCATGTTGTATTAGAGATATATACACACATGTTCTTGCAGGGCTTTAATTTTAGCCATGTAATACAGTAGCTTGCAGGAATACAGTAAAAGCTATTGGCTGAGACGTTATGCATGCGCTGAGCAATTCATACAGAAATTGCAATTCATATAGAAATGCACTGCAAGCATTCCAACAAAAGTTTGTACCCTTTATATGCATAAAACCTTATCTGAAATGAGACATTGAGCACACAGAACTAGTTAACATGTTAAATAACTTTGGTTCTTTTCAACTTAGTTCAGAAGTTTAAAAACTTACTCCATCCCTAGCAGATCTCTGCACATCTTACTGTAACTCTTCAGTAATACCTGTAACTCTACACGTATATTTTCCAAGAATATTTAGTCTTACTGTACAGAAACACTCAGTCAAATAGCAACAGACTGAAAAGAAACTGAAGCCTGAGATAAAGAATTAAGACACGAGCCATGTTACTATGAAGGCACTGGACTTCCAAAAACAATCAGTATAATTTTTAATGAAAAGGCTATAAGGTCTTGAATCTTTATTTTTGTAAAGGAGAAAGGATAATGTTTTTGACAATGTAATGATCAAAAAAAGTGAACAATCTCATCCACATACAGAGTAAAGAGTTTTGTTTTACAAAGCAGAGGTTACGTTCTTGGAAGTCCCCAATGTATGGTACATACAAGACAAGCAAGGAGTTACCTTACATTTTCACTGCACTGTCAGAAATACACACATGCAAAAATTATGTTTCTCCCATCAATTAAAAAAATGTATTTGGATCCATATAAATGAACAAAGAGGGAATAATATTTCCGGTACTTTAAATACTTCTCTTTGTAGTCACTGCTCTGGCTGCTTACCATGACATGAATAACAAATTAAGAAGCTCCAGAGCCAGGTCATTATCATGAAACATGCTTTTCTTGGTAACAAAAAGCCCACCTGGCTTAAAACAGAAACACTCCTAAAATTGAGTTTCATTGGTAACTTATCTTGGTCATGAAAGCCAATATAATTACTTTAAACTCAAAATCTTTTTACCACCCTCTCATTGCCCAAATACTGGCTGACAAATGATGTAGAAAATTCACACACCAGGAATGCATACTGTATTTATCTAACTTTTTAAAAGTCTGTCTTATCAAATTGCATATAAATTTGCAATTTTAGATTAATCACATCTGGATTAGGTATGTTAATGACTCAATACTACAATAATTTTACTGTATATTTACTAGTGTACAGATGATAATTGTCACATTTGGAATGCAGATGTAATTCTCAATCCAAAAGGAGACTGCAAAAATAACAAGGCAAATAATTTTGTTGTATGTATTATGAAACATTTCACTGTGTTACTAAGAGCACAAATCACTTATTATGTGGGCTCAAGAAATCAATAGCCTAAACCAAAGGGTGAGTCAGAATGCTCTCCAGATCTTGGAGTGAAACATTTAGATATCCTGTTACTAGAAAATCAAAGGAACAAAAGCACTAACTGACCTCAGTGAAACCGGAAACAGAATCTGAATTTATCTTTGCTCTATATTTGCAAGAAAACATCCTTCAACAGCAATGGAAGAAAAACAAAAATTGTATAGTAAGCTGTAGTTATGCCTAATAGTAAACTTCTGAAAAACTTTTAAAAGTATTTAAAAAATAATTTTATTACAGTAATTTTTTCTTTATGGCTAGACCTACACTCGGGGAAGCAGATTAATAGTATCATTAAAACCAATATTCATACTATTCTTATTTTTAGTTGATGAAAAATATACTAAAGTGAACCAAACTGAGAACAGAACAATCAGCAGTGACTGACGTATTTATCAATTCTTCGGCAAGAGATTTCAGGTACTCGATGCAGGAACGCTGCATTTCCTCCCTTATGATTGTGGTTTCCCACAGACACCTCAAGGGCATCCAGAGGGGAAGACACCAACCTGGAAGCACCTGACTGCTCCCCACTTATCTCTGGCACCAGAAATAGCAACAAGTTTTTTTGCATGATGTAGCGTCTCCACCCTGCAGCCAGGGAGAAACTGCACTGCATTTGCCCATAGGCTTCAGAGCTTCTGTAGAATTAACTCCCATCTCCACCCATGTTCCTCTTGTTTCCCATCTCTTTATTTCCTCCACCCTCTTGGCTGCAGTTCCTGATCTTGGCACAAAACATTTTTCAACTGCAAGTCTAGTCCCACCCTCATCCATCACGCCCCACACTCCCAATTCCCAACCCTACCTCTCCTGCCCCCACAAATCCCTTCTCCTCTTCCAGATTTCCTCCATCTCCCAATTCAGAGGTCATTTCATCCCTCAGCTAGGCACAGTTCCACTCCATCTCTTCCTCAGAAACTCTTGGATCCTTTTACCCTGCCTTTTGAATCCTCTTCTGTAGCCAGTCTCTTTGCATGCCCCCTTTGGCATGGTCTACCTTTCTCCGTAGAGAAGGAACTTTGACAGGAAGATTCCTAACTTAGGGTACACATGCCTTCCAACACTGGTTTCTCTCCTTTCAAGTGTGTGAAAAACATTGAATTTTTGTTGGGGGTGGAGAGGTGCACCAGTCATTGCCAAGATCTGGTGAAGGTACGGCCTGAGTCCCATTGCTGGGAGAGCTATGAGTGAGACTGCCCTGCTAGCAGAAGTGATCTAATTACAGATTTCAACGGGGCTTCATCCATCTCACAGGTTCCCCAAAATGAACAGAGACATCTTTATCTTAACCATAACAGAGTCCTTATTGCCCCTTTCCTGTTCAGTAGTAGGTAGCAGATGCATTCAAAAGGGCATTCGGCTTTACTTCACTGAGCTGTGTCTTGGTGTGGGAACATTCCTTTGTAATTGCACACTTCCAGTTCTTCATCACATTAGCTGACAGGCAGTAAATACATAAACCATTCAGAAATCTTTTGATCTTTGTTTTCCTATAAGTGAGAATACTCTAATGAACTGGAAGAAGTTAAAGTTTTAATTAAAAGGCATCATTTAGTTCACAAATCTGAGCTATCTCACTACCGAAACCACTGGTTACCATGATTGCTCTTTCCTCTCAAGACCTACACAAGAATGTAACAGCTCAAGCAGTTGGGTACCAGCTTGGTTCACAACCAGATCAAAGCTCAGCTTCAACAAACGAGCTGGAAGAAGTTGTTAAGAGGTTGACTACTGATGCACTAGTGCTCTCAACTGGGTACATTCTCTAGCATATGTAGAAGCAAGGCTTCTGAACAAAAATGACAAAAAGGAAACTTGCTACGTAAATGCCCAAACTACCAAAACCTATAACTTCCTATAGATTTTTGCCCTAAAATTAAAGCATCTTCAGAGATGGTAGTGGCATGGCACACAACACAGCATAGGTACTCACTTGTGGCTGCAGGCACATTTAAGGAACCACACTGTGAATAACAGAACTGATTAAAGAAATATCTGCAAATTTTTCATTCTTTTTCCTGGTCTGATGTATAGTCAGGCCCCACAATGACTGCTGTGCCAGCACAGAGGGCAGCACAGCACATAATTTCTTAAACTATGGTTGCCACCAAACTCTTTGTAACACAAAGCTGGGGCTGCAATGGTACAAGTTATTTTGTTTTGTTTCATTTTGTTTTTTAAAACAATTTCAGCACTTGCTTAACGGGACTTTCCAATGTCTATAAGATACAATCATATTATGGTCTCTCTCCACTGAACATGTAGTTTCTGCTACTGGCTATTTTCATAATGCTTGTAACAACTAATCATCTTGGGGTTTGTTTAAATTGAATTTGGTTGAAACCTGACAATAGACTCGAGCGATACACAGCACAGATACTTTGTGATTGCATAAGCTAGTTTCTACAGGAAGCCAAGGTAAAATAAATGTAATAAAACGGGCAAATTTCCAGCTGAAGATGATCAGCAAAAAGCTTGTGTCAGCATACCCTAATCTGTTCAGATTGTGTGGTTAAAAATGCTTACATGGAGTTTTTTAATTTAGGTAGCACAGTACAAAAAAATTAATATATAAATTAAGGTTAATATATAAATTATCTACTATACCAAGGTGGTGAACTGCTTGTGGGAGTAATTACAGTCAAGCAAGTACACAGAGTACCCCTGTAAGTACAACATTTTAAGTTGTAATGAAACTAAGTATTGAAGCTATCTAGGGGGCAGGAGAAGAGGAAAGACCACTTGGAAGCAGTATCAACTCCATGTATCAAAGGTTATTAGTGTCATTCCGTGTAATACTTCAAGTTCAACAGTTCAGAAAATTAACGTATGAACAGTCTTTCTCAAGAAGCATGAGAAGCTGAAGAACCAAGAGCAACATGATCCACTTGATTTTGTCAGTATTCAGCTTCTGTGATTTTAGGCTTTCAAAGTTAAAGTACTAAGGTGTAGCAGGCACATTACAAGCTTTGTCCTGTGGTGAATCTTGGCCCTTGCTTTTCTGCCATATTTTGTGTAGCCGTTAAAAGTTGTGATACCTATTGCTAGTGTATGTCCAGACAATCACTGAGAGCTGAAAGTGACAACACTAGTGAAAATAAGAGTCAAACAAAACAGGGAAGTGATCCTTGTGGGTTGGTGATAAATGATGTGCATTAGTCATTTACACCCTAAGATAAAAATCTAATCTTTTTATAATCTTAACTTACAGCAGACACACATGCATAAGCAACTTATGCAATAAACTATTTTTTTCCCCTATCACTTAAGAAACTTAAGTTCCCAATTCTGATGCCTTTTGGAATTATCCCTCTCAAAATTATTTTAAAAAGAACTGTAAGATTACTCATTAATACTTTCTATGCCAAGATTTTTAAGATACCAATCTATATGCATAGTACATATCCTCAGTTTGAATAAAAACCATAGAACAGTCCTCTATAAATTGTAGCTTTTTAATTTAAAATAGTTTGCTTTCCAAATACCATCCAGCAAATGGTTGTCAGATCACTAACGTTCATAGGAAAGAACAAGATATTAAAAAAACCTGTGTCCTACCCATCTTTAAAACATATTAAGTTTATCCTGCTCAGTGAAACAATTTCCAGACAAAAGAATATATAACAGGCTAAGCACTGAGATACAGAATAAAAAAGAAATAGAAACTAAAGAGCTAGGTGACAAATGCAACTTTTCACCCAGGTGTCTCTGGTTACAGATCATAGAATCATAGAACAACCAGGTTGGAAGAGACCCACCAGATCATCGAGTCCAACTGTTCCTATCAAAGACTAAACCATATCCCTCAGCACCTTGTCCACCTGTGCCTTAAACACTTCCAGGGAAGGTGAATCAACCACCTTCCTGGGCAGCCTGTTCCAATACCCAATGACCCTTTCTGTGAAAAAAGAAATCAAGGATCATCATGGGAGATCATCCTATATTTACACACAAATCAGTGTTGTATACATATCAGACTACAAATAGATTTGAGGATTAAACAACATGCAGCAGCAAACTGTCATCTACAAAACAAGTTTCTGTTATATTAAGATCAGCCCTGCAGTCTGTAAAACACATGAAAAAACATAGAACTCTAGATTCACACTTCAGCAGATTTTCCCTACCTACAGGTTGTCAGTGTGATACTCTTCCATCCCTGTCTACTCAAACCTCCTGCGACCTGAAAGCTTTCATCTGTACATGAGAAATGGAAATCAGCCTCCATGTCAAAGATCAAGTCCCCCCGTCCCCGACATTCCTGCCACTGCTTTTCATTTGCCACTTACCAAGGGGGGTTTTTTTGTGTGTTTGCTCAGTTACCACCTTCCAGTCATCACATATGGTTTTATGCAGCCTTTCCTTTATGACACTCTTTTCCAATTGCCCTACATACGTTCTGTTTTAAGCACCATTTGAATTCCTGTTTCTTTTCTCAGCCTTTCAGAAGATCAACGATCAGAATGTAAAAGGAATACTGATGGTACTCATGTGAAATCAGTGTTAAGATCAGGGTGTACAGATGACAGTAATTTTTGAGGGTTTTTTTGCGGCAAATTACTGGATCTATTTATTAGGTACATGGGACTGATCCTATTCTTATTCTGTTTCAATCAAAAAATAAACAGATTTACCTGGCAGCAATGATGAAATACTCCTCCAAAATTCCAAAGATGTCTTGTTCAAGAGATAGTAGGTTACAAGAAAGAAAAAATACTAAAACGTTAAAATTCTCAGTGCACTGGGTCAATTAAGAGATAATTTTGTCTTGTCTTCTACACTTAAACCAGTTCAAAAATAAAAGAAACTAACACAGCTAAAACCACCTCTCAAGTTCACAAGTGCCCTTCTGTTAAAGAACAAATAAGCTGGAAAAAGTTGGAAAGGAAGTTCTCTCTACCCTCTAAATTAAATTCAAGTTATTAAAAACAACAAACCCACCACAACCATCCCCCACCACACAGAAAAAAAACCAATAATTCTCACTCCCACAGAAACTACTGCCTTTATCAAGGTTCAGACTATTCATAAATTCTGGGTTTGTCCTTCAGCTTTCTCAGGAGGCTCACCTGCGTCAATTCTGCTTATCCTTCCAAGCATCTTAACTTCTGACAGCTTTCCCAGTAGGCAATTTCTCATAATTAGTTCCTAATTATATATCAAGGTCCCCACATTTTTAGAGAGTTTATTCTCTTTCTAATGCCTTTTCCAATCCTGTTTAAACTCATCACCTCTTGAAATTAATCCTTCTTCTTCCTAGCCTACTCAGTATTATAGTTTCCAACTCTTCTTGCATCCTGTTGTTCTTCTGGTTTCTCATGACATAACAAGAAATTTTAAATCAAACAATCATTGCTAGCTGTTGACTGAAAAAAATACTACTTAATAGACAACTCCTTAGATTTTCACTTTATCTGACCAAGAAGTGATCTTGTCTTTCAGTTTTGAACAGCTGAGCAAAGACTTGAAACAGGTACAAACCTTCTTTCATGTTTTCTTTGATTTTAACAAAGCTCAGCAATTTTATCAAGTATCTAATTACTAACACACTCTCATTTAAGTCTTTCAAAGATCTGCCATGAAATTATAATATCTATAAACAATTTCCTTTAAAGCTGTCTGTAAGTAAACAGTTCTCTCTGAGATCTTGGAATCTGCAGTCCTGCTTGGTCACACAAATGAAGCACCATTACATCAAAAACCATCCATGACTAGATTTGTCAACAGGTCAAGTCCCCAGCATTTACCAATTTCAAAATAATTATTACAGGTTAAAAACCGTTATATTAAAAAAAAAAAAGGAAAAATAAACTGTCAAACACAAAACCTTCCATAGAGAGTTGATAGAAAACTAAAGGTGAATTCGATCTAATGTATTTAAGTCTAAGGATGAAAATATGCAGCTGTTACTTTATACACGGATATATTTTTGATGTTAAATTCTCTTAAAAGAATCACCCTGTGAGTGTTGCATAATAAATAACACTTTTTATCAGCTTTCCAAGGAAAAAAGCTGCTGGCAAAAAGCTGAAATGTGGTAATACATTTCCTTATTAAATTATACCTTCAGGTGCTGAAGTAAAATGAGTGAGCAGCACTGATTTTGCATATGCAGCAGTTTGTAATTATGAACACTGTAAAGCACAGCAAATAACCCATTAATGTCCACAGGAAGGGAAAAGAACATACTTAAAAAAATGGAAAGTGACGGACTGTAACTTCTAATGCACAGTAAGCCAAACACAAGAAAATGAAAGCAGCCAAAGTTTCACGTCCTTTTACAAGTATCCTCCTTTAAACCAAAGTATTTGTAGAAGAACCAATGACACTAGGAAGGTTCTGCCCAAAAAGTTTTATGTTCTCAATCTTGTAGTTCCATAAACATGAAAACGCAGATTTCTAATAAAAAACCTCTGATTTAGAAAACAAAGATCCCTGCACAAAAAAGACTTAAGGCTAGTGTGAACTCTAAAGATGCAAATAAGCATAGCTTTATTGTAGTAGCTTAATTGTTTTGATTTTGGAATGGTAAAATTAAGGAGGTCTAGAATAAATACTAAAAGACTGCAGAAAAATCAGCAAGTCTGAATTAATATGCAAGAAGAAGCGCCTAAAAATGTGTAAAAAGTAATAAATTACTTGCCTTGTGTATAAGGAGAGGGGGTACTCATACAACTAAACCAATTAACCAGAAAAGGATGAAATAAAGTCTTAAGCAGGTGATACCATTAAGTAAAGGAATAGTTATCGACTTTTCTGAGAAGCCTAATGCAAAATACCAAAACCTGAGACAAATGTTTTCTTGATTAGGAGAAAATAAATTAACACACTTAATTACATTTTACATTGAAACAGAACAAACATAAGCTCAGAGGAAGCATGATACATACTACACTATAAACCAAATTAGACTGATGATGAGTCCACCACTAAGGCCTTGCAACTGTGCATAAGGTACGCAAGGTTTGAAGGACAAAAAAACCCTAGGAGGGAACCAAAAATCTACAGCTTCCTCATCTTTTACTCCCACCTGGCCTGTTACTCTTGTCTGTTTCACTGTCAGAAACAAAGCATGTCTGACCTCATCCATAATCAAAAATAATCCTTTAATGTGTTTTCTAGCTACTCTTCCAGTTCCCTGAGCTTCACTTCACTTATCCTCCTCTAAATCATATTTTAATTAGGGGATTTTTTCTGTCTTAGATAATTTTGCTTGAAACAAGCAACAGCACAAGCAAACCAACAAGCTAATCCATGGAAACGGTAACATTTCCCTGGCTCAGTTGAAGTCAAAGGAAAAGGTACATCCAAGGCCAGCTTTGACAGCCTCCTTCATTCCTTCCTGGATTCCCATTAGCCCAATTTATACATTTATTTATTTTACCACAAATGCTTATACTTTAATGGCTAATCTAACATAGCCAGAACTTATAAAACTTTTCCAATACACTTATCATGGTTCCTCATTAGCTTATTCCTAGCCAAGACATGGAACCTACTTTGTATTTACATCTTCTTTTGCTTTTACACTGTTGAAGCACTGTAAAACAGTTTCGTTGGAAGCAAAACAAAACTAGCAATGACCACAGGATGCAGCAGGGAGGAAGGCATGCAATATACCTCCATACATTGCAGCAATGCCTGTATATTGCTTTTTATAGTCTAATATTAAAACCAAAACATTATTAACTAAGTCCTTACAATGTAAAGTGTAATTTTGTGAGCTTGGCAGTCTTCTCTCAGTGTAGCACTGCCAGAGAACAGAGCACTATTAAAGTTTTAAGTACATACAAAGACAATTCAATTATTGCCATATAGACCTTACCAGAACAAAAGATCTGGCAAAGCAGGAGAAAAAGAAACAGTTCTTCTGAAAGCGACACACTACAACTGCTAAAATCTGTTGCTCTTAGGTAACTGCAGCTTCTTCGCTAGAGATTTAAGTAATTTATCTGAAAATGAAAAGCAGTTAGATATCAGGTCTGGAAACAGATTCTGGACAGCCTGTTGACCCACCCCAGCCACACACCCATTTTTTCTTCTATTGTATGCACCATTTCTATGAAATTTCAAATGCAAGCTTTAGAACAACTTTCCAACAAGAAGGTTGTCCAAGAAGGGTAACAGTTCATTAATACTACTGAGGGCTGTTAACAAGTAATACTAATTTAGAAAGTCAAGTAAACAAGCAGTTAATCCAGATGCTTGAACACTTAAAAATATTATTGTGCAGAATACTTAAAAACATCGTTAAACTTAAAGCATCCAGTCAGCCAGTAATTCCATTAAGAAAAAAAAAGCATTTGTGAATGCATTAATTCCTACGCTTCCTCCTTGGATGCCAGAGCTCTGTGGTAACAGACAAATTGAGGTCTGAGTGTCAAATCTCATTCAGAAATTTAGAGGCTTGAATCTTTGCCAAAATCAAGGAAGGTACTTGGCTTGTTTGGCAAAATTTGTCTTCAGAAAATAATAGATTTTCAGAGGTAACTCATGTCACTTCTACTTTCATATATAACATTGGCACAACTGGACACATAATAATTGACTAATTAATACAGTGTTGCAGACTTGATGTCTAGACAAGATAAGACATTTCAGGAATCCCTGCTACTCATGCTCGTAAAGGAACAAAGGGATAGCCCTTTGTGTAACACCAACGCTGAATTGCTCCAACTGTGAATTTAACACCAGGGACATATTTGTCATCACTTCCGAAAAAACCCCACACTTCAGCACATTATGTGCTAAAAGGATAAACTGAACCTTAACTATATAAAAACAGAAACTAAACAAATAAAATCAATACTTCAATGTATATTGCCTGTTGTTAAATGCAAAAATATTAAAAAGTCTATGAAACAGTTACATCAGCAGCTTATAAATATTCATTGACCTTGACATGCTGATGCAAAATTCCCTGCTACACTACTCTTGAGTATCCTGACCAATTTTTTGAACACTTACTCACCGGGCTTCTACCCTATCATGCTCAGACAACGCATAACAACCAAATGTATTTATTTATTTATTATTTTAAAATTATTTATACCTGTCCAGCAAAGGCTGTAACCCAATCTTTCCAAAATTTTGCTTTGGAGAAGAATTACAGCTTCACCTTTTTTGCAGAATAACTCCTCGCAATAAGTATTTTATTTCAGTGATCTTTCCATAAAATTACATTCCAGAAACAATACATTGAACTTAGGTATTTAGAAGCTATTGCAAACACCTGAACGAAACTCAACTGGAAAAAAGTCCACAGAATAACATTTTTTTCTGCTGTTATTTGAGTCTTCAAGACAAATAATCACACACAAATTATATAAAAGCTTTCACTTTTAAGATTTAAATGTTGCATCTATATAAACAATATAGCATGACTAGCAATAGCATTACATCTGAATGCTGAAGACTAATTTCACTGGGCAAAACTCAGAAACATGCTTTCAGTTAAACAGTATCAAACCCACTACATATTACATTGAAAAGTTCATTCAAAGAATTTCTAGTAATCAGTTTACCTCTCACCCTTTTTCAAAGGCAGAGAAGGCAAGCCATACAGAACTAAACCTAATTTTCTTTTAGATGCTGAAAACTCAAAGTCAATGTAACAGTGTACAAATTTCTACAGAGACTGTTTCCATATACAGTAGGAAGCTTCACAGTATTTCACAACTATGAAAAACAGCCTGACTAGTGTGAGGGTGGTGAGGCACTGGCACAGGTTGCTCAGACAAGTCATGGATGTCCCATCCCTGGAGGCATTCAAGACCAGGTTGACGGAGTCTTTGAGCAACCTGGTCTAGAGAGGAGTGGCCCTGCCCATAGCAGGGGAGCTGGCACAAGATGACTTTTAAGGTCCCTCCTAACCCAAACAATTCTATGATTCCATAACTATCAGAACAATAAATTTCTGGACCTTTTTAAAAAAGTGCTGAAGCAGAAGTTACTTCTAAACACTTACTTGAAAAACATCTGGGTCTTTACAGTCTCATGTTTAAATGATTAAATACCCATCTTTTCTAGCTTTCAACAAATTCACAGTATCTAATTTTATAAAAAAGAATCTTATTCAGTTTAGTAAAATATATTGAAGATGCTTCCAATATCACTCTAAAATCTTATTTTAGTTCTCTGGAAGCTGACAGCATCAATATTCAAATCAACAACCTGTTCTGTGAAATCCAAACCTTTTAAAGTTATTCCTCACGCTCTTCCTCTTAGCCAAGGTCCTAAAAGTATTCTGTTTTACAGAACATAATCTAGATTTCCTTAGAGAGAAGGATTAACTCTACCCAATATAACAACATTAGATCATGTTGAAATCAACAGTTAGTTTTTATGCCCAAATTTTTATCTGTCTTCACTATTTGCCTGTCCTTAGGACCTAGGGACAGATCTTCATTGGAAATAAACCAATCCACGGATTGACCAGCATCAGGCTGAATAATTACAATTACTGTTTTTTTTAAAATCCGCTCCTAGTCTTTTCAGTTTGCCATTTTTAAATAGTTATATGCTTACGCATTTGGTAATAGTTGATTTAGGCCATGTACAACCTGGTGATCAGACACACAGGGATAAGCAAACTGCATCAGTGCCGTCATGGTCATGGCATGGTGTGGTTAACTCCATCCCAGCCATACCCAGCACATATGCAAAGCCAGGCCCATCAGAAAGATGATGATGCATTAAAAAAAACCTAAAAAGAAACAAAAACAATAGAGTAGAAAGTAGGATTTCAGGTGTCGAGACAAAAGGAACAGGTGTTACAGCACAGGAAATGGGCTCATAGGCAAAAGAACACAGGCCACCAGAATTAAGATAGAAAACAAAGACCTAGAATAAACTAATCTCAAACAAGACAAGACCATTTTCTTGAAGATGTTATTATGAGATAATCACAAGTGGAAAAATGTGATCTATATTTCCCTTCCACCCATCATAGACACACTGAAAACATTGTAAATCAGAGCAAGTTATGTCAGAAATATCAAGTCTGAAAAACCTTCAAACTCTCCATGTGCAGCAGCAAAACTACAGAAAGAAAACCACTTCAATTGTTTGTGACTAATAAAGTTGAAGAGGTTATTGTAGATAAATTCCTTACTGTGAAGTGACATGATATGAAAGATGAGTAAACTTCCACTGAACCTCCTCAAGAACTCAATGTTACAAGAAGAGTAACAGAAACCTTGTTTTGTATTAAATCAATCTCAAAGTACTCAACACAAAAGAGAAAAAACCACACATTTTGATCACAATATCCACATACAGAACACTCGAGTTAAAGAAAAACTTAAAGTTCTTACTCTTCAGAGAACAATAAAGGCACCAAGATTGAAAGCTGAGTTAAAAAAAAATCCAAACACAAAACCCCAACAAAACAAAATTCCCCCCCAACCACAACAAAAATAAATCCAAGAAGCCGTTTTTAGTGCTCAATCCCACACTGTACATACTTAAATCAAGGAAATTACAGTGGAGAAAGTAATTTTTGATAATTTGATATAATGTAAAGCCTTACATTTTAATTATATTTGAAATTATCTGTTGTATGTGCATTATAGAAAATTACCACTAATTCTCATATGCAGATAAATGCCATCCTTGTTCAATAATGTACAGAATTAAATAGATGGGGATGTTATCATCACATCATCTTAAGAAATCAGATTATATTCCTATTAGACTCCAAGGAGGAAAAAAATAAATCACCATATTTCTAGCACATCAAAGCATTACACAGGCACTGTATCAGTGACAAAATGCCAAGAGGACTCACCTGTTCAATCTCCTTTGTCTTAGTTGCAATTGCTTTTGAGCGGCAAAGGTGGCCATCCTCATATAACTCCGTATTATCTGTCACATTTGTTTCCGTTTCCTCTGTTTGTTCAACATACAATGGAGCTGAAGATCCCACCTTAAAAAGAAAAAAAAAAAATTCATAGTGCTGAGAGCAAAATAAAAAGCTTAAAGCGTGACAGCAAAAATAAAAACCCAAACATAGTCATTCATTTAGTGTGACTTTGCTTATCAAGACTATCAGTGAGGCATTATTGCTACAATCTAAGATACAAAAATATGGATTTTAAACATGTAGAAAATGCAACATCATAAAAAAACTATGATTCAGTATTAACTGTGTAAGACAATGATGTCAGATAACCTTTACCTGCCCTTCCACTGAGAAGGAACTTGTATATGTGATATTTGTAACACCAGGTAGCAATAAATCCACAATGAATGTGGGATTAGCTTTCTGGGGAAGGATTAAAGTAACAAAATCAAAAGTAAATAGGCAACGATAAAATCAAAATGCTGTCAGAAGAATTCTTGCAGCATTCAGGACCAAAGGTTAAATATTAAAGGAACAGAGACACCTATTGTATAGAAAAAGCAAACATGTACTCAGATTATTCCTGATGAGAAATCTTCCTGAAATACTAAAATCGTATAAACTTCTCTCAACAACAGAGACAGTATCCCTGCCCCAGTGAAAACGGACTCCTGTTCCAAGGAGCTTACATAGTAAAAGAGAAGAAATTACTACAGCATATTTATACACAATGTTATGGAACAGATTCACAAAATAGTTAATTATTTTTTTAAATAATATTTAAGAACTGAAGAATATGAATGGAATTTTTCTATTATTCAAAAATAAAGAGACAGAGCATCTTAAGACTTCATTAATGTGAAAGAGAAGAACATTAGAGAAAAATCAAAAGCTTAAGTAGTTCTATGAGCACTAGAGCAATATAATAGTAATTAAGGTTGCATCCCAAATCTTGTTACTACAGTAAATCATGAAATGTCCAAGAGGGAGTAAAGGCTGCTGAAAAGTTGAGGGCAACACAAAGTACAACTATTAAGCACTGGAGGAGCAAGAACAGTTTATTTATCCAACTGGATCATCCCATCCAGTATCAAGAAGCTGTTGAAGCAGTCAGCCATTACATGAATGACTTAAAAGTTCAGATAAATATGGATCCAGTGAGTTTATTTCTCTAATCCAGCCCTTAGGTTCCACAAGTGTGAAATACTAGGAGTGCTGATCCTTCTGAAGATTATCTTTTCCCCCCTCAAATTATTTACAAATATAAAATACAAACCCATTAATTATGAAGTTTAAGATGTGAATTTGTAAAGCAGACACTATTTTGGTTTTGTAAGAATGCCTCTAATGTTGATGATCAAATGATCACAGAATTAAAATGGATTCTTTTATAAAAAGGCATTGCATGGCATTTGGTTTGTTTTAAATGACAAATACACATCCTGCTAACACAGCAGAATCCTACAAAGACATCCTATCCAAGAGCAGTGTAACAAAACAAAGACTGAAAAGGGCTATAATCACATTTCAGTATAGCAAGGAAGGGCAAGAACAGATGGGTATACACTGGCAAATAATCAATGCTGATTATTAATGAAATAAATGTTCTGAGGAAAAAAAAAAATCTACCCACTGCAGTAATATGGCAAAAGTCGATTTGTAATGTAGAAGAGGACTGCTTTCTGAAAAGGAACATACCATGTGGCAGGCTGACATGGCATGGAACTGAACTCAATAAACCAGAGCTTTTCCTCTAGTCTTTATTTTCTACATGTATGCTCATGTTTTGAATCAGAAGTCCCTTGCTAATTTTAAGGAGTTCAGTAGGCACAGAGACTTAAAGTAGTCCAAGAGGTCCTTGGAGAATCCCCAGAAGAGCTGGAGCTTTATTTTGTCAGCTGTAGCTCAATTCAAATTATACTAACAAAACCACTCTGTTTTGCTGTATTTTTAAAAATCAACCAATCAATCACAACTCTTCAGTTTCCCCTCTCATTCCCTTTCAACAAACATTCAATAGCATAGGTAGACAAATTCAGGGGTAAATTATAAAATGTGCCTTTCAGGAGAATACAGACAAACAAGAGTCTGTTGTTGTAACACTTTAAAATAAACTGATTAATACTTCTGTCTTACATCATACTCCGTTATTTCAGGTAAATTGCTTTCATCGGCCTTTTCTGACTTTTCAGCTGCCCACTTGCTTGCAGCTTCTGCGAGTTCCTTTTCAGATAGTCTGTTGCTTTTTTCCAAGGCCTGTACAAAAACATCATAGTAAAGGTTTAACATAGAATGCTTTTACACATGGCAAAATACCTTCAAAACTAAAATAAACATTTATTCAGATTCTGAAACAATTTAAAATAGGAAAAAAGGAAGCTGATGCTCTTTCACTTGGTGACTGATTTCTTTAAAAAGAAAAGTGGGTGGGGAGCAAGAAAAAAGAAAAGAGAAAAAAGAAAAAAGAGAGGAGAAAAAAAGATGAATCGATGAAGTTCAGTAAAATGTTTAAAAAGCACCATACTTGCAGAATGAGTTTTATTGAATTCACAGGACAGAAATAACAAAAAACTTCTTTGAGACCAATTGAATTTAAAGATGCAGGGATCAAATAGGCACTAAGAAATCAGATACAAGTGTGCTGTTATCTAGTAATTTAATGTGATTTTCAGGCATAAAAGACTGCAACAAATTTAAAGTAATAGTGTCTGTCATGGCTTTTAATCTACTTCTTCAGATGGAAACACTCTCGTAAAGACTAAAAATTCATTTCTCTCTAAGAATACTATTTTGCTTTTACTAACAGCAACAATGACGCCTAAAACAGTTTAGGAATAGCTATCTTTATAAAATCTTGTTACCAGTATGTGGGTATTTTATTTGAATCAAGTGTGTACATAAAAGCACCCATTCAAGAGTCCATACCATTCCAGTATTAAAAACTGCAATACCAAGATGGAAATCTATAAAAAGATGCGAAAATCCTACTGCCTGAAAAAGTTTATCATCATTTCTACCCAATTCCTGTTTCATCTTAGCAAAAAGCTGGACTAAAAAAGGCAAACAAAAAGCTAAAAAAACCCCACTCCCCACCTTATCATTAATTCATTTCAAAACACATAAACAACCAGAGGAAGCAAGTACTATGACTTGTAAAAAAATTGCTTCACCTTCAGACCTTTTGTGTTTACCTCAAGTAAAATATTTCACAAACATTTCTTTATGTTGTAGTACAGCATAAGCATACAGTTCAGGATTCTGTGTCATAGACACCATCCTTTATCTGAATCCAGAAACCACAATTTTCAAACAGGAATGCTCCTTTTGTATAATTGCATATTACAGAACTATAACCAGTGAATTCAGAAGGTGACAAAGTCTGATATGCAGGGGTCTGAGAATCCTTAGAAGAATAGCTAATACAATAAGCCCAGCTCACCTTTCCAAACTACACTATTATTCTTACGCTAGCCTCACTACAAATTATCTGCTGGCAAGGGTTTTTTTCCCCCATGTTTTTATTTCCCATAGTATGTCTGACTTTTACCTTTAACCCGACTTCTCCCTAGTTGTATTGTGGTTCTATCGTGAATCTCTGCTCTTCCTTAAATGTAACTGTGAACAATAATAACAAAAAGAAAATACCAGTATTTTTTGTCACTGACAGCTGGCTTGGCATGAAATTAAGATAAATAAATTCTCACATGCCTTCCAACATTTCCAGAAGCCGTAAGCAGAAACTAGCCACTCTAGTACGCACTGGCATACAGCAAAAAGAATCTGTTCAATTGTATATCACTAAATTTAATTCTACAGGTAGTATGTCAATAAATACGTATTAAAAATCCTGACTGCATTTTATGTAATAAAGTAATGGTATTTCCACAGGCACACGACAACTGAAAAACAGGAACATATTTCTTAGAGGAAAACGTCTGCAGACTGCAAGAAATGAACGATCTAGTATATAGTGCAAAAAATAACAGAAGTTCCCTTCCTACCTCAGAGGAGAGGCGTCTTTAATTTTTTGATGCTATACATAACATAAGAACAGCAGCAAAACCTGTCAATTTTCTGCTATCCTTGCTGAGAAGCTTTCCCTGCTTCACATATCTGCCTTTTGCTCCAATTATGTTGGATACAGCTGCCAACACTTGCTGTCCAGACAGCTATTTAAAAATAACACAAAAGACTTCATGCTACAGTCAATTATACAGGTGGTTAAGATCAGATAATACCAACATGTATTAATTCACACACATGAATATGTAAAAAAATAATTATAAGACAGATAACAATACCTTTTCAGATTTGCATATAGTTACTACAGTGAAAAGAGATATTGATGCAGAAGCATATACCTTTGTAAGTATTTCCAAAGCTAAATTATAACTTAGAGCGCTGAAAATTATCTCCTTTAATCTATAAAATAAATAACTCATTATTCAAGACTAAGTAGACTGTGAGGCCCTGGCCCCAGAGAAGTTCATCAAGTTTTGCCAAGACTTTCTGTCATTATTTCTATGACAGTGAAGAACAACTGTAACTTAACCAGTCAGTACAATCCAGCCCAAGAGCCCAAGAGGCTCCATTGAGAGAAGACACTACACCAGAAGCAGATTTTGAGACTTCAACAGTTATGCAATAAGAGGTCACTGAAGTATTTCCATTTCTGCAGCTGATGAACACCCCAAAATGACTGTGTAGTGTGGGAAACGCCTTCCAGCAAACACAAAGTTTCACTTTGTGTAGCTTGTACCTGTCCAGTGGATATCCACTGCCAGCAGACAGACACAAACTGCTTGCAAAAAAAAAAGCTATACAGCACAGATCAGATCTGACTGAAGAAGGAAGCAAACCATTTAAACAATACTTTATAGCTTAAGTTCACACTGCATATTAGTACAAGAGGCAACAGATTTTGCAATGTCTCTGTGTCCTCAAAGGTTTGTATTAAGCAAGGATTTGGTATAAAGTTGCAATACGCTAAGCCTGCAAGCAAAACAGGTGAACTAATTATAAAGTTCATTTTATAATAAAAAAAAAATCAGTGTAACTTGCGTGTAACAGCTTTTATCTTGCTTTCCTTATTTACATAACTGAAAATACATTGCCTGCCTCCCCCCTTAAGGATACTGGCAATTAACTGATGCCTAGAACAGCAGTTCTAGAAGAGCTGCATAAGGGGTAAGTACTTAGAATGAGATAGCACAAAGAAAGCCTAATTTTCTTCCACAACTAATTAATTCCCTCAGTCTCACCTTTTCACAACAAAAAGTACCTTTCTTTTATTAAAAAAGATCTCAAGAATAAGGCTATGCTGCTTAGGGTGAACATTACTTTTTAATAGGACCTTATTCACTTACAACAATATAATGCATTGTTTCTTTATTACTCATTAAATTATTACGCAAGAATTTAAAAAAAATACTCCTGTGGAAGTGTAAATTTTAAACTCAAATATAATTTACAGGCCAAACAGTCTGTGATGTGAAAATGGTTTTGCTGCTACAGTACAGCCAGAACAATAATGAATATCAATTGTTCATTAGTGTTTATTAGCCTGTCCATTTAACTAATCAACAAGATTATGGAGTAGGTGCTCAGCTCACAGGATTTTTGTGATGGGAAATTAAACAACATTGTTTAGAACATAAAACGACATTTACCAAACAATCTTGCAGTGTCTCTCCCTTCACAAGTAAACGGTAACATTCTTGCCACATCCTCAAGCAGCCCTGCTTCCAAGCTAACTCTGATACTCATTCGCAGCCAGTCAAACTCTCCACCACACTGTCTCCAAATCCAGTAACATCTTAGGACACTGAAGGATGGAGTTCAGTGCAAGTACAGACTTGTCCAATTGATCTGTTGCTCCTAAAAGCTGTTTCTCTGTTTTATTCCTCATCTTTCCTTTTCTAGAACACTCAAGAGTTTGACAAATGATAATCCTAAAGACATACAAAACTCCTTCTGTCCTAGGATGAGATAGTGAATACAGAATAAGAAGGTTTGTAGGTATCATAATTAGATTCACTGCATTATTGCCCCCCCCACCAGATAAGGAAAACTGTTGGATTTCAGAGCAATTAAAGATGCTACTTTCTCCTTAACAGCTGTAAACAGTATCTCCTTCCAACCACAGAAAATATCGAACAACAATGAGCAATCTGAAAACAGAGTGAGAGGCACTCAAAAAGAAAATTCACCTTTGATGAGGGTACTGCTGTGGAGCCTGATGGTGATGCATCTCTTGATGTTTTCAGTGACGTCCTCTCTTTACCTAGCATTAAGAAAAAAATAATGACTGTAAAATTATATTGAAGATATGTTGCAAATAGTCTCATTGGCTTAGAAAAAAATCACAGTGAAATTCAGTAAAGTCAGACAAAATCTACACACCCTACCATCTAATAAATATCGGTAATCCTTCTTTTTCAAAAAAAGGAGACATATAGCTATATTATTTCACTTATTTAGGAAAAAAAACATTACCCTTTTTTTTTCCAGCATTAACTGGAAGGGTATATCAATACAATCAGGCAGGTGAAGTGGTTTTACTTCTTAATATTCCTGTAATAACGTAAACTGGTAAAATATTAGACACCAGTCGATCAATCCAGGAAACTAGGCAGTGCAGGAACTGGGGTAGCAGCCCACAGTCTATTGAAAAGCCCTGCCATGGGAAACCGCAGGCTAGATGCTATTTGCATTATCAGGGTTTTTCTTGTAAGAGTTAAAACAGGCAAAATGACAATTCAAATTCCCTGTGCTAATCACAGTCTGTGCACAGCCTCACCACCGACTGGTTACAGACAGCCTAGAGCAGCAGAATTGGTAAGGTTTGAACTACTTGTTTTCAACCTGTGGTCCACAGATTACATCTATGGGATCTGAATCTAAATATGAAAAGCAAACAAGTGGCCAGTAGGGCTAATCAACTAGGCTATTCACTCTCACAGGGAAATGGTTGACTGTTCACAAATGGAAAACAGTACAGACTGACTTTGGTTTCCATGACATTTGTATCAATTCAATTAAGAAAGGGATGAATTAAAAAGTCTATCAAATACTTATGGAAATTGGGATATAAATTATTTTAGTAGACCTATAAAGAAGTATGGCTTTAATGTAATGAGTTGAAGCAATAAAGAACAAACATGGCATCCCACTCCTAACAGTTATGCTATTTTCCTTTTTTACTCAATGTCATAAAACATGACTGCATCGTGTTACATATTTTAAAATAGCACTACCTACACAAAAAATGTAAGGAAAAGTCTGTGCAAAACCCATACTTTTAACCATAGGAAATGTTTAAGAGCTATTTGAAAAGCTAGTCGTCTTCTATTTTCTCACATATTCATAGCAAATATATAGTGTAGAACTAATGTGAAACAAAGATCAAACACGTTCATCTAAGCACATTGTTAGAGGCAAATAGGTTACTGTTATGAAGTGAAGACCCACTAATCCATGCAAAGTCTTCACAGCTACTGACAGGTCTTCCAAAATGCTATTGAAAATAGTTGGGGAAGTTACTTTGGCAAAAGCACAGATTTCCAAATCACACTTTAACCCTTGATTTGAAGATGATTCTAAACAGAGAGCATTCTTAAAAACAAGCAAGCAGGCTTATTTAATAATTTCTAGTAGCCATAAAACAAAAGACAAATTATTAATTATCTTAACTAAAAAAGCTCTTTAGCAACGAGAGAGCAAAAAGAAAATCTAGAAAAATTATAAGTTCCTATAAATACAAAGTAAATGACAAAACCAAAACCATGAAGACAGAAATAATTACGTATTTTATCTGTCACAGCCCTTGAAGAACAGAATGTCCCCCTTGACACCACCAAGTGACACAAAAGTCCAGCTCCTGTGATATCTGCTTTTCAGACCCAGGGATGAGCTGCTTCCTTTTAAATTCTGAAGCATTCCTAAATTTTATATGGTTTCTCACAACCATTTTTTCCAGTTCCTGGTATTTATGATCTGTACATCAAAACTTCTAAAAATTTAGTTGAATATTGTATTTTTCTCTTCCTCTCCTACACTGACAGGAATTAAAATTCACCAAGTATTGCAATTCTTTTGACATTCTGCAGCAATGATGAGGTAGAAAGATAACTGGTGTTTTGCAAGGAGTGAAATGATTCTTCAGTATTGAAACAATGTTAACTAAACTCCACAAGATCCTTTTTTGGCAAGAGGTGCTACAAAATGGTCAAGTGTGCAACTCTTGAAACACACAATATGAATACAAGTGAATATTAAAAAAACTAATTAATTTTGTAAAGCCGCCAAGATGAACAGTACGTTAATACAGCTCACTAGAAAGCATTTGCAGAAAGGGAAATCAAATTGGACTAATTAACATAAGCTGTACAAACAGCAGCAGATAAGACTGTAGTATCCTAAGAAAAGCAATTTTGCCCTTTTTTTTTTTTTCAAATTGTTTAAATAGGAAAACTTGAAATATTTTCAAAAGAGATGATTCATTAGATTTCTGGGAAAGACTAACAGCCAAGCTTTTGAAAAGACTTAACTGTTTCACATTTTGTTACGGAAAGCAAGATTTTAAAGAATCTGATGAGGAGATGAAAAACCCAGCTTCAAAACCCTAATAATACAGTTTAGGAATTCTAAAAACATTCTCATTAAGTGTTATGAGTAGCACTAAGCACTTTATTTTTTTGATACCCCTTTTTCCCTGGTTGCAGGAGGAGAAGTCTTCATGTGCTATAGACATCATCAAAGTTTCCTTTAAGGGAATCCAATGAAGCACATAAGTAACAGAAGCAGTTGATGCTAAAAGGAAAATTACATAGGATCCTAGAAAAAGCTGTGCAGCTGACACGCCTACAGTCAGTCTAGAGCTGCTACTGAAATAACACTTAAAATCTCCCACATGAGATTCACAAGGGAACAGAGAGTACAATGAAACAAGGAAGAGCAGACAATACATAACTGATAAAAAAATGCCCAGTTTTCTCATTGTAAAAGACAACATGTAAAGAAAAGGACTTATATGGTGAGTTGCAGTTTTACCTCATTAATTAGTTCTCATTATTAATCCACCATTACCTTGCTGAGAAGAAATATTTCTTTTATGTAAAGATGACATACTTCTGCTATGCTGGGACTGGTGGAAAGGATAGGTTTTGCTTCTTTCAGGAGAGTAGCTCCTGCTGCTGACGCTAGAGCCAGATCTGCTGTGAGGTGAATCCCTTCGGCTCCCTGGCGATTCCCTGAAGAATGGAGAGTCCCTCTTATGAGGGGATCGGTCTCTCATATAATGAGAGGGATAGAAGCTTTTTCTTCTGAAACCATCTCTGATGTCCCTTTGAAGACCACAGAAAAATAAAAGTGACTTGGTTATCCTTCCAATGTTTGTGGAACAGCGCTAGATAATAGAATGGCAACTTCTTGGGTCTAGTAAATACAAATAGGTTAGCTGTCATCTGCAGAACACATGAAATCTTCAGCATTCTCACAGTACCAGGTAATAAATGAAAAACAAGTAGGAAACTAGAAAAAAAATACAAATACGTATGTAATTAATTTCAGATTTCATTAAACTTTGTCATCACTAGAAGCCAACTTGTTCCTATTTCTCAATAATACAGCTAAAATACAAGAAAAAGACATTCAAGAAATGAAGACTCTAGCTTTTTTTTTTTCAGATTCACTCAAGTTCACTTAGAAATTAAGCCTTCATTTACAACAACTAAAAACATGTACGCAAATATTGCTGATGCCATTTGGCTTTTCATCAACTCTGGTTTTATCTTACCCTAATTTTCAAGGCACTATGTCTCTCATTTGATTTCACACACCTTGCAATGGGAAATATCACTGCGGTATTTCAGTTTGTATCCAACAAGGGCAAAACCAAAACTGCACAATATCTATCCTCCTGCCTATATATCCACCCAAGAGTAAAACCTGAATGAATATATAAAGATTTTTAGTAGGTATAAAAGTCTAGCTTTCATAATAAACAATACTAATTTTGAACTTTACTGTAAAATGCCACAGACACACTCAGTATATTATATGAAACCAAACTGATTTGAAACCATAAACTAGTAAACACCAGAACTTTCTACTGAATTGACATATTATTACTCCAGACAATACCCTAAATGTCCTGTTTACCTGCAAATTATACTAATATACATACATATGTAAAGGTCAAAAAAATAGAATCCTAGAATCATTAGGTTGGAAAAAACTTTAGAGATCATCAACTCCAACCATACCTGTTTACTACTAAGTCATGTCCCCAAGCATTTCATCCACCCACCTTTTAGACACCTCCAGGGATAGGGACTCAACCACCTCCCTGCACGGCCTGTTCCAGTGTTTGATAACCCTTTCTGTGAATAAATTTTTCCTAATGTCCAATCTAAACTTCCCCTGATGCAGCTTGAGGCCCTTCCCTCTTGTACTATGATCTATCACTTGGGAGACCAACACCCACTTCTCTACAACCTCCTTCCAGGTAGTTATAGGCAATGATAAAGTCTCCCCTCAGCCTCCTCTTCTGCAGGATAAACAACCCCAGTTTCCTCAGCTACTAATAAGATTTGTTTCCCAGCCCCTTTACCAGGTTTGTTGCTCTTCCCTGGACACGCTCCAGGACTTCAATGTCTTTCTTATAGGGAGGGGTCCAAAACTGAACACAATATTTAAGGTGTGTCCTTACCAGTGCCAAGTACAAGGGCAGAATCTCTTCCCTGGTCCTGCTGGCCACACCATTTCTGACACAAGCCAAGATGCTATTTGCCTTCTTGGCCACCTGGGCACACCGCTGGTTCATGTTCAGTTGGTCTTTCTCTGCCAGGCAGCTTTCCAGGCACTCTTCCCCAAGCCTGCACAGGGTTCTTGTGTTCCAAGTGCATGACTCTGCACTTGGCCTCGTTAAAACTCATCCTGTTGGCCTCAGCTCATCATCCAGCCTATCCAGATTCCTTTGCAGACCCTCCCTACCCTTCAACAGATCAACACTTCCTCCCAGTTTAGTGTCATCCGTGAACTTACTGTGGGTGCATTTGATCCCCTCATCCAATTAATTAATAAAGACACTGAACAGGACTGGACCCAGCACTGAGCCTTGGGGGACATCACTTATGGCTGACCCTCAGCTGGATTTAGCTCCATTTACCACCACTCTTCAGGCCCGGCCGTCGGGCAGAGAATATGCCAGTCCAGGCCAGAGGAAGCCAGTTTCTCAAGTAGGAGAGAATAGCATCAAATTGAACATTTCCTAAAGAATCTCAAGGCTCTCAAACATACAAGAGAATACTTACTGCATCTAGACTTGTGATATTCGCTTTGGTCAGAAGGCACATTTTTAAGAGAAGCAAGTACTTCTCAGCTCCTCCACACTGCTAAGTAAAACGAAAAGACTTCATAGGATTTATAGTGAGCCAGAATCTACCTTGTTTCACTGCTTTTCTCTCCTATTTCTCATAGTCCAACATCTTGAATAAGGGAATATGTCACAAAGGCAAGCAGAGATCTGGTGGCCTCACTTCACACAACATAGCTATAGCTAATTTAATGGTGGAGAAAAAGAAAAAAAGCCCTCTAGTGTACAATTCCTATAGCAAGATACAGGCCCACGTTTGTGATGGGTAACAAAAGACTTCAGTGTGCCAGAGGTGTTTTGGAGTACTGAAACTACACAAGTAGCACCACAGTAATACAAACACTATTACACTGATGTGCTTTACATAGCGCTGATTTACTTTTTTCATGCGAAAGCACATCTGCACAAGTGGTTCTGTTTCAAAGCACAAACACCCCTCAAGCAACACTGAAGTTATTCTGCAACAGAAAAATCACTGGGGCAGGGGTATAGCCAGTAAAAACACAGACAATCCTTCAGCTTATTTCTCCAATTCCAGATGGAATAAACTATCAGGAAAATAAAACAAATCTTAATTTTGAAAATCTTCATACAGAACTAAAGTATGAATCAATAGCTCTCCGCCACCTGGTTTTCAGTAAAATGCCAGTGAAGCAACACCAGGTTTTACAGTTAAATAATTATTTCATTGTTAACAAACTACAGGGCTTTTATAGGTATCTTATCTTACAGAAAAGCCTATTTTCCAGGACTGCATACCAAAGCTGATACAAGACAATGTTACACAGATTTATATCTAACAGGTGTGCTAAAAATCAACATTAATTTCCTTTCTAAACAACTTTTCTTCTTCTGTTTACCACACTTTCTTCTCTCAAAGCAAGGCACCAAAAGAAACAATTAAGGAATTGTTAAGTATGACCCTGTTTAATAGCCTCTATACAGTAGCCATTGTACAGACACTTACATCAAAGAATGAGGCACCCCAGAATACACAGAAGGCTAATCCTCCTCCTTTCTTCAAAGGCCTAACAGCAATGTGCCCAGCTTCAGATACTACTCCTTAGGAATCACGTAGATTAATGAGAGAGTTTCCAGAAGGAAGTAACTTAAATTACCAGAGCCAGAGAACACATTTAATGAAGAAGCAGTCAAACCCCTTGGTCCACTTAAATTTACAAAAAAGAAATGTAAAGAAGCCAGGTAAGTTCTCAAACCTATGAGATGTAGGTGAAAATAAGGAATTAATGCTTTATCTACATTACATGTATGAACATTTCACATTATCAATAGACTTGAAGCGAAAGTTTAGACTTTAAGTATACTAGAAATATTAGCTTAGCACTGAACTAGTTTGTCTAGTTAAGGGGGAAGGCATTACTTATCAAAGAACATACTGATCAAATATTTATCAGGAACAAGTTAGGTATACCACACTTCTTCAGTTCTAAGTCTCTCTCTTTAAATAATCTTATTTATTTTTAAAGCACAAGCTTTCTGGCAGACCAATACACCTCTTTTATGACCAAAGCATGTCTTTATGAGCAAGTTACTAAGCCCTAGTATACAGAGAAGTTTATTATGGAAAAGTTTACAGAGCCCCAGCTATTGCACACACACAACAAATGCTCTAAAATCCACATAAGAATTTACATATCACTGAAATCCATTTTTAAACAGGAAAACACTTAAAAGCCACATTCTACAATAATATTACACACAAAAAAATTGGAGTCTCACTTTCGGTTTTTAAATTTTCATTTCAAGACGCCATGTTAATTCTTAAAGGGACTGTGTCTCATACTGAACTCTCAAGCCATGAACTATATTAAATCTGTTTTGGCCAGCACAGCAACAGTACAGCATTTCTGATGTTTTCCATTAATTTAATAAACTACACTGAACAGAACAAAACAAGCATTGTTTTACTTTTTTACCCCCTTAAATACTTCAGCTAACATACACCTGCAATTTGGTAATGAAGGCCTCAACTTAGCAAAACAGCTACACACATGCTTCAGATTCCAACACATACTCAAAAGGTTTATTGACCAGGGACAATATTTAATAGAGATGCAAAATTTTGTGCTTGGCTGTAACTTTAAAATAGAACTACTGCTCTTAATAACAAATACAGTATTAATTCCCTTTATATAGGATCCTTCCTATCTTTATACTTTGTATTCACACCTCATACTTGATTCTGAAAGCACAATTTAGTTCTCTCAGCAGTATTGCAACAGAAGTATTAGCATTTTTAACCTCCACGAAATTTCTCCATTAAATTCTCACTAAAGCTGATCATTTTGGATGAGCTTCTTAAATAAATAACCATATGCTGATAAAGCATCTACCAAGGACAGTCTAGGGAAGAGAACAAGCCTGAGAGCTATTTCTGTTAACCATCACTTCCAGTTTCCAGGAGGGAAAAGCACAAATGCAGAACAGAAAGCTATGGCTTTCTGCATAGCAGGAGACCAATGGATACAACACAGGAGAGTTTCTGTTGCCAAAAAATCAAACATCACCTTTCCTAAGCGACCACTTCCTACTATTTCAAACCCAGCAAACCATTCACCAGCAGTGTTGTGGGAAACTGAAGGCTGCAGGAAGCCTTCTAGATTACAAAAGTGAGTGCAGTACAGCTTAAGTTATGCAAAACGAAGACTAACACAAATTGGTGTGTCAGTCTTATATTTCAGGAGTACAAAATAGCAATATTCAATTACTAACTAGCTGTGAAATTCCTGGAATTGAGGCATCCTTGGGTACATGAAAGCACATTGTATGCAATAGGGGAAAAAGTTTTGTTTGTAAGAGAAATAGTTCACTCTTGAATTCATGCTACAGGGCAACTGTGAACAATACTTCATGCTTAATATTCTCCCAGTCTTTTACATTCCAATAAAAATGTCTATCTTTTCAACTAAAACTTCAATCTACAAAATGGTCCA
Organism: Piaya cayana; assembly: GCA_013389865.1. Taxonomy (NCBI): domain Eukaryota; kingdom Metazoa; phylum Chordata; class Aves; order Cuculiformes; family Coccyzidae; genus Piaya; species Piaya cayana. The sequence continues at coordinate 189,653 of WAAB01001369.1, forward strand.
GCCATACAGGCATAATTCACACTTTTGACACTGCACTGAAGGGACTAGCAACTGAAGAGGATGTCGCTGTGGAGCAGAAACTGTAGGTTCTTTCAGTAACCCACAAGTGAGTGCAGTGTATCACCTATGCAAAAAGCCAACAGGGAAGTTTATGGCACCCTTTCCATCTGAGAAAGATTACTTCTATTGTCAAAGGGGTTAGTCACTCCATTTATACGATTAGGCTTGATTGCTAACCTTGCCTGAAAGTAACTCAACTTTTCATAAAGAAATTGAGAAAATTATACACATCTCCTAAGACAGCAGGCTTTAGTGCAAAGAGACAGATGAGACTTGGACTGTGGTTCCTAACTCAATACACTTTTGCTGCCTCATTACACACCAACAAGGGGAAAGAGGAGGAAGAGCAAAACAAAAATTAAAGAAGCCTCTTGCATTCCTTCTCAGGACATTGCAGGGACTAACAGAGCTACCTATGTGGTTCAGACAATGTGGAAAACATTTAATAAAACATACTGTAGTCCTGACCACTAAGTTTTTTCAAAAGATTTGCTGTGTTATGCATCCAAAAGCAAACATGAAGAGTCAAGGCTACTTCTACTTTTTAAATTTTCAAAGTAAATATAAGCATCAAATATTATTCCAGCCACTATCCTGTCTCCCAGTACTCATCCCCTTTCTTTCCAAAGTATGCAGTACATGTTTATGCAACAAACCAACAATTTACTTTGGCTCTGCTTTAATCTTACTATAATTCCTTGTTATTGGCCAAAGATCTTTATGGCAATTTACCATAAGCTAAAACAATACAGTGAATTACACCTCTGTAGATATAAGTAATTGCAAGTAGTTCCACCCGCTTTCACTTGAACATTTGAAATGATGACAGATTTATTTTGACAACTAGTTTTCAATGTTCTATGACTAAGTAAGTAACTGCAGTACTTGTAACAAGTGATATTTGCATTTGCTTTAAATGAAAGTAACATAATTAAGTCTACTCAATATAATCTTATTAATAGCTTTTCACGTGAAGGCAAAAGGAAATAGGCATTGCAGAACAGCAGATCTTGTGAAGGAAGCATAACTAGGAATACCTAGTATACAACAAATATTAAAAATATATAAATATTTCACAGTTTTTATGCTGCATTTGGTACTGCAGAAGTCATCATATGCAAACACCAAAACTCCACACTGCAGCCACTTGTCCACCTCACTCACCATGAGAGCTACTAAATTCATCTCCACCCCTGCCTACCTCAGGATGTCATGGTAGATTAGGGAATAAAAACTAAGACAACTTGAATATTACAGCAACATTAAAGAGAAATATCTGCAATGTTCTTTAACTGAATAATGAAGCCACGCACTTCAATTGAAACTGGAAATCAAATTATCCTTCATTTTATCCATAGTAAAAGGTACCCCCTTTTCTACTTTCATCAACAATGTACTTTATTAAACTTGCTGGAAAATAAGCCCATACAATAAAAGCACATTTAAATTCAAACACTTCCTATCATCTGACAGGAAGAATCTATGGTCATACATACAGGTTAGGACAGAAGAACAGAAAAAAATTAAGAGTCCAGAAAAACAGAGATTTAAATTTCAAAGAATTAAAAGCAAACAGCTTTATACAACAGTATGCAGAATAAAGACAAAATATGTTAATTAGACAAATCAAGAGCAAATTAGACAAAATAACTGCATTCAAATGCATGTGATGTTAGCTTACCTTGTTTTCAAAAAAAACCCCAAAGCAACAAAGGCTTAGTAAATCCCTGCAATTTCTATCTAATAGAAAATAAATCACAGGTATAATGTTCTAGAGAGTACACTTGCTTAAAGCAATGGACCAAGTTACCATTTCCGTTAACAGCTACAGCATTTAATACAGCACAGAATTTCACTGATAAACCATCTACTGACAGACACTGCTTTTGAGCCAGGTTTCCCACACACTATTTTCTGAGCAGCTATCATCCCAGAGAGTCAAGCAGTCCAGGTAAGACCAGAGAAACTAGTCATCATTATTGCTTCTAGAAAGTTCTAATGGAATTGACCTTCTAAGAGGATGTGTTAGCACATTTATTGTCATCCTGCCTCAGGCACTGAGACCACCATATGGGAAAGAACTTTCAGAAGTTTCCCTGTGTTACCAAAGAGCATGGTGTCGATGGGGTGGAAAATGGAAAAACTACTCAAGTACTACTCAAAGCAAGCATAAAGATATTGAGAACAAAGATCTGTGGACAGTAACATACCACAAAATACAAACAAACAACTCTATGCAAATTATTAAATAATTTTGTTTCTTAAATACCTTATAAATCAGTATGGGAAACTGCATGAGACTGAGGAGAAAAACACATGCTGTTTACAGTCATGCAACTGAATAATGCCAAATTTCTAAACAAAAGAAGGGTGGGTTTATGTTTTTATTTGTTTGTTCAGTTGCTTGTTTTCCTTGGGTTTGGTGGTATTCTTTGCTTAATTGTTTTTGGGAGGTGGTACTGTTTGAGTGGGTGGCTGTTTGTTTGGAGGTTTTCTTTAGGGTTTGGAGGTTTGCCTTTTTACCTCAGTGTCAGTGATTGCTAAGCAATTCCATGTAGGCAAGCATTTATCTGATATATACACTAAGTACGTGAAAGAAAAAAGGAAATATTTTTGTACTACATTTTTATAGGCATAAGTAAACTTTATGTTGAGCAAGCTATTAATCTTTATCTCAAAGGCTATCTTTAAAATTCTTAAATAGAACACAGAAACCATGAAACATCTGCTAAAAGGAGCTTTTTCCATTGGAATGCCATTAGTTGACCAATACTTAAGAAAATGCAACAAGTACTATACTGTAACAGTATATACTGACTTGATCAACACTTGTATTGACTTTTTAACACTATCAATAAAAAGCTGCAAAATCTCTCTATATTGGAAAAACAGTCCACAATTTGCATGTTTTAATTGTTAAATTTAAGCAAAATCTGAAGCAACTGGGTCAAATATTTGTTTATACCAGAAGCTTTTTAATAGTGGTAGACTCCTGCACAGCAAGTTTAAATAAAGGATAGCAAACTACATCTGCTTTTGGATTTCTAAAGGTAAAAGACAATATATATATATAGGAATAAAGATTTTTTCTACTTAAAAGCTTTTTCTTTTTGAACTCATTCCTTCTTTCCAAGTATGTAGATTATTCAAAATTAGAAAGTTCTGAGTTAAGACAGACATTTCCTCTTATAAAATTTTCAGCCATGTAGCTTTACTTTTTTTNAAATGCTTTTGCAATTACTGCATGCCTTCAATTATTTCAGTGATTCAATAACAATTAACTTCAGCTTGCACCTCCATGACAAGTCATACCAATTCAGAGTGGTGCTGCTACAACCCTAAACTTCTCAGCCTTCCTTGAATCCAGCTCCATGCATATCCTGGCACTGATATTCACTCAGGCACCCAAACTGGTAGATAATTATTTGATTGTGGTAGATTAGGATGCAGGACCAGCTCCTTGAAGAGTACAAACACGTGAAATAGTACCAAGGAGAGGGAAGGAGAGGAATGGCACCTGCTTCGACACGTTTAAACTGCTATAGAAAGAGATTTTTACTCTAAGAAGATCTGTCTCCTTGATGCATTCTTGACTTTTATTTTTTTATGATAAATAAAATAGGTCCCTTGGCAGAATTTCAGAGTAGTTAAAGTTAGCATCAGTAAGACTCAAAGAAGTAATACATTTTTTTCTAAAAATAACAGACATACATATCTAAGCAACACTGAAAAAAACCAAAATTCTGACAGTGAATAATAAATGTAGGCCCAATGATAAATTTTTAAACAGAATTCTGTTTAACAGAGGCAAGTTTTAGTAAGGAATAAAAGCCACAGTAGCTGAAGAGGGAGTTGTTGAAGAAGATAATTCATTGTTTGCCACTTCAGTCTCCTCTGTTAACATAATCCTTTGCACTACTTGGATAATTCTTACACAAAATTCTTCAATAAAAAAGCAGAAAAAAAGATTAAAATTGTAGAATACATATGGAGCTTACTAACTGTCAAATCAGAAGTGGTTTGCCCCTCACCTTTGCTGGCACCCTTCCTAGAGTGCTGCGTCCAGCTCGGGTGCCCACAGCACAAGGACATGGAGCTGCCAGAGTAATCCAGAAGAGGGTTACAAAAATGACCAGAGGGATGGAACACCTCTCCTATGAGAAAAGTCTGAGAGAGTTGGAGTTGTTCGGCCTGGAGTAGAGATGGCTCTGGAGAGACCTTATTGCAGCCCTTCACTGCTTAAAGGGGGCTTATTAGAAAGANGCAAGAGGGTAGACTTAGACTAGATGTAAGGAAGAAATTTTTTATAATGAGGATGGTGAAACACTGTCAGAGGTTGCTCAGAGAAGCGTTCCAGGGAACATTCAAGGTCAGGTTGGATGGGTCCCTGAGCAACCTGACCTGGTTGAAGGTGTCTGCTTTTTACAAGGATGGCTGTACTAGATGAAAGGCCCCTTCCAACCCAAACCATTCTATGATTCTATGAGTCAACACACTAAAATACCTTTTCCATTCTACTTCCAAATTGCATAAACACATTCTGAAATATAATATGCAGAAGTAATTGGGCATACTAGACTAGGTAAGGCAAGACTTCATTTAACACATACAAAAGTCAGATTTCAGGCAAGAAAGACATTACCATAGCTAGCTGACAGAACACTGTTGTGTGTCATGACATAAATATGCAATTCCTCACAGACAAAAACATTAGTTATCAACTCACAATCTTAAACTACAAAGCTTCATAGACATGCAAGAGAACTGCATCTGGTTATGCAAATAGATATAATGAATAAATGTCAAGACTAACATCAAGAATAGTTTGTTAGCATGCAAAAATAGCATCACCACTTAAAAATAATACCAACAGCATGAGATTGTGGAATTGCTTTATCAGTGAACTTTTCCTCAGATGGAGATAATAACATGCTTGAACGCAGCAGTAGGTGGAAATGGCACATCAAAAATCTTCTCTTTGCAGCAAAATGCTTAACAAAGGATGCCTGCACTGTGAATAGCATCAAACTTTTTTCCTCTCCCCTAGGAAATGCTGTATCCTAGTATTCCAATCCTCCCTCAATGGGAATTTAACTCCCCGAAATATTTAGTGTATTCAAAATACTATGAAACAAACATGACCTTGGAACCTAACAGATGACGAATTTATCTTCCTAAGGGAAATTAGTACAAGTCCTCTGTGACAATATTCCTCATCCTGTGAAAGCCATGACTACATTGATCGTCTGGTTATTGAGATTATTTGCTTACCACGTCCATTTTTATAGACAAAACTGTATTCAGGTGGTAGATGGTATCAAACCAGCAAGTTGATGAGGTATTGGGAAATAATGAGGCAAAATCCTGTAGGTAGTACTTGACTATTCTGGAAAGACTGCCTAACAAATATGCTGAAAAACAGTTGGGTACTGAGAGACAGTGGAGTGGGAGAAAGAAGGGACTCTCCCACCAGCTAGGATGATAAAAATCACAGCTCAGATTCGTGTGGGAGGTTTCAAGGTCCTGGCAGAACAGCATGAATACTGGTACTGACCTCAGAAGCTCAGCAGGAAAAGTTATTCAGAGATGAACATATTAAATTTTCAATATAGCATATATGACTTTAAACTCCTTCCTCTCAACCTGAAACAGAAAGCTGTTAAAAGTTCTACAAGACCCTCTAAAAAAACCTCAAATTATTTATTCCTGAAAGCAAACACATTTTTCAGAATTGGAATGAGAAATTCAGCAAAATAATAAAATAAAAGAAAATATGCCTTCAATAAAGATCATGTGCAGATAAAATTTTAAAACATAAAAGCAATTGCTCAACAACTACAACTAGCAGCCAGTGAAAGCAACATTCACCTTGCAGAATAACCCCACAACTAGCTACAATTTGCGAAAAATCTAGTTGAACGTAAGAGGAATTTTTACCATATTTTTACATCATAAGGTGGAAGAAAAAAAATCTGCAATTGCAACCCTGCCCACCAGTCTCTCCTTTTCTCCCCACTCTCTCAAATGACAAACATTGTACAACAGGAGCAACAGTAGTCTTGCTCTAAATTAAATTTCTAGTTTTACTGCAGATAACAACAAAGCAGGTCCCACCAACATAAACAGCAACAGAAACTCAGTTTGACATAATATTCTTGGTAAGAAAACAGCCAGTGTTCACCATACATAGTTCAAAGCCTCTGGGTTCTAACATAGAGGAAAGAGCTTCATCATAGTAACAACATCAGACTTGAAACTTTTTACTTTCATTTGCACTGACCTGCAACAGAGGACAGTTCAGAACCGTTCCTAATTATGCACAGCCATCACTATAGCGCAGTTTTAAAATGCCAAGTGGTATCTGCATAAGAAGTTCTTATAACCCATTCAAAATAAAAAATCCTAGTTCAAAGGAACCCAAAGCATCAGGAATACAATTAGACATATAATTCTTGCCAAGTAAAAAAAAAAAGGCAATTTATAAAACATAAGTCTCAGTTTGCAAACAAATTTATTGTCCCAAATACAAAGAGGCTAAAAAAAGGGATGGAGCCCTCAAAGAAAAGGTAGTAACTACTGAATCAATAAGACTGCTGCATAAGACATGAAATGTAATATTAAGTCCTTAAATATTTTGAGCAAGCCAGAATCTACTTTAAAGTTATCTATTACCTATTATCTTGTTCCAAAAAGTTCTAACTCGCTCCCCTAGCTCCCCAGAATATCATAAGCCAAGGTAAACTAATATAGCCAGCAGCCTAATACAATGGGTCTTCTGAACTAAAAATTTCAACAGACAAGTCCTTGCCTGGAGTTGTAGACAGGTATAATGAATCTCCCACAATGACCTATTATAAGGAAACTGTAATTTCATATATGAATAAACAAGTTACTCTAGTAGTTTGTGTGAATACCTGAGAGGTTTAATGTTCTGAGCAGGTTTTTATTTAGTTATTTATTAAAAGAAAAAGGTATGTGCTAATGAATACGATTAGAACTCTGCTTATCAATCTCTGTCAAAAGCAAGACCATTTTCTTTGGGTGACTGCCATATTTATTTCCCTCCACACATGTTTTTTAATAAAGAATGAGGTTCTTGTATGGTGTCCCTTAAGACCTGTCAAATATTGCAAAAAAACAGTAGACTTATGTACACTTTTAGCACCATCTCATAAATCCCTTTGGCCAAGTTTCTCTTCTATAAGCAAGACAAAGATCAGTTTACATCACAAAAAAGTTTAAATCCTAAGCCTAAAGACCTCCCACAATATAATACGATGTTTTAAATTAGTATAAAATATTTAAACAGGCTGTTTCATTCATTAGAGGATACATACAGGCAGCAGGAAAAAAAACCCAAGAAACAAGCCACCCCTTGTAATTCAAAGGTGATTGCACAGTGATAATGTAAAGATAATTGCCTTTGCCTATGACACAACTGAACCCTCAATATTAAAACCTGCTTTATTGAGAGAAAAGTCAGTGACCCTTAACTTCTACCTGGAGACGCCCTCATCAATATTTTTGGTATAAAATAACCATTCCTGCCAAAGAACAATTTTCTTCTTAATGTACAATCTTCAGTCCACTCCTCTAGAACATCCTGTCATCATGTACTGCACCTGCAAGGGGTTAATCACCAAATGAAAGGTAGTTCAAAGATCAGAAAGCCAAGATTGCTGGGCTTCTGTCCTCCAGTTTGCTACCAATCTTATCCATAGCCTTCAGTAAACAAAATCTCATTCTAAAGGGTTATACATCTACAAAAACTAGGGTATAATATTATGCTTTACCACCCCTAGAGAGGTAACTAAGTTTCATGCTCAGAAAACCACATCAAATTTTCAGAGGAAAGACAATGTGCCAATCATTTAAAAGATTTGAAAACCAAAATATAGAACTGACTGATGAATTTTAAGTTGCTCACACATCACCAGTTGTTTAAAATTGTTGCAACATTTTGCCAGACAAAACTACAAAAATTACATTATTTTTTCTCTTTATTAAAAATATCTCCTGTGCGCTCCACAGACAAGCAAATCTGTTTTATATACAGAAATTTCCATTATAGACTAGACTAAGACTTCCTAATTTCACACAGGACATGGGAAAAAATCCAATAAGCAATTAAACACCACCTGAAGAGATTAAAAACATCCTATATGAGGCACTTCTCAGGAGTCTATATTATATTAACCAACATTAATACTGATGCAGAGTACTTTGTCTACAAATATGGGAATCTTTATTTTACAAAAATCTGGATAACTTCAAGGATCAAATTTAATGCCTGTATAGCTGGGATTTACAAGTGCGTCATTTTGAATTTCTCTTTGAAGATGAGTCTCACCCATCTTAAGTTGCCAAGTTTCGCATATTTCACATCTTGTGAACTCGGTTTGGCTGAAAAAAAAGAGAATGAAGTAATGCTCTGTGCACTCAAATGGATTAAAATTTGGTATGACTAAAGCGAACAGCAGCTAACATCTAAATCATTTCACACTGAGAAGTTCATTTGGCTTTAAAAAAATGAAATTGTATGCAAAATCTGCTGTTATGAGGTCCTGTAAAACCGAGGTTCTTCAACTCAACAGCACAGTTCCCTGCAACTTTTCAAAAAGCCTCACATGCATGTACTTTGGATAAACGAGTTCAATATATCACTGAAGACATGCAGTAACACAGTCCCAGAATTTAACATCATTAGTAGAAGATAAATATAGAAAGCAGTCATGTGTTATTTGATCTCTACTACTTGTAATTTCAGAGTTTCACAGCATCAGTGATCAAGACATGTGAACTGTCATAATGAGTACAGGAATTTTTCTGTTCTCCGAACCAAGAGATTCCACTTTGATGTACAATTTTTGAAACACCAGGCAGGCTCAAACCAAGCAATGCCTGTAAGGTTACACAATCCACATCAGTTCCTGAAGTTCAGAAATCCAAGAAGAATTCCTTAGGTCAGAACAAGAGAAAAAGGGCTGGAAACTAATTTTCAAATCTACACCCAGCACATGCACCGAATAACAATATTTTAACATATATTATATTAACATAAAGAAGTCATTGTCAGGCTGAAAGCTGTTCACTGATCATAGTATTAAACAGGGCTAACAACACTCAAGAATTGAGGGGTCCAGAAAGAGCAGAAGGATGAGTGACACACCGCTTAATGGTAGACTACTAGCAAATGACAGCTGCTTGAAAACTGAAGCATAACTCTATAAGAAAGAAGGCAAGAAAAAAATATGACTAACCAAGGGGAAGAACCTCAACAATCCTGTTATCACTCACTGAGATCTGCTGCTGGTTACAGATACATCACAAGTACATCATAGCTCAAGCCACAGGTATTCAACTGCTAAGAACGTACTCCCTATTTTTAAGGAAAAGGCAAGAAGCATAAAAGAAAATCCACAAAAGGAATAGCAGCAACAATAAACCAAACCCACTAAAACCCACTCCATAAAGCCCTAACTGATAGCTTCTTCAATACAGCAAACTTTCACCCCCCAAATTCTGCATCATTTAAGGATTTTTGATATTCCAGATAAGCAGTTTCTTTTACTTTAGGAGACTAATGAGAAATATATTTTCAGCTCCAAAGAAAGGTAAGATAAACAAAGGTGGAAAGAGTGAGAGAACAAATTACTTTTTGACATTTATGCCAAAAATCAAAGCAGGAAAATGTGAATGATTAATTCTTAAGAGGAAATGGTAAACATAACATTGACAACAACAAATCACATTTTTAGCTGCTGAATGAGTTTTTTTAAAATTCAAGAAAATAGATTATTTACAACAATAAAAGAGCTATTCCTTTTAGAATTTATAGTCACTATACTGACTACGAAAACCCATTAACTTTAAAAGTCTCAGTGTCTTTAGCTTCACAAATCTAACTTCATACTATGTTTTAGCCATGTTCAATGCAATTTTTTAAAAAGTACTTTTAGTTAAAGTAATCTTAAATCCCCTTCTACTACCTCAAAGGAAAAAAAAAAATACATGTACTCCAGGAAAACTTATCCAACATAACTTTCACCATACCCAGAAAGAAAGCATTTTCACGTATAATCGTTTTTAATCTCATTTTTTATAGTGTGGATGTCTTTGAAATACAAAGTAATTAGCTTTTCTACCACAGGAGACAACATCTACCACGTGCCATATTTCCATTTTCTGTCAAGATCCACTACATAGCTCAGTCGTGTGCAATATGCAAAAGATCATAATTAATTTTACTACAAAGCATGTAATGCTACAAGTGTTTAGTAGTCTGATCACAGGATTTTACATCCAAGGTTATTCATTATTCTGGTTCTCTTCTGTACAATGAGGTTTCTGATATGCTAATGCGTATCTATATAATAAATCAGTAGGACTTGCAAACACATTCCAGTTGCAGGCCGGCCACAAGCAGTGTTTCCCAGGGTTCAGTGTTCAGACCAGTCTTGTTTAAAATCTTTATCATTTATATGGACGAAGGGATCACATGCTCCCTTAGTAAAGTTGCAGATAACACCAAGTTCTGTGGGAGTGTTGATCTGTCTGAGCAAAGACAGACTCTGCAAAGGGATATGGAGAGGCTGGATCAATGGGCCAAGGCCAACTGTATGGGGTTCAGCAAGACTGAGCATTAGGTCCTGCACCTGGACCACAACAAATCCATGCAGACTTAGGGATGAATGGCTGGAAAGCTGCTAGGCAGAAAAGGACCCGGGGATGTTGGTCAACAGCTGGCTGAACACGAACCAGCAGGGTGCCCAGACAAGAGCATCCTGGCTTGTATCAGAAATAGTGTGGCCATCACGGGTAAGGAATTGATCATCCCCCTCTACTCAGTGCTGGTGAGGCCTCACCTCAAATACTGTATTTAGTTTTGGTTCCCTCACTACAAGAAAGACGCTGAGATGCTAGAGTGTGTCCAGAGAAGGACAGTGAAGCTGGCAGAGGGTCTGGAGCACAAGTCTTATGAGGAGCAGCTGAGGGAAGCAAGGTTGTATAGTACTGAGAAGGCTGAGGGGAGATTATTGCTCTCTATAACTACCTTAAATGAGGTTGTAGTGAGGTGGATGTCAGTCTCTTCTCCCAAGTAACAAGTGATAGCACAAGAGGAAAAGGCCACAAGTTCTACCAGGATAGGTCTAGATTGGATATTAGGAAAATATTATCCACAGGAAGGGTTGTCAAACACTGTAATACACTGCCTAGGGAACTGGCTAAGGTCTTAAAGGTGTTCAAAACCCATGTAGATGTGGTGCTTAAGGACACGCTTTAGTGGTGGAATTGACAGTGCTAGGTTAATGGTTGGTCTTGATGATCTTGAATGTCTTTTAGCAGCCTAAATGATTCTACAATTCTATATCCTCAATTGAACCAAGTATGTTTATGAAGTTCTTCCACAGTGTTATTACAGTTGTATAACAGTTACATATTCTGAAATACATAATAAAAACATAAATGGAACTATCACCTACCACGCAACATATTGTTAAAGCCTTCAATAAAACAAGCTGACATTTTATCCTCACATTTAAAACGGAAGAAATCAGGATGTATTTAAGAATCTTTTGACCACTGGGTGCCACTCTTGTTCTGTGTAAAATAAACTGCCTGACAAACTCAAGTTTCCTCAGTCTTCTTTTTTTTTCCAGCTTTAAATAACTCTGATTCTTCTTAAGAGGGAGGAAAAGATGCAGGAGTTTTTTCACAAATTTCTATGAAACACTTACTACTTTTCAAAATCCTTTACTGCTGCTTCTAGCTCCGAGAACACAATTGTGAGATCTAGTGCATGCAGACCCTTATGGTATATAAAGGATTTTTTTTTATGGTGAAGCTACGTAATAACCTAGTTATGCTATGTCTGAATCATCACATTGAAAGAAATAGGTGTCTTCTGCAACTGTGTAGTTATGGAGCGCTGTATTGCTATTGCCACTAACAGCTTCATATCAAGTTTGCAAGGCCTCAAGACAGGCTTTGAGCAAGCTTGTCAGGTCTGCTCTGTCTGAGTTCTTACTGACCTGCCTGAAGTATTTTTTTTTTAACTTGGCACAGGTAGAACATCAATTTTTTTAATTGACCAAGCATCTATAGGTAACTTGATTTACTTTTGTTGATCTTTATATGGTACAACTCTATTTTATATGGATAGCTGTAACAAGGAGTTATTCTATGTAGAATAAGATATTTCTGACACTATGATGTATACAGAAATACAGGCCTGGTATCATACAGCAGAAACCCCTGAGAAGCAGAAATATAGGAAGTGGCCTATAAAAGTACAGCCAGTAGATGACATTTTTAGATTAGACTAGATTATTAATATTTCAGTTTCACTGACAATTATTTCTTGGCTGAATATTTGAGGTGAATTTCATCCTTGTCCATAAATTTTCAGTGTAACACTATCCTGTGCACTTTATCATATTAACTAATCTCATAACAAACATCACAGTAGACAAATATATGTTACAGCCCTATTGTTTAATACTATTCCTTACATTTCATAGATGAGAGCCTGAGGTACAGATTAAGAAGTGCTCACAGAAATAAATACAGTGCATGATGGAAATAACTGCTGATCAGTCTAGAAGAGACAACAAGGAGGTCAGGACAAGGCAAAAGTGAACTTCATAATCCCATTATCCACTAGACAGAATTCTCTAGAGTCACATAAAAAGTGTAACTGATCAAGGAGATGCACCAATTTACTTACATTGCCAGACTAATATCCTAAAGGCACTTTCATTATGCCTCCTATCCTTACTAAACAAATACTAAAAGGTTTTCATGTCATTCTATTCATTTAATTTGCATTTCAAACTATGCAACTATATAACACTTTTCCACTACTGTCCTTTACTTCAACAGATGTCCTTTGCCAGTCACTGCCATTTCACTGCTCTGCTCTGCAAACTGTTTTGATAATAAAGAATGCCCTAAACAGTGCCAGGATATGCATGGCACTGCTGTAGTCTTAAAAAAATACCTGTACTCAGGCTGCCGACTTAAAGGATGATCGTCCCTTGGCCATCTGTGTCCTGATTCATTCTGAAAAACATACATGCAAAACACTTGTGTGATGTGTATCTCAACATCAGATGTCAGGTAAAGTTCAATGCTACATGCTACTTACTGCAAAACCAAAGCATTTACTGAGCAAAAAAGAAGTATTAACTATTTACAGCAAGGTTCCCCATTCCTCTTATATTTCTTCTCTATCAATACTAAAAAGAGTAACTTTGAAACACTGTACGTAAGACAAACTACAAAAAATTCCGAATTATATACACAGGCTCTGACTTCTGAAAAGAAAGTTTCCATCATTGAAATGTAAAGTATCATCAATAATTAGAAATTACAGAATTTCAAACAGCTGGGTTGAAGGAGACAATAGTAATGACTTTGCAAAGGAACCATCAAATTTATACTTAACTGGGGGGAAAAAAGAAAATGCATTCAACATCATGGCAGATTTCAAATAAGTGAACAACTGTTCAGATAAGAAGGATAGGTAGACAACATTCACAAGTTGCATGTGCAAGGCCTCATTAAATAGAGAGATTTTGCAATACATTTGGATAATTTCACAGTGCACAACGGAGAGGACTTGTGACCACTTCTGGTTTCCCAGTTCAGACTCTGAGCATTTCACAATGCTGGGCAAGGGCTCTTTTGTAAGTCAATACAGAGTAGCTAGGAACCACAAGCAGCAGCAAACTGGTAGTACTATATAACCACAAGAGGTTTTGAAGCATAGTAACTGCAAAAAAGGATCAAAATATAAAAACCTGGATGTTTTTTCTATTCATTCTATTCCAGTTTATGAGAACAGCAGTAACATCAATGTTCTGAAATGATATTTTAATTGTTCCATATTCAAGCATTAATGAGAAGACAAGCATCATAAACACACAAGAAGAATCACCTTACGTACACCTCGGTGTGGTGGGCCACTTCTGCGGTCGTGAGCAAAACTGCGACCCTCTTCATAGTCTCTGTAATCAGCATGACTGTAATCATCATACCGACTGTAATTTCCATCTCCAGGTCTTTCAAGCAGTGGTGGTTTCTTGGGCACAACGTTTACTACTCTGTGGTAATCATCCTAAACCACAAAAAAACCAAAATCATATTACTTTGGACAGCTGTAAATCTGTAGTGAATACACAGAAGTAAAAACAAGTTATCTCTAAATACAGCACCATAATAATCTTAAAGCTGAAATAGCACAGAGGAACAATGAACATAAAGAATCATGCCAGTCTGATGGTGGAATAACTTATTAAATCTAATTGGGCATGATTCAGATGCAATCCTTAGGCATTACAGGTTTAATTATAGAGGAAAATTTTTCAAACATGGTTTACATTTCTTTTGAAAGTTTAAAGCATTAACATTAACTGCCTAAGCATCAGTTACTTTCTTTTTTTAAGCATTAGCTACAGATTTTTCTCAGATACTTATATGTTAACATAGGAATTCAATAAAGAAAGTTACATTTGTAATGCCTGTAAATTAAAGAGCCCATTTGAAAATGCTGCCAAATTTCTTAATGTCACTAATGTCCTCCACACTATGGATATCATAGTGAAGACAGCCCTTGCCCCTTAATCTGAACTGAAACACACCTCCTCAATAAAATGCAGTAGGTGATCTGAGGATTCAAGTGACAGAGTTTTAACACTCTTTCTTCTAATGTAAGCTTTAGATAGCTTTTTGCTAGAACGCAAAATTAATGTACTACATTTCCTTCAATAAAATGTCATACACTATTTACTAATTAAAGAAATACTTTGTCTATTAAGCATAAATTGCACACTTGCAAATGATACAAATTCAATTTTCTAGAATGAAGTATTATATAATCCAGCTGTGAATAAAAAGCAAAGTTAAAAAGGAATGCAAGACAGTATTTTAAGTCTTCTTCCTTTAGCAAGATATTTTCTCTAAGGACCTTAAAACCACTAGCTCTAAATGCAGAGACTTGAGTTAGAGTGTGCAGTTTGGATCCAGGGGGAAAGATACTAAAGCTACTTTTTTTTTTAATAGCAGTAGAAGTCATAACCTAACGCACATTTTTTTCAGATCCGTATCAGGATCTGAAAGCATGTATTTCTACTACAATCTAGATACAAACTAGATACGAGCTACCGACCTGTCAGCCTCACATCTGTGTCTGGGAAGATCATGGAAGAGATCTTCCTAGAAGCTGTGCTAAAGCACATGGAGGACATGGAGGTGATTAATGGCAGCCAACACGGCTTCACCAGGGGTAAGTCCTGTATGACCAGCTTAGTGGCTTTCTATAATGGGGTGACCACAGCAGTGGACACAGGTAAACCAATGGATGTGATCTATCCAGACTTCTACAAAGCCCTTGACACAGTCCCCCACAACATCCTCCTCTCTAAACTTGACAGTGATGGATTTGATGGGTGGATGGTACAGTGGATAAGGAACTGTTTGGAGGGTTGTATCCAGAGAGTAGTGGTCAATGGCTCAAAGTCCAGGTGGAGATCTGCAACAAGTGGTGTCCCTCAGGGGTCCGTACTGGGACCAGTGCTGTTTAATATCTTCATCAGTGATATTGACAGTAAGTTTAAGTGAATCCTCAGCAAGTATGCAAACAACATCAAGCTGTGTTGACACACTGGAACAGGTTGCCAAAGGATGTTGTGGATGCTCCATCCCTGGAGGTGTTCAAGGCCAGGCTGGATGGGGCCTTGGGTAGCCTGATCTAGTGGGAGGTGACCCTGCCCACGGCAGGTGGGTTGGAACTAGTTAATCTTTAAGGTCCCTTCCAACCCAAACTATTCTATGATACATAATCGGCACCCAGTTTACAGTAGGGCAGGTCTCTTGCTCTTTCAAACAAGAAATACTTCATTGTGTACTATTGGCATGTCTTAGTTCCAGCACACTAACCTATCAGCAAATGCTAAGCATGTAAATATATAAACTTAACTAATTCAACTTTACTTATTTAGTCAAAATGAAGTCTGACCTTTATACATAGACACAGATACAACAGCACAGGCTTACAGGGACAGAAACTGCCTGCCAACTATCTTGAATCAGCAGAGCTGTATGAGAAGGAGATTCACATCCATCTTTCAGCAAGACAGAGAAGCACCATATCTTGGTTTGCCCAATGACCAGGGATGTTGTTTTGGTGCAGATGGATACTATTGACTGTGCTAATTGCAGTATTCTGCCAGTCCCTTTATCCCTTGTTTCAAAAACAGGTTACAAATCTAGCATTGATCTAGTTAATTCTTGCATCAAAATGAGCGCATTGCTTCTTTTAAATTGTAAAGTAAAGCTTCATAATGCATATGCCATGTATTGTTCCCTGGACAGCTAGAGAGACTAAAAGAATTTAGGAACGTCACTGTTACAATGGTTAAATTAAATCAGCAATTTGTTAGTCCAGTCAAACGTTGATTAAAAAAAATTAAAATCTTTGAAAATACATTCTGCCTTTTCTTGTGACCTGTTGCTGATGAATATTTCCAAGAAGCAGCTGACTAAACACTCGGTGCACATTTATCTAATTTCCAGTTTGCTAAAAAGGCATAAATTTTGTCGCCACTTGTAGAGAGCATTAAAAATGTCACAGAGCTGCCAAACATCAACACACTACTCAGAGTAGTTTCAACATTACCAACACTGGTACATGTCAAAACCCAAAAACTTAAAATATGGTAGAGGGAATCCCAAAAGCAAGTTAAATCACCTATGTTATGCTATTATTCCAACACTTAAAAGAATTAGAAGAAAAGCCAGATAACTGGCACAGCTACCTTAAATTTTATTTTGCCAAATGTACATTGCAAGATTCTTGGACATAGGAAAAAAACAATTACCCAACTCTTTGGCACAGAGATTTTCTAAAAGTATTTTAAAGTTATTCTACAGTAGAGTAAGCATATTGTCTGTGTTTGCTTTTATAACACACAGTAGAAGTAGCCATGCCTACAAAGTAGATTTGCGTCAATGCTCCTCTTGAGAAGCGTTTCCCTTACAAGGCTCCAAAATACAATTTTTTACAGCAAAGATGCATTTTCAGTATTTGTTATAAACATTTCCTTCTATACTTTAAGCAACATAATAAACAACTGCATTGGTGACAGGAACAATACTGAAAGTAGTCATTGTATCACCTTAAATCACGTCTGAGATGTATTAACACACACAAAAAAGAAGTCTGGGGATAAATACAACTTAGTATGGCCTTTGGATCACCAGAAATTATTAAAAGTCGTGTGTTCAATAAAGCAAAGAATTACACCAAAAAAATCAATTAATCAAAATACAAATATTCTAAATCACTTGCAACAGGATTTAAAAAAATACAAGATTTCAAGTTGTAGTTATCCTATTATCTCTGTGCAGATGCATTTGCTAAATTTTTTGCTTAGATGAATGTGAGCAGAACAGAACTTGGGATACAATATGTACATAAGTCCAGTCCTTATATAAGTCATGGTATAAAGGCATCTTGTAACAGTATAACGCTAAAGAAACATACTATACACTTACATCAGGATGAATCCTTGGAGGGAGACGTTCTCTTGGAACTCTTTCATAGTCATATCGCTCTTCGGACCATGTTTCATCTCTTCGATATGCCACTAAAAACAATAAAAATCCCATTAGTCAAAACCAGACTCATTATATGTGAGTAGATGAAAGGATAGCAAGCATAGAAACACAGGCTCTCACACTTCTCCCAGTATCATGTATTATGCACAAGTTCTGTACATGTACCTGTTTTAAATTAGTCCTTTTAAAAGTCAGTCTATCTAGTTATAGAAATTATTTGATGAGCTTTAAGGAAAAATAGTTTGCGGCATATGCAATAACAACCAAACAACTAGAAATCAGTGAAGTATAATTAGTATTACAGGATTACAGATACTATAAACAGTTTAATTGAAATACAAGGTCTGACACAAAAAAAACTGAGAAAGTGCCTGTAACTCTATTTAACAAATTGAGAAAATGAACTACAATCACCTTCAAAATAGTTCCTTTTTGAGCTGACGTACAGCTGAATATGGTGCTGCCAATGTTCAAATCAACTCTGCAAATTACTTTCTGAAAAGTTGTTGAGGATCTATGTAATTTTTGCTTTCACATCTTCTGTCAACAAAAAATGGGTTACTCTGAGCACCAACTTGGTCTTTGGGAAGAGACAGAAATCACAGGGAGCTACATCTGGCAAACAGGGTGGTTGCTCAAGCACAGCGATGTTAATAGCTAAAAACTGCTTCAGCGACAGAGCACTGTGAGCTGGCACACTGTCTTGATGTTAAGTCCCTGTTCACTCTGACACACTATTTTCTGACGGAGGATAAGAAAATGTCTCTATTTGAGCATATGTCCACTTGTACTGAGTGAAGCAAACAAGCTGAGCCTTCTCTCACTGTGACAGGTTAGAACATATCCTATAACCATCTCTTTGTCTCTCCCCTCCCACTCTTGCTTCCTGACCTACAGGGTTAGTCTCATTGTTTTATGTCAGACCTCATATATGCACATTGCAAACACCAGCTGTACATACAAACTCATACACATGCGTTACAGTAATTTTGATATTGCGCCACACTAAAAATAGAAGATTTTTTAAAAAATAGTTCAGCTCCTATTTATTAGATTGAAGAATTTCTACTTTTTTTTTTAATAACACAATAACTTAAATTTCATCACCTCAACCACTTGGAAAGAGGTTAAAACACAACATACCATTCAGGTCCTGCAAAGCTCCACATTTTGAATACATGAATGAAATGCATTCTTCGGGTGTAGATTTTTCCTGTTTTAAATTGGAAGCCGGCAGAACACAAAAATTCCTTTCCAAAGAAAGGTGACTTTCAAAATCAAAATTAGTAATTAAATACATGTGGAAATAAACCATCAGCATAAGAGATTCCGGTCATACTATGCTAGACAACACAAACTTGAAAAGCCAAAAACTGTCTGATTATTAAGGTGACACACTACAGTATACTATGCATCATTGAAAACAGATAAGGAACTGCTAGAATAAAAGTTTCCCTTCAGAATGGTAGTTCTAGCTATTAAAAATAGAAACACTAACTCATACCGAGGAGGAATACATAACATTATCCGCTTTTACAAAATAAAAGACTTATGAGGCTATGTAAAACATTGATTACTACAGATGTTAAAATTCAACATGACAAAAGGGCTTATTAACTGTCAACAGAGGTAGCACTAATTCAATATTTTTGTGAAAAAACAATGAACACTTGCATACTTACTCTTCTGTCAGTTTTCACAACTGTGCATCTGAAGACCTGTTCAATTACCTACACCAAAAAAAAACAACTGAAGTTAGAAAAAAATGCATGCATATTCATAAGAACACTTTTTCTTTTAAGTAACCTAGACATCTAAAATCTAAACCTTTCAACTGCCTGTCCCCCACAATCTGAGTTAGTATAGAGTAATTCACTACACTCAATTAAGAAAGACTATCCATTCACAATATCAAAAACCTTCCTGGGACAAATTATTACAGATGTAACACTTTCCTAATGAATTCCAAAGTTTCCCTTTCATCACCTTTTACTCACTCAGTTTTTCTTCCATGTTACCAAAAGCTTTTGGAAACTACTGTGACTGTTTTCTTAATAACACTCAGAAAAATACTAAATATATACACTTAACTTATGTTTATTAAAGTGTTTTTCAATAACGTTAAGTAGACAAAAATTAGACTCACTTGCACATGATGAGGTTAATTAAATGTTTGACCAAAGTTATTTTCCTTTTGTAAAAGATAATAAATCCTGACAAAGCAGCTCTTTCCTCAACTATAACAAGACTTTATGTTCAGAAATATTAATCCTAGCATAGGTACAAACTAACTGGAGCATCCTCTTAAAACTTTGTTCCATTTTATAAGAGACTCTACCGTATGTATGTTCTATAACCAAGACACAGTACTAGTCTGATGTAGCCACAGATTATAAATCAAAAGCTGACTAAACCAATACCATCTGGTTAGCCCTCGGTTTGGTAAAGAGAAGAACTAGAGAGCTGGATGTCTCTGCCCTCACCAGAGTGCTCCATGAAACAGTTATCTATTCTGAAGCCATTATTCATGTTGCTGTATGTGTTGTTCAGGCGTAGCCATCAGAAGAACCTTCCTGGCACTTTCGCAGTAACTGCCTCAATTTTTCTTCACTCTCTACCTCAGGTACTTTTGCTAAAGCCTTAAAAAAATATTATACCAAGGCTACATGTGCATTAACTGTCCTTAGACTGACCCTGTGCCCTCCCCTTCCCATGGCACCTGGAGGGTGCTCTATCTGTTTGTACACTGTCCTCACAATCATCTTTACTTTGTACCTAGAGCAGAACCTGAACGCTCTTGTGTTTTACACATACCAGGAGGGACAGACTTAGTTGAGCCAAGACAAAATCATTACACCAGAACAACGCTATGCGTCCTTTCTCAAAGCACTTCATTGCCAGTTCCTCACACCCAGATCTTGCCCCATGGTGGACCATTCCTTCCGTCCATAACCACTGGAGAGAATGTGAGCCTCCAGCAGTGCCTGCTCTTAACCCTTCTAGCCCACAGCCCACCCACCTCTCATGTGCCTCTAGACTTTGGTACCTGATGGCAATTCTCACTCAGCTTTTAGACCAGCAGCAAATATTGGGAGCTGGATTCAGATAGTTTTCAAGAGAATTCTTCTGCATTTTGACCAACGCAGTATTGTCCATGCAGCTGCCTGCAGCTGTTACCAGAATTAACTGAACACCATGTTCAAAAACCAACATATTTCAGGTAAGTGCCACTGAAGCTAGATGCAAGCTTAAACATCACACTGCTCTGTCAGTCAAGTCACCTCCAACATACCGACACACAATACTGGCAGCAGGTACTGACATTCACCTACACGCTCCATCATACTGTCAGGCAGCAAGGCTGACAAAACCACTCCCATTTTTATCACTGTGGACCTCGCTGTAACTACCAAGAATTATCACCTGTATTGTATTTTGACAAAAAAACCCAAACCACAATCTGGATAAAAGGCAGAGATACACTACTACGAAAGATAGAGAGCAGTAGAAAAACATTACACAAATACTTCACACAAGAAGTAAGTATGGAGTCAGAACTAAAACCTCAGAAGTGAGACTATTTGGCATTAAGAGGAATGAAATGAAGAAAATTAATCTGATAGGATCAACCATCAAGTACACTGCTCAAAATGTTGGTAAGGAAAAGAAATACGAGGAAATCAATTTCATACAGAAGACTAAACAGACAGATTTCAGATAGGACCAGTGAGATACAGGCTGCATTTGAAAATATTTTTTTTAAATGTTTCAAAGGAGGAAAATTAATTTCCTACCATCTTGAGCAAATTTTACCTGTTTCCATAGAAAAATATTTCCATATGTGACCTAACACAGCTTTACAACACCACCAAGAAGAGACTAAACTCTTAGGATCAAAATGAAACAACTCATTAACAAGTACTGAAGAGACTGAATTTACTACACTGTATTCAGGTTAATATGTTTCTTCAGTAGTAATTTTTTCTAAAATAATAAGTAAAATTTAAAAAAAGATCTATTTTTGTTTCACCCCCAGTGCCATTGTCACTCATACTGGCTATTTACTACTATCATATACAGCAAAGGTAGTTGATACTTCTTTACTATCATGACATATGATAATTCACTGTAATAATTTGAACAACCTTTTCCTATTTTTGATCAGAGGTGACTGTTTTCACTAAAGCAAGGTCTTTTATTTTCTCAAATCAAGATATTCCAGACATTCCAGTGTATGCAGAAGCCATTCTATTAACACAGTACAAGCTGATTCTCTGTGGCCAGCTGCCAAGAATGGCTTTACTCCCATTCACAACACTACGTCTCCCTCTATGCTAGTACGACTGATGTAACACAAAAAGACATTCTTCATCAAGCAGATTACATGGGTCACTTAAACTTCACTTTTTTTTTTGCAAAACGGGGTATTTTTTAACCAGCCAATCACTATTTTTATATTCTCTTTTGCTCTCTAAATAAATGCTAGATACAAGGTGACACACACACAATGTTGCTCCAGTACTCTGCAACATTTTGTATGCAATTCTTGCCTGTTTACACTTGTGACATCAACTTTCATCACCGCTAGAAATACCTGTCTTCAGGATCCTTAACTTTCCAGTGTGTTATCGACCTTCTGCAGAATGTACATCACAATTTCAAAACCACACAACATTCTAACCTAGCTGACTACATCTTGCTATACATGAACAAAGCACTAAACCAATGCTGTGCTGTAAAAGCAGAAGGAGGCGGTTGCAGTAGCTCTGATGCTATTGGGATATGTATGGTTTTATACTGTTACTTGGAAAACAGTAAAAAGCGACAAATGTGGGCCAGTTCTGTCTCTCCTCCACTTCAGAAAGCNGAGGGAAGCATTGAGAAAAAACAAGGATCCACCTCTTCCTAAATAACAAACGTTACGCTATATTATTTTCAAAAGCAGTTAGACACACAACTGCAGTAAGTCTTGGTGTACCCAACATAGACATCAAATATCCTCAAGAGGCTTTCTTGCAACCTTTCCTGACCTGCTCACAATAATTTTGACTTACACTAAGAGAAAGAAAAAAAAGGAAAACAAATATTTAAGAAAGGATTGACCACAAAAGCAACCCCCACCTCAAAAGAGGAAAACACAAAGAAATGCATAAGCTGAATAAAATTACTAACAGCAGAAGCCTTCTGGTGCAGACTTATAATCCCACTTGTTCAGTTTGCTTAACACATCATTCTAATACATCAATGGGAGCAAGAAAAATGGAGACAATGCATTGTGGGTTATATTAATGAAACAGCTGATGTATTACCACTTATCCTTGCCTGAACATCTGCAGTTACTAACATCCCACCCTTCATCAGCATCAATTTTACAAAAAGAATATTCTGCCAGGCTGCAACAGGGCTGCTACACTAGCAACTCTATGGATCACCGCCTCCACCCTGACTTGCCATCTTGCAGCGCTAACATTTTGACAACAAAATATGTCAGCCCACTACACTGTTGTCACAACCGGGCAAAACTTCAATGCTGTCAACGTTCGCATTTGAAAGTACCAACCATCCCTGAATAATTCACCCAGGGAAATAAATCAATGTATCAAACCCTATTCTCCGTTTGCACAGATTCTGAGTGTTTCCACATCTTTGTTTATTTCTGACAAATTCTTGGTTCCCTTGAAGTCCCAGACAACTCAGATCAGGAATTATTATAAGACTATCCCTGAAAACTCTAATGCTTGATAAAGAGCCTACTTAAAGAGCATTAAGGGGAAGAACCACACAGAGTCTATCTAAGATGTTTAAATACTCATAAAGACTTTAAATATATTACAGGACATCCTATTGTTAAACTAACCACAGATTTATCCTAGTGCTTCTGTGAAGAGTAACTAAGCTGCACGCTCCGGTCATAACCATCCCTTTCTAGGAACTCGAAGACACTGATGCTGCACCATCACGCCCACAAAAGCCTCATTGGAAGCGTTCACTGCGGCATTTACGCAGCCTCCAAGCACTCATTCCTAGTCAACTCAAGTTTAAAGTAACTCTCAGAAGACAGTTACAGGAGTAGCAACACCTTTCCCTTCAAAACAAGTCCACAAACTAAACAAAAAACCAGCATTTTGGGTCACAAACAGGTTTTAAGGATAGAAAGACGAGGTTTACAAGGCCCATCCTTGGTGCCAACCTTCCCACCTCTCCACTTCCATTCACCCCAATTCCTATGAAACCAGGGGGGGAAAAGGGAGGGAAGAGGAGGAAGGAGAAAGGGGGAAGGGGGGAAGGAAGGGGGAAGAGAGGAAGGAAGGGGAAAAGGGGAGAAGGGAAAGAGAAGGGTAAAAAGGGAAAAAGGAGGGAAGAGGGGGAGGGGGGGAAAGGGG
>WAAB01001369.1:213855-356510 GCA_013389865.1 Piaya cayana
GCAGCCGGAAGCGCCGCGGGGTCCCGTGTCCCGGCGCCGTCATGGGCGCCCGCTGAGCCCCGCCGCCACCGGTACGCGGGGCCGCCACCCCGGGGCTCCTGCGGGGGTGGGGTGGGGGCGCTCGGCTCGGCTCTGGTTTTGCCGGGCGGCGGGAGGAGGTACGACCGCGGCTTGGACCGGGCGGGTGGGCACCGTCGGGTGGTGTCGCCGACGGGCTGTGACCGGGCGCCGGGGAGGCTCTTGAGCCTGCAGCGCTCGTGGCTGGTGTGGGTGTGCGGCTGCCGAGCTCTGAAATCATAGAGGAGTCTTGAGCACCTCCAGGGATGGGGCAGCCACAGCTTCCCTGGGCAACCTGTACCAGCGCCTCACCACCCTCACAGTAAAAAATTTCTTCCTAATGTCTAATCTAAATTTCCTGTTTCAACCTAAAACCATTACCCCTCGTCCTGTNGGCAAAGGGAGAGAAGGGGAAGGGAGGGAAGAAAGGGAAGGAAAGAAGGGAAGAAGGGGAGAGGATGGAAGAGAAGAGAGAGGAGGGAGGGAAGGAAAGAAGGAAGGACAGCACCGCCCTCCCCCTGGGGTGCAGCGAGAGGCAGGGAGGCTGCACGCACCCCTGCCCGCCGCGGGAAGCCCCGGGCCGGCGCCTCCGCTCACCCGCGTCCCGCCGCTCCCCGCGCGCCGCCGGAAGCGCCCGCCCCGCGCCGCCATTGGCCGTGCAGCCNCCACAGCTTCCCTGGGCAACCTGTACCAGCGCCTCACCACCCTCACAGTAAAAAATTTCTTCCTAATGTCTAATCTAAATTTCCTGTTTCAAACTAAAACCATTACCCCTCGTCCTGTCCCTGCACTCCCTGATAAAGAGCCCCTACCCAGCTTTCCTGTAGGCCCTCTTTAAGTGCTAGATCTGCTCTAAGTTCTCCCCACAGCCTTCTCCAGGCTGAACAACCCCAACTCTCTCAGGCTGTCCTCATATGGGAGGTGCTCCAGCCCCCCGATCCTCTCTATGGCCCTCCTCTGGTCTGGCTCTAACAGATCTGTACTCTTCCCATGCTGAGGACTTCTGAAATGAAGGGAATGGAAGCGCCTGTCTCAGCTGAGGGTTTAGGAGGAGGGGCACCCCAAATGGAGTTACCTGGATCTGCCCCTCTGGGTGAGACCAGACGTGACTGAACCAAGCGACTCTTCTCACATCTTGGCTATGCTGGAAATGCATCTAAAAGGAAACTGTTGTTAAAGCTCTTAATGTAGTTCCTGCTGGAAGTCTGGTTGCCCAGTCTTATTGCTCCAAAGTTTTTGTGGTTAGTTTGTTACGTAAGAGTATTTTGATTCAGACCATGGATCCTTTTCTTGTGTGTCTTTGGCTTGGGCAGACTGAAAGACTCTTGCACTCTTTCTTCTTTATTTACCTAGTTCTGATCCTATTTAATATTTGCTTTGTAATATTTAAGTTATAGTATGCAGACAAAACAGATTCTACCTGACTGTGTATTACATGCCTCTTGTGTATGAAGGAAGCATAGCAAGGTTTGTACCCTCATCTGGGACCAAGGACAACATGGGACTCGTTCCCTCTTTTACCATAGACTTTTGATTATAAGATGAGCTGAGCTCCTGCCACAACTAACCGTTTGTTGATTTGGGTCAGAACTGTGTTGATAGTGTTAAACCAGAAATAAAATGTGTTTTAAGGATTACGCGAGAAGAACTCAAATTAGTTGGCCTAGATGAGTGTATCTTGAGTAACTTACCCACTGATAATTTATACATACCTAATTGCTTAAGTCACAAACCTGACCTTGCTGCTGTTCACTTGAAAACAAACAAGTAAGCATGGTTGTGTTTTAAGTTGAAATGTTGAAGTTGTGAAAATTTCAGTACATTCAAATTCCACTTGATACTTCATACCTATCCGAACTATTTTGATGGTGTCCATATGTGTTCTGGGACAGAATAGAAAAGCCAGTGACTGAAATTAATGATTGTCCTCTCTCATGTGCTCAATGTGAGTGATATATGCTATATTAAGTGTATTGGATTCAAGCAAAACATACTCAAGTACCCAGTGTTTTTTGTAGGAGGCTTAGTCATTACTGACAGATGACTCTTGTCAAAGAATGGCTTCTTTTAGTTTGAGTTGTTTGAAAAGACAAAAACAGTTTTGAACCCTGTACTAGGAGATAATAGGTGAAAGTTAATATATAAAAATAATAAACCAGAAAGGTTTTGATTTGTTGGGGATATAGAAGCCAGGTTGCATGTGATTCTCAGGTGAGCAGCAAGCAGAAAAGTAGAAAGCTCAAGTGTTGGGTTTTGATTTATTTTTTTTTCTTGTCGGTCTCTGAAGTGAAAACCTAAAGAGCAGAGAAACTCGTGATCAAGGAGAAAGAATGTGAAGAAAATGTTAAACTTGTATTGGACAGTTCTATGAAGTTAGAAAGCCGGGAAGGAAGAGGGTGCTGAGCTTTGTTACAATGAGAAAGAATGTTTCTCGTCTAGAGAGTTAGCTTAAAACATAAAGCTTGGCTTTATGTAACACCACTCCCTGACTGGAAAATGTCAGGCCAATAAATGTGAAGCTGATATGGCACAGTTGCCATCCATAAGTGAAATGGAGAGTGGGTACTGGAGGGAATTTATTGTTAATGTGATGCTGGCACTTGGTATCCCCACAAGGGGCTTCATAGTGGTTTAAAAAAACAAAAACAACAACAAAAAAACCCCTAATGGTTTGGTTATAGCTGAGTTCAAACTGACGTTTTGTTTTGTTAACATTTATGGGTGTAGGAAGAAATGTCCCAGTAGTTGGATCTCAGGTTGCATTTATATCACTGTATTCACAAGAGATGACCAGAAAACTGCATTTTGACATGCTCAAGCTTTGAGAGACTGATTTTGGTAGAAGATTAATTTTTAATCTTCTGTCGGAGACTATAGTAAAGATGATCAGGCTTTTGAGTAGATAGGTGAATGGTCCAAGTGTTGTTGTACAAACCTGAATGTGTCTGCTGACTTAAATAAGAAATTTATAAACCATTGACTCCTTAATATTTAAGACAGAAAGTTCTCCAGAAATACTCACTTCTGGAATGGCAGATTTGAACCTTTGCCATCTTGAAGATGAGCATGGCAATGGCCTTACAATTGCTGTACTTTGTCTTTTATTAAAATTGTGGCTGTCTGGCAAGTCAGACATGGAAAGTAAGAAATCCCCGCATAATAGTCCTAAACAATACAAATTGCTAAGAATATTTGGGCAGTGAGAGCAGCAAGACTGTTTTGCTTAAATTTGTCCATAAAACTAGAGATAAAGCTCAGCCTCAGCTGTCTGGCAGTCAGCGCTCCAGGATGCCACTCCTTCAGCCTGCTTCTGGAAGAAGTGGCATGCGGCTGAAAATGGCAGTTCTGTGGCTTGCAGTCATTAGTAGTATCCTGTCGACTGAACTACGAAGCCTGTAGTAATCTTCACATGACATATCACCTTCTTTTTGGAGGTTTGCACTGTGTTGTTGCTGAATACACAAGAGGACTGCTCTCCAGTCATGCCATCCTCACTGGCATCTGTTCATTTCTTTGAGGCCTGCTTGGTCTCTGTTACAAGGTGCTCAAGTTTCTCCTATCTTTTATGCAGAGTTAAATTGCTGTCTACAGCCACCTGAGGTTCACCTTTGCTGTTTTCTCCTCTGCTGTGGCCATCAGTGTATTAGCATAGGCAACATACCACAGTGCAGCACTAAGGCAGCCCTTTCCATATCCTTTGTATCCAGTTTACATCTGGATAACTGCACTTTGGGCCATCTATTTGCGTGGCTTGTTGCCAAGTTAGTCTGGTTAGGCTTGTCAAGGATACTAATGCCAAGCAGCAAGGAATCTGGGATAATGAATCCAGTCTGTGTAACACCAGATGCAATGTGTAGCCTTTATTGCAAATTTATTCTGTTTTCATTTGCGTAACCTTTATGTTGCCATTTCTGCTCATGCCAAAAAACAGTCTCTGAACATGGAAAACCTGAGAGTTCAGTCAGTTGGAAAATGCCACTTCAGTGAATTGTGATACAGTAAGCATATCAGGGAAAAGAAGCAAAACACTTGGATAATCAGAGTCTACTGGGAATATCAAGTCTTCAGATGACTGAATCATGAAATGCCAGAAAATAACCGCAGCCGGATTAGGATATGATATTGCTTACTTTGTTGGCGATTGGCCAAGCAATCTGCTCAGACTCACTGCCCGAAAAATCTGCTAAGAAACTGTGTTTCAGTACGGATGGGACCAAGGGTGTTGATTTTAATACCTCAGTCCCTTTTATCCTTTCATCCTTTTGTCTGCGTATTTAAAATGATCCTCAGTTAGGAATTGCCTAGAGGTGCCAAGAAACTAGAATAAGGCTGCAGGAAACTGGAGAATGTAGTAATTGGGCTATGTAGGGAACAGTTTTTCTGTACTGTTTGGTGTGCCATCTCATAAGAGCTGTGCTTTATTCTGATGTTAAATTTTACTCTCTTAGCTCTTGGACCAAGCAATGGGTACAGAATGGATCAGAGAGAAGTGTTTTACACAGACTTCAGCAGCACTTAAAAGTTTGGGAAATGTCCAAATGTTCTTTTTCACGTTAGTTTTGTTACTCTTTACTGGATGATGCATATGCAGTTACAACTACTTTATAACATGTTTTAAATTTATTCATTGTTTCTAGGCATATTCTTGCCTGCATAATTTCAAGAGCTTAAAAGGGATGCGAAATTAAAAAAGGCTTTGAGCTTCCCCTAGTTCCTGCCAGTACAGAGCTGCTTGAGGATGAGGAGGAGAGTGGAGTGCCTCTAGGGAAGATGCTGTCTGTGATCAGCTCTGGACACTAACAGTTCCAGAGCAGCATAGAAGTCCGATACAAGAGGAAATGCTTGCTGTTTTAGTAGCTGAGGTACATTTTGAAGTCAATGGAGTACCTTTTTTCTTCCAATAATTAGGACTCTGCTTTAGGGGAGCTCCTCTCTGTAACTCAATGTGGTTTATTCTATGTTGAATGCAGCTGAACTGAAACTCGTATAGAGTGTCAGAACTTGAGGCTACTTGGAGCAAAGGTGATTAATTTCACAAATTGGCCAGAATGTTTAATATATGGACATTACTTGTTTCTTTCTGAATCTAAACCTTTCTTTCCTGCACGGATTGGCAGAGGCTTACTCTAAGTACACCAACTTGTCTGTTTTGTCCTGACTTACAAATTGACTCACATACAGCAAAAGTATACTTTGGATCCACGGGGAGGGGAAGGAATGTGTGCCTTCTGTAGCACAGGAAGGCATACACTAATTTCATGTAAGATGCAGAAAAGCACGACTTTCATTTCCTTTTCATTGTCTTTATCATGACGGTCTGGGCTAGGTTTGAAAAACAACTTTTAAAAGGTCTTGCAACTATTTCACAAGTCATTGCTGTGTTGAATACAGTTTAACTCTTCTCTCTTTCTCCTTTCATCAGAAAAATGAGTGGTGGGTTGGCACCAAGCAAAAGCACCGTGTATGTGTCCAATTTGCCCTTTGCTTTGACAAACAATGATCTGTACAGGGTAAGTTTTTAACAGCTTCATTGTGCACATTAAGTTGTCGATAATGATTTTGAGTGTAATTACAATATTGATATAAATCTCTTTACTTAGAAAAATTTGTCTTTGTGAATTTATTACTGACAAAAACCAATTGTTGTTAATTTTTTTATTTTGTTTTATATTTCAGATATTTTCAAAGTATGGGAAAGTTGTCAAGTAAGTGACCTGATATGGCCTGCTATTTTTGCAGCTTTCATTTTAAATATTTAATGTCTTGGCTTCACTTGAAAGCCTTGTGCTTTTCATAATTTAAGTATGAATGTGGAACTATTGAAGTCCTATTCATTTTTAATAAAATATAAATTTAATTAACAACTGGAAGTTCTTCCAGTTACAGAGATAATGAAAGAATGTTGGGCACAGGTTTTGCTAACCACTTCTTAACAAGAAGTAGAATGCTGATTTACACCAATCGTCTTTTCTCTGAAATAATTAAAACAATGTTCTTCTAGTAAGTGTTATTCTTCCTCCAAACACCATCTGGGACACAAGTGAGTAAGGGTAAAAGCAGGAGCTTCTGCTTAAATGAACTAGATGACACAATTCCCACAAACAGTTCCCACAACTGCAATGTACAACTCCTCTATTGGCAGTTCTAGAGGTACTTGATTTTGACAGCTTAGCATTATTTTTAAGTTTAGATGTAAGGTAGCGGAGTAATGACTTTTAGTATGTGGCATATTCATGAACAGTACTTGTGAATACCCACGTCTGTGTACAAATGATAAGAATAAATGCCACAGTAATGCAGTTCCTGTTTTGTTTTGTTTCTGTATTTTTTTAACTCATCAGAGTAATGAAACTCAAGACTTCAGTTTTTAACCCTACACCAGCAAATATCAAGTCTAACTTCTAGTAGCTGCTGTAATAATCTGTGAAATGCAGAGCTAAATTCAAACTTTGTGAAACAAGGAGCGTATTTCAAGTGACAAGGAGAAGGAAGAAACAAACTACAACTTCTAAAAAGCATAATTTTAAATTAACTGAGAGGGAAAACCTTATGTAGGGCTCTGGCAGACATGCAGTGGCAAATACAACTGGCTACTTACAGTCTCTTGTTTCTGGGGTGGGCTGTCTCGCCCAGTTTATTTGATTTCTGAACTACAAACTTAGAAAAGTCCTGAGCAAAGGTTGTGGTAGTGCTGGTGTTTAGTATCCATCAAGGGGCCTCTTATCCATATATTTGACACTTTTGACCTCCCTGCTGTCTTTTGGTAATATACTTGTGCTCAGTGTGTTTGGGGGTAGGAGCTTCCTGTTGTCTTGGCTTTTGAACTTGTTCAAGAGGAGGATGAGAATTGCATGAAGTATTGGCTGTATGATGCATTGCTTATTTTAAAGGTGTCAGAGCAGCATTGTCTCTTTGGGTTTTTTTCTTTATTAATAGCCTTGGGGTTTATTTGCTTTTATTTGGCTGTCATAGATAACAGAAATGCCTGTTTTCAGATGCCTATGCAGAAGAATTCCTGTGCTGCATCTTGTGTGAAAGTAGCTAATTTGGAACTTGCAATTCTATCTGCATAGTTACTTTTTCCTCCCACCTACATATTTTGCAAAAAAAAATTACTTCCTGATACTTAATTTTTCCTGATATTGTCTAGTCACTGCTAGAAGTTAAATGCAAAGAGTCACAGAATAGCATGTGTTAAATAGTAACATGATTTTTTTTCTGTATCTAGGAAAATGTGTTTCCTATTTGCCCTTTCACAAGCTAAGCTGACAAGTATCTGACAGTGCAGATTCTGTGGGATTCTGCTGGTGTTCTTATTTCACTGTGAGACTGAGGCTAGTGAGGATCAGTTTTCCTATTTGTAACTAGTCATTCCCAAGAAAAGTCTTTTCAGATATTAGCTTGATTTCTGTTCTGCAGAGTCTTTGTTCAGTGATTTTAAAACACTTTGCAGAAAGCTTTGCGGTGCCATATAAGTCAGCTTTAACTTAAATAAGCTTTAACTTATTTTTTTTAAGTGTGTCTTGACTCAGCAAAATTATGATGACTTTTCTTTCATGCTGCATTTCTACTCCTAGTATATCCTGACTTATGATTTCAGCTCAGTTTGTTCAGTGAGAAATTATACTTGCTAGGGCTCTAAGAAGTTGCTGACTATTTAAAGATTTGTCACACTTGTTTCTTCATATGCTTGTGTTATTAATTAGTGCATTCAATGTCCCAGTTAGAAGCTTGGCAGTCATATTAGGGTCCTCTTGGAACTCTTGGCAAGTGAATTATTCTAAAGTTAGTTTTAATGACACTTCAACTTTCTGCATTCAATTGGATGCATCCTTGTCCAAGAGGCTTTGGTAGATAAATTGTTCTAAGCTCTATCTTGCTGTGCATGTATTTGGGGGAAAATTGAGATTTCTTTACTGAGCTTTTACTTTATACACCTTCTACTATGTATGTCATTTGTTACTTATGCAGGTTCTCTGGTGAGCTTTCTGCATTGAAGCAGGGGTTTCTGTTTGTTTGCCTTTTTGTTTGTTTTTTTAAATGTCTTATTACTTTTTCCTGTTTTGGCTTGCCTTATGGTTGAACCTTGTTCTACCTGTGGTGGACCTGGGAAGGAGTTTATTTTCTGCTTTTTAACACATACTTTTATTTTTATGTACGTGTAGACTTTCATTCTGTTTCCCACTGGTTTTTATTAAGGCTAAATGCAATTGACATTAAGATTGAAAAAAAACTGTGGTTTTGTGGGTCGCCCCCCATCCCTTCATCTATTGTAATACCTTTTTTCTGTCTGTTGTTTTTATTGGATCTAAATCTTCCTTGAATTCCTCAATGTGCTACTGAAGCAGTTAATTCCAATACTAGACCGGAGATTTAACTTTGTATGTCATGCAAAATAGCATATGCATCCACCTGCTTGGATTCCAGTTGGAGGTGTTTGTAGAACAATGCTTCATGTACATACCATTTCGTATTATAAACATGTTTAGGTGGGTTAGTCCTACACAAACATAGATTTCTCAGATTGGATGCAGTTTGATACACTGTGTTTTTCAGCAATGATAGCAATGCTCAAGATTAGTCATGAATTTTAATTTCACCTCCAGTATGTATAGTTCCCTCCAATTAGATTGTCTGTGAATCTAAAAATATGTTCTCTGTTCTGCAACTCATCCAAAGGAATAAAGAGTGATGTGAAAGACCTCACATCCTTTTTAAAATCATCTACACTACCTGTAAGCACATGGCATGGTTAGCTGTGCTTTTGAATTTCTGTTTCATGAGCTTTCCTGTGGTTAAATATGCGTTTTTTCCTTCTTGATGTATAATGAAGCAAAGACCCGCTGAGATCTTTAAGAAAAGAATGTCTCTGGAATAATTTTAGTGTATCAATCATGTGGTTATATGTTTTCAGAGTCACTATTATGAAAGACAAAGACACCAGGAAGAGCAAAGGGGTTGCCTTTATTTTGTTTTTGGATAAAGAGTCTGCACAAAACTGCTCTCGGGCACTTAATAACAAACAGGTAAATTGTGGAATGTTTTTATGGTAGGAGGGTTGGGTTTACAGCTCAAAGATACTTAATTTTTTTTTCCCCAATTTGCTGTAGTTGTTTGGAAGAGTAATAAAAGCAAGTATTGCCATTGATAATGGAAGAGCAGCAGAATTCATTCGCAGGCGTAACTACTTTGATAAGTCTAAGTGTTACGAATGTGGGGTGAGTAAAGCAAAAATGAACTACTATATTCCAGCTTTTTTCTTCAGCTTGACTGTTGCTAATCCTGTTCATGGTGCTAAAATAATTCCTTCTGTCAACACTATCAACTTGTATAGCAGTTGTACCAGTTTCAAGAATAATAATACCCCTTTGTCTTTTGTTTGGGTTTTAGGTTAGGGGAAAATATGGGCTTAAAACAGCTGCTTAATATCACAGAACCATAGAATCACTAGGTTGGAAAAGACCCCCAGGATCATCAACATTTTGCTGCAGTTTTTGAGATATAGACTTCTGCTAGAGATTTTGTTCTGACATTGACCTGAGAATGATGTCCTTCACATGATTTTGCAAAAGAGATTTGCAGATTATATCCTTTTGCTCTTTTGGTTTAGTTCATAGTTCTCTTCTGATACTGGACAGATAGACAGAGACAAGCCCTCTTGACACTATATAGTTTATGTTTTGGGGGCAGTTGGCAAGTAAATTAAAGATACCAGCTCAAATTTGTGCTCTCCCTGTGTCCACATTTAATATTTCACCTAAGATCACATTAAAGATGTGAGAAAAAACTGTATGACCAAGACACTAATATTCTGGACCAAGATCCTTTAAAATAAAAAAATCTCAGTAAAATAAATTCAAACTATGACTACTGTTTTTGCCAGAGTGAAGAACATGACTGAAAAAAATGATCATAGGAATTTAAGTAGAGAGATATTAATCCAAATTAATCTAGGACAACTATATGGTTTTGGGGTTGGAAAGGGTGTATTTGTCTGTGTAAGCTCATCAGTGTTTCTGATACAAGCCAAGATGTCACTGGCCTTCTTGGCCACCTGGGCATGCTGCTGGCTCATGTTCAGTCGCTGTCAACCAACACCCCCAGGTCTTTCTCCTCCAGGCAGCTCTCCAGACAGACTTCTAGTCTGTAGCTCTGCATAGGGTTGTTGTGCCCCAAGTGCAGGATCCGGCATTTGGCCTTGTTAAACCTCATGCCATTGGTCTCTGCCCAGAGGTCCAGCCTGTTCAGATCCCTTTGGAGAGTCTCCCTACTCTCCAACAGATCCATACTTCCTCTCAGCTTAGTGTCATCTGCGAATTTGCTAAGTGTACACTCAATGCCTTCATCCAGGTCATTGATGAAGACATTGAACAGGGCCGGACCCAGCACTGAGCCCTGGGGAACCCCACTTGTAACTGGCCTCCAGCTGGAGTTAACGCCATTTCCCACCACTCTCTGGGCCTAGCGATCCAACCAGTTTTCCACCCAGTAAAATCCACTTTGCTTATAGCTTGTTCTCAGTTTGCAATTAAACATGCATATCACCACCAATCTCTTTGTTTCCATGGCAAGCTTATAGAGAAGAGTTTGTCTTCTGTCTGCTAATTCAGCATTCCATTTATCTTACTAATTGCTTCCATTTTTCCCCTCTGTGAGCTGTCTTACATTAACCTTCCTCATGATATGTTTTAACATTTAGTTGTTTATAATGCTTTCTGTTAAGCAGTATTTCTTTTTCTTCAAGGAAGCAGGACACTTAAGTTATGCTTGCCCCAAAAATATGCTAGGAGAGCGGGAGCCACCAAAAAAAAAAGAAAAGAAGAAGCGAAAGAAAATAGTTGAGCCAGAAGAAATGTATGTATAGTTATTTATATGTCAATACTACTTTTAGACAGTTTTATAATACTGAATGCTAAATAAAAAGATTTTTCTTTTTTATTCCTCACTATGCACAATGAAGTGAGGAGGAAGAAGAAAGTGAAGAGGAAGGAGAAGATCCTGCTCTAGATAGCCTCAGCCAAGCCATAGCTTTTCAGGTACAAAACTAAAGCATTGTGTATTTATTATTTAGCACTCACAGCACTCTTGCCTGACAGTAGTTGGTTTCTTCATATTGAAGGCACATTTGTTCTTTTGGGTTCTGGGGTTCTTAGTTTTGGTTTGGGGTTTTTTACTACTTCATTACTAGTGTGTTTTGCATGTCAGTTCCTTCTTTCCTTCAAGCTCCTTTGCTGAATAGTTTCCTGTCATCTCTGCTGTGATGCTCTTTTAGGTTTTTGGTCCACAGATCCCTCTTAAATCTGTTCACTGAAGAGCCATAAAAATCACAGAATCACAGAATCACCGGGTTGGAAGAGACCCACCGGATCATCGAGTCCAACCACTCCCACAAAACACTAAACCATGTCCCTCAGGACCCCGTCCACCCGCAACTTAAACACCTCCAGGGAAGGCGAATCAACCACCTCCCTGGGCAGCACATTCCAGTGCCTAATGACCCTTTCCGTAAAAAACTTCTTCCTAATCTCCAACCTAAACCTCCTAGTCATATAAATGACCAGGTACATTCTCTGTCGTCACTCACAAAGCTATCCTTGAAAAACATATATTTTTGGAGCTCTTCCCTTGCATAGTACAGTCCATCATGTTCTCTAATAGAACTTTTTTCTCAAAGCATACTTAGTGCATTTTTTTGTTATGTAGATAAGTACTGTGGCAGCTATATTACTGTCTTCCTTAATACATCTCTACAGGTTTTTGTTTCCCTACGCAGAACAAACCTGACCTAATGGTCAAATTTCATGACTCTGTGGTCCTCATTTTTCCCCCAATAAACCCCTCAGAGCTTGTAAGATAACCTTGTCCTGAATATGACTGTAATGAGTGCAAAATTTTCACTTAATGATAGTCAAAAATAATGATGCAAATATGCACAGTTTTTCTGTCCACCCCCAGAAAACTTCATAATTGGAAGTAAAACCTATAATGTAAACAAGCCAGGAAACATTCCCATTTCTCTCACTATCCAAAGATTTTAACTGGGATAGCATGTTCCCCCATAAAAATAGGAAGCATCTCTTTAAACCTTTAGCTGAATAACCTTTACATCCCTGAACGCATTCTTTCCCCGAAGGAATGAATGCAAAAAACAGCAGATAGAATACTTGTGAGTGGAAGAAAGCTGATTGAATAATGCCAAATTAAACCATGATGCATTCTTTGCTTCAGTTTTAAGCTCCTCTGTTGCTCTACAGGTTTGCTATGTGCCGAGTTCCTCTCTTTGAAAGTAGAAGGTGCTGTATGTGGCCTGCATTGGTGCAGAAGATTTACTGTTTGTACAGGAGAACTACTTTGAGAAATGTCTCTAGAGCATTCATTGCACGTTTTATCTGGAAATAGAAATAAACCCCTTGAGTTCTTTCACTTATCAGATAGTTCAATGCATATTAATAATTAGCATTATTATTTGTAGTCCATCTTATTTTTTTCTTAATCCTAGCTAATACTTTTCCTTCTTTCATTGTAGCAAGCCAAAATTGAGGAAGAGCAACAAAGGTGGACACAGACTGCAGGGGAATCTTCAATTTCAGATGATTCAAAACGTCCACGGATAAAGAAAAGTGCTTATTTCAGTGATGAGGAAGAACTCAGTGATTGAAATAATACTGTTTTATATGCATGTAATATATATAGTGTACATTTTGTAAAGTGCTGCAGTTATCTGTAATACAGGTTTGTCTTGGTGTTGAAGACACTGAAGTTCATGTTGTAGTTGCTCCTTGAACTTCCAGATTTTTGATATCTCTCTCTCAAAACTTCAACCTTCAAAGCAGCTTCTTAAGAAAACAATCCATTTCTACACTGAAATCCAGAAAAACACTTGGGAGAATGCTTCTTGCAGTTAGTATCCAGAGCTAAACCCTGGGAGTGAAATTTTTTTTCTAGGAGAATTTCGTGAGCTGTTTTTTCTAAGATGAGTTCCTCTTATGATTACTGCTAGCACCACTGATGCTTTATGTTTTGGTCTGCTTATTGGTTGTTTGGAAGCAGTACTTTAGTAATACTTCAGTAGTGTACAAACCTTGCACTAGTTCCTCTGCATAGAGTTGAATTTCAGCCTTGAGCATTGCACCAGTCTTTTAACTCTCCATGCAGCAATGTAATAAATTTATAAGTCATATAAGCTTGGTCTGTGAAATCATTTAAGGCTAAACAACACATCTCTTGGTTTTCCAAAGGAAAACATCCAGAGGGATGTTGATCCTCTGTCTCATGCACATTTTTAACACCATTCAGTACATTTTATAATATAATATAGCCTATTACAATGTAGGCTTCATAGAGATGCAAGTTAAAAGTGATGTGGCGATTAGTTCGGCCTTGAAGTCTGCATACTTAATATTTTTTAAGAGTGATAGTTTTGTTGCATTAAAAATAAGAATGGCCACATGTTTTAGAAATGGGAATGCACTTATGTTTTAGTATGCTCTAACCTGGTATTTAAAGTGTCTTGCTGTGATAAGTGCTTATACTACACTGTTTCTCCTGACTGCAGTTCAGGTGCCCAATGTGGTAATTATGATTTTGCACAGCTTTTTAAATAAGTTTGTATCTAATATGGATCACAGTCTTATCTGTCTTCTCGGGCATCTGAAACTGCTGGCAAAATCCAAAGTGCACGAAGTTTCATATGTCCCTAAAAATGAGCTTTCATGTAAACTTGGAAATGTCATGGTCTCTAAGTAAAGCATCTTGGTGCCTAATTTGCACTTAAAGTTGCTCAGACCTCTTAACTAAAGTCACCATCCTTAAAACTCTGTAGGATTCTAGTCATGTTTTCCTAAAATATAAAATTAGATATATTAGATATATAAAAAATAATATAAAGTAAATATAAAATTAGATATGATATATATAATATATCATATGATCTAAAGTTAAATCAGTTGTGATATAAAATAAATATAAAATTGGATATATTATGTATATTTTATATATAATACAAAATTAGATATGTTAAGAAGAGTACAAGGCCTGCAACAGTGATCACTCCCAAAACCACAGACACATGGTGATGGTGTAACCCTTTTATATTGGCCACTTTGTGTAGCCAGACTTTTCATTTTTAGGAGGCACAATATAAAACAAATTCACACTTTCACACTTGAAAGGAAAGACCAGCTGTCCTGTGTTTTTATTTTCAGCTCTTCCTGTGGCTCATCAGGACTTGATTTTCTTCCAAATGTAGAAAATGTAAACTGAAATTTACCATTTCATATTCTTAATTAATACCTATTTACATTCAGATATATAACTGGGTGTGAAGAAAAGACACATGTGCTATAAACCCTCTCTAACCTAGTATAAAGTAGTCACATTAAGGTCATTCTGGGGTCTTCTGTTGCTACTTTCTCAAGAAACAATAAGGTAATTAGGGAGAAAAATTGGTCTGTATGTATAGGAAGGTCTTGGACTCAGTAATCCAAAGAACCATAGAATAGTTTGGGTTGGAAGGAACCTTAAGGATCATCTAGTTCTAGCCCCCTGCGATGTGTGGGGACACCTCCCACTAGAATGTTTTTAAGATTTCTTCTGAAAGCACTATGTATTCACTACATTTTAAACCTGAAAATTCCTTTACTGAATTTTGGAAAGATATCTTGATACTGAATACCAGAGAGCTGAGGTCCTGGGTGTTAATAGATGCAAATAACTGTCCACCCTATGTGTACTAATGAAGACTAAGGAGGTTCTAAACTCTGCTAAGAAAGAAAATCTTGCTATCAGCATTCTTGTCTGCAAATGCTAGGTTGGGCAAACAAAAAATATTGTGCCACTACTTAAAATCAGGGTTTGTCATCTTCTCCAATACCATGTTCAATGCATTTAAAAAAGAAAAAAAATGATAGAAAAACTGAACTGTGACAGAGGACCAGTTTGACAATGTCTGCAACTGAATGTTTGAATTAAGATTTCAATGTAGGGATCAGGCAGCAGATTTCAAACTTACATTTTATGACACTGTATAGTGTACTAGTTGAACTCAAGGTTGTAAGACTTCTTTCAGGATCGTAGGATCAAAAGGATACACATATGTGGAATGATAGTTATTTAAACACTTTAAATACAGTCTCCACTCAGAGATTTCCTAAATTAACACCATTGGCTGTAAAACATACAGAGATTATTAACAGCCTAGGAATGTTTTATTATTGTGCACTTTACTGTTTTGTGTTTGCTACTGGTGGCATCTTGTGAGAAAGAATAAAAACAAAACTGACCTTTGTTCTGACCTAACACAGCACTTCTTCATGAGTTCCAGTGGCTGAAGCATGTTGATATATTTTTCTACTCTGTTGCTTCTGCCTTGCCTTCCCTCTAGGATTTGCTTCTGTCAGCATGAAGCAGTAGCTCAGTCGAGGCTTTTACAACTGACCTAGTGGTATTCCTCCGTGCTCTTTTGTTCCAAGCATAAAGTCACTTGAGGCAAGTGACATTGGAAATGAAACAAATAAAAAGTAGCCTCTAGCTCATGTAGCATTCCTTACCTTAAATCATCTTCCTTTAACAATTTTTTCAACTCTATTTGAACTTTTATTGTTTAGCAGTGCTCCTAGTTATTGGCGTAGTAAAGAAGAAAGCACGAGTGCCTAAAGCAGCACCTAGAGGGACTTCAGAGGAGTAGAATTTTTGCACTTTAGTGTCCTGAATAACTTTCTGTGCTTTGTTGTCAAGATTATGAAGCATCTTTAAGTGAGAAATCCTGAACAATAGCATTAGGTAACCATTAAGTTAGATAGCTTGAGTACCTGTTCCACTTGCTTAAATCCAAAATTGTTGTCTGCAGCAACCCCTAATGCTGCTGCTTCATTCTGGAAAAAGGCCAAACTTATCAACTACGTCCTTTTTTGATATTTGAATGCTAACAGATTTACTTCTGTTCATGCTCAGCCTCCCCTACGCCAAGCAACATGGTTTCATCTGAGTCCAATCAATGCTAAGAAGCTAGATAGAGTTACTAGGCTCCCCATTTTGATCAAGCCAATAAAGTGCGATAAGTTTTTAAGAACTGAGCAAGAGTGGTGCTTTTGTCAGAGTTTGGTAACAAAGCACCAGCTCAGGAAGCCAAAAAACAGCTTTGGTGACTGCGTGGCACTGTCACAGACAGATGAGGCTGTGTAGCCATGTTGTCAAAGCAGAGAAGAATAAAAATGACCTTGTAAGGCACCTTCCTGTTGTAAGAAAAACCACAGTGGTTTGTGGGTGGGATTTTTTTGTGGAGATTTTTTTTTGTACTTAGAGAATCTAGCTTGGGCTAGAAAGTTGAATGCTGGTTTCAGAGTCCTATCTAATGTGGCTCTATTGTAGAGATGATTACATGAAATGGCAGACGGCTTTTAAATAATGTCAAAAACTTGGATCTTTCTGCAAACACTCACTATATTTTATCTTTCATATTTTCAAAACAGCTTGAAAATTGTCAAACTATTGCTTTCTGGATCATGGGACCTCTTGTCTATTGAAATGGCTAACCGACTAGTGTCTCAAAAGCCACTAGAAGTTGACTTTTATCTGTTGTTGGGGAAGAATGGGCTGTGGAAGGAGGATAAGGATGATTAGCTTAACTGATTATAAACGGCATTACTTATACTGTGCCTGTGCAGCTCTTGATAAAACCATTGCAGCTATGAGACGCTGGGGTAATTTTAGTCCGTGTTTAGCCAGTTCCCACTATGTTCTTGGCATATTCAGGTTACTACTCTCAGCAGCACAATATAAAGGGCTGTAAATATAAAGAACTATGTGTAGCTAAATAGGTGATGCCTGGAACAAATTGTAAACACTTTATCTTTGGCTTCTGGGTCACTGTGTTCTCTGGGATAACCCTTATTTAATCTGTAGAGGTGATTTATTGTAGCATGGGAAGGTGAGCTCTGCATGCTGTTTTGGCTGTAGTCTTCTGAGTCACAAAAAATCGAACTCCTCGGAAAGGCAGGTGTAAACTGATATTTAAAATGGAATTTATTAAGTGCTACTATGAATGTTTAGAAGGAACTAATATAGAGGACTCTCTGTTTCTGGTTTCTATTCTTTTTGGCACCTGTAGTATCAATATGATAATATACACCATCATAATTGCACCATTGCTTTTCTATAAAAGTATTTCTAATAACACTCTTCTAGATGTGTTATCTTAAAATAACTGATATTGGATAGCTGATGGCTTCTTTTCAGTATAGATTACAAAACTGGTTTTAGGTGTCCTTAAAATATTCATACGAAACAGCTTTGTTTATCTTACAGTTCTTAACAGGGTGAGTTTTTTCTGTAGCTATTGATGGCAATATTAAAAATTACTACACTGTTCCTTCTATGGAGAAAAAGGTGTTGAGAGGGTTTAGTCACTCTTAACATAGATGAGCTGGTTTCTTGCATCTATCCTGGTGTCTATTAAAAGTATCCTAGAAGGAATAATCTGAGGAGATCCTGTATGTAAAAGAATATTTTTTAAGTAGAAGAATTGTACAGGTTTGTGAAATGACATTTTGTTAGTGGCAGGCTAACTGACCCCACTGTGCATCCAGACAGATAAAAAGTATGCTTATGTAATATCTAATCGATGTGATAGGTAACACAGCATTAAGGAGTTACAGAAATTGTGGCAGTAAAATGCAATAGAAGCATGTGTGAAAAGTCTAACCAACCCTGTGAGGCAATGTGGGTCACAATGGCTTGAAGAAATTACACGGTTACTAATGCGAGAACTTTCCTGTTTGATTAATATGATGCTCCAGAGAACCAAATGCAGCTCTGAGATTATGAGTCCATCAAAGACAACAGCCAGAAGCCAATGTTAAGATGAGTTGATCCATGAAAACTCAGTTTTTTATCAATGTGCAGTTAAAGAAAATTAGAAGGCATCCAAATTTAGACACTACATTGAGCTTGGTGCAGTACAGCAAAAGCTGTCACATGGTTGCAGGAGCAAATATGCATTATTGTAAAACTGTACGGAGTGGCAGAGGACATAAACATGTTATGCCTAATGAGCACATGTGGCTATGGAAGGAGAGACCCAAAATAGAACCAAAAGGGATATTAAGGACTCTGGGTGTGCTGTGAAGATCCAAGGCACTGAATTGTATTTTTAGAGTGAATGGGATAGAACTGTTTGTACTATGCTGTGCTTAATTGGAGAATGAGTCTTGTATCTGAAAATTGTGAACCTTGTGGTAGTACACGTTTGTATTGATGTGCAAATGTTCATGGAAGTGAGAGGAACTAAAGGAGGATACAGTTCTGCAAAGGACCTCACTTGGGATGCCCTTGATGTGTGAATTTGATTACGTGGCAAAGAGCCATCTGCCCATGAAGCCTGGAGCCATAAGGGTGCATATGAAATGAAATGACTTAGTAGCATATGGCAGTTAGGAAAGATGAGAACATACAGTACTTGGACGTGCTGGCTTTGAGTTCATGAACCATATATCTGGAATGAGTGATCGTAGTCCTTGAAAGTATATTCTTTCAAATAAGGTTTTTGAAAATTCAGTAGCTAGATTTATTTTCATCTACTGCAGCATAACACTTTCAAGAAGTGTTTTTACTGTGGGAGGCTTTCACATGAAAAGCTTAACAGAGGAAACTCAGTTAATTAAAATCTGGAACGCAGTTTTGCAGCAAGGGTGGATTCTCTGCAGGTCCCATGCCTGTAGCATCCCAGAGAATGCAGAGACTCAAGAGCATTATTCTTGTTCATATTTAATTTAGCTGCTGGAGAATGTCCAGAATCCTTCCCATTTGCTGCACAATTTATGTCAAGCCCACAGTGGAGTACTTGAGTTTAGGACAAAGTAGCCTTTGCTAAACTTTTATCTTTTTTTCATTCTTCGGTTGTGTCGGATGTCAGATTTAGTACTAGATTGCACACATGTAAGCCTGCTAAATATTAAAAGAGCTACGCTATGTTATTACTCCTGCCAATTTACTGCAGATTTGGAGTGTTGTTCTACCTTAGGGCTTCATATGAGTGCAATCATTACTTAAACCTTTGAAATGGAATGCTGTGTGATGGGAAGGCACTGAGCTCCCTTGACCTGAATGTGGTAGGAGAGCTGCACACAGATTACCCTGCTCCTTTGAGGATGGGGCAATCAGTAATCACTGTAACAGCATTCTCTGGATGCAACTGCCCTGCTCCCAGGGGCTGGGAGCAGGGAAGGAGGGAGGGAGGCAAGCAGGGCTAAGAAATGTCCATCCAGGGCAAAACAGCCATCCAGAATAAATGTGTATCAATTACGCTAAATGTTTTCAATTTTCTTTCTACAGATTCCCCTC
This sequence comes from Piaya cayana, assembly GCA_013389865.1. NCBI lineage: Eukaryota > Metazoa > Chordata > Aves > Cuculiformes > Coccyzidae > Piaya > Piaya cayana. The sequence goes on from WAAB01001369.1 coordinate 233,251, forward strand.
TTAACAGTTCTTTAGATCAGAATTAATGAGGATTAAAGTTGTGTGGCTGTCTGGAGTGCATAGGTGTAAATTCTAACTGTAAAGATTTTATTTCAGTCACTTAGAAGTATAACATGGATTATATTAATGCAAATGGGACTCACTGCATCTTACATCTTCACAAAAAGTTATCTTCATGCTTTAACTGGCTTCTCCTGGGGAACAATGACACCTGTCTGTTGGTAGAACTATTTAGTGTAGATTGTTTTTTACATGGGTGTTATATTTAAATAGATTCTGACATTAGAGGCTTGAGTGCAGACAGCTCAGTAGCTTTGTGTAAACTAAGAGGATGATATATGCTTGAGAGGAGAGGAAGGAGAGCTTCAGAAGTTAAGAAAAATAAGAAGAAAATTGGCAGGTGAGACTGAGAATATTGTAGAGCAAAGACCAGCATCAAATAAGGGGCAAAAGCAAACAAAAAAGGCCAAGTAAAACCAACACACAATCATCTGTAAGATTAATTCCCCTCTGTTTAAAGAAGGCTTTTATAGGAAATGAGTAATTTTGCATATTACAGTGAAGGCTTGTTTTTCACATTCAACTTTGAACCAAGTTACCTGATTTTCTCAGGTGCTAAACTTCACAGCAGTATGGCAAGGGTGGATGCAGCTTAGCTTTTTTTTTTTTTTAAAATAAAACCACAAATGACTTTGCAAGCTATCCTTAGTGTCACTATTTATTGCTCAAGAGCTCTTTAGCCAATAAACAACTTTTAAGACCTAATGATGCTTCTGAAAAACAGCGTTTCTTAAAATCACTTCCCTGCTCTCCTGTCCCTTCTTCTCCATGGGATTGAAATTGTTCAGGTCTTTCTCCAGTTTTTCCAACTGTCTGAATGACCGAGTCCTCCTATCTCTGTTGACTGCACCATTGATACAATTTACACTGAGGTTTTTTCCCTCATTCATAACTTGCTGTTTGTTTTCTGTCAATGATGTTTTCCTTCCTAGAATTTTTATTCTCTTGGAGAAATTTTTTGTTCAGTCTTTTTTTATGTGTTGGTATCCAGTCTGCAGGCCAGCTTCAGGGTGTCTCGTTGTAACTATACTTTAACTGAAAGATGCTTTTTTTATAAAAATACAAGATTGCTTTCCAGCAATGCCATTCATTTATTCATTCTGTCCAACTGTTTTCCCACTTTTATTAACGTTGTCTAAATGAATTATCTAAATAAAGGCCTGTGTTTACAACTGAAGCAGACTTTACTCATTCAGGTTCTGTTTCCTTCAGTAAACTGCTAATAATATGAGGGGTTCAGTTATCTTCTGTCACCTCTGGCCCATCTATTTTCTAAGTTTTAATTAACCAGAGAAATATAAAATGTTTTAAAATGGGCACAAACCCTGCAAACTGAAGTGAGCAATTAATGGTAAAAATTAATCGTATGTTTTGTTCTAAAATTACTTTTATAAATAATGAATAAGGAACAAAAAGTTAATTCCAAAATTTGCTGCCTGGAAACTTTCCTTTGCCACCTCTGTTTTCCTCTCTTCTTGCAGTGTAATTGTTGTAGTTCCTTGTCATATGAATGAGTTGAATTTAATTCACTGAGTTAATAAAAAATATATATATGGTAATCATTAACTACATTATTGCAGAACCAGCAATGAATAACAAAGGCTAATATCTGCTGTCCTTTTTGATGACAGATATGTCATATCTAGGCTTCAGCTGATGAGAGAGGCCAACAAACTATATTTCAAATTTCTAGACATATTCCTTTGGAGAATACTCAAGTATGAGTTTCACAGATGCCTCCAGTCTGAGTGATAAGCACATTATTCATTGATAACTTGTTTTAAAGGATGTTTTTTGTGCCACAGTGTTACGATGGGCCGTATTTTTTTCTGTTGCTATCTTAAAAGATTTATTAGCTGTTCCATTTTTTTTAATTTCTTCTCCCCCTCCTTTTCAAGGGCTTAAGAGTTCACTGTGGAAATGGGCTGATGCTTGCAGAAAATTCTGACTTTAGAATCTTATCTTTATTTCTAAAGTAGAAAACAGTGTGGTGGGTCTCTGTAATATTTTTGTGTGATTTCCAAGGTACTGTCTTCAGCTTATTCATTTCATGTATTATATGTTGCCTCAGTTAGAACTTAAAAATAGCTGTTTGTCCCTTTTCATAAGAATAAAATACCCAGCAGATGATTGTTCTATGTTTTGATTCATATTTCTGTAGTTCCATACTCGGGTTGTTTCCAAATGTTCCTATTTCTTACTAGTACCACTACATCTGCATACTGGTTTAGGGAAACTGCATTTCAACTCAGACAATCCCAGGAGGGAATTGAGAGACTCAGGGGAGCCTCAGTAGGCTGCTGTTATTTATGTGGCATGAATTGTTTGTTAAGAAGCAGGAAAGTCATGCGAAGTAAACCATCCACCTTTCTGAGGAGAAATCCCACACGACTGATTGTTCAGCTTGACTGTTTTCCCAAACTATTTTTCTCATCCAGGGGCACTGGGTCAAGTTTCACTTAGTAAAAGTACTATTGATCCTATTAAGTTTCAGACAGTGTCACAACAGAACTGAAGTGGTAAAAGATGAGAGCTCGGACCTCACAGGAAGCAGTCCAAAGCAAAAAAAGGTAATTCCTCTAAACAGCTATGATGAAAGCATTATTGAAAACTACCCCAAAGTGAAAAGAAAAAAAGTGAACTAGGAGCCCAACTTAACTAAACTATGAACTCTTCAACAGTATTAAAGTAAAATAAGAAATACGGTACTCAAATCAGTTGACTAAGTGTAATTAGCACAAGGTTACAGAGGGAAAATAAAAAGATTGACCAAACAAGATGAGAAACAGTAAGAGGAATATGTTTATAGGAGGGGTAAAACCAGGGAGCAAAGCAATACACCCTTAAACAGGGAGGAGTCCTTATGAGCAGCTGAAAAGGCAGAGGTGTTTCATCCCTGGTAGAATTTGCCCTCACAAATAAAGTCAACTTGTAATGCTAACAACCATCTAACACAGCACAAGCTGCAACTTGGAAAGAAAGGGGTAAGGGATGCTTAGATTAGTTAGTTGCTTTTAAAATGGCTGGGCCTCCCAGGGTGCCTAGAGACCCTATGCGATTTTAGGAGCTGTCTTTGAGAATTTAGATTTACAAGAATACACTCAGATTCTGGTTTTGAAAAGTAGGAGCTGAGGAATTTTCAACCCATGGTTAAAAAGAAATCTGAAACAAAATTATTGAGCAAAGGGGTGAAAAATAAAAATCAATATGTACTATAATCAGTCTGATGTTTTTCTGTAGACTGGTATAGATTTTGCATGTAAAAAAGAGGTCGTAGATATTTATCTAGACTTCATTAAGTTTTGTGATATTGTGACATAGTAACAACTTGGTCTACATGCTGCTACTCCTGTAACCCCAGTGAAAACAGACAAAATGATGAGATATACTTAGTGGGGTTCTGCTGAGATCTGTCACCAGTGCGATACTGTTCGATACTTTCTTTTAAACCTTGGATGGTGAGATGGAAAATATGCTTGTAAAACGTGTGAATAACAAGCATCACGTAGGACACCAGCTGTCTTGGCTTTTCATCTGATACTGCTGAGTACTGAATGGGCATAAGAATAGTTTTTCTTTTCCTGGCTCTTCCTGAGCTTATCAGTTACCTCTGATGACCTCTGTAAGTACCTTCTGCTCATCCTTTCCTTCTCCCCATGGTTCTATCATGCTGGCCTGAGCTTCTGCCCTCTACTCATCACTGCGATTTTACCAGCCAAACTGACCTGTACTCAAGGCTTGTGTCTTTGTCCTTTGGGAACAAAGGCAAGATGATCAGAATATTTTAATAAAAGCTTTCTCGATAAAAATGGGACTGAAATTCCTGGGTGTGGTTTCACTCACTTGACCGTTTTTTTGTGGCTGATCTGAGTTTGCAGTAGATTCTGTATCTCCCAGAGAATGGCAGGTCTGGTAATATTTGGTTCACGGTCACTTTAATATTTCAGGAAGAGATCCTTAAAAGCTGGGGTGGGGTGGTTTTTTGTTGTTTCGTTTGTTTTGAGGAGGGGGGATGTTTTGGGGGGAGTTGAATTTTGGTTTGTTGGGTTTTTGGTTTTTTTTATCATCAGAGTCCTTGTCTAGCAAAACACGACTCTCTTCCTTGGAGGCAGGTTGTAAAATCTTCAAAGCTAATAACTGTCCTCTGTCTTTCAAGGCAATGCTGAAGCCTGGGGCCATAGCCTATTTCCCACAGCCCCGAAAAACATTATGCCTCTAGCTGTGATACTCCTCAAAGTATCAATAACCTCCCATCACTAATGAGGACAGCTACTAATTTATAAAGTAATGCAGCGTTCCTAGATTGATGGCAATCCTATCTTTGCCTGGGTTTATAGTCCTTTATGGCAGGAGGCTGGTGGTAGGGGCAGACGTCCATTGCCACTGTAGTAAATGCCAAAGCTGAAATACAAATTTTCAGGGCTTGAGTTCAACCCCTTCAGTCTGATAGCGTGAAGTGTATCAGCATGTGGGGGAAGAGAATGAGAAACAGGCTCTTGAGAAAAAAAAAAAAGAAAAAAAGGACTCTCTTAAATCTGTTCTTACACTTCAAGACTTTTTGTTAATTGGAAAGAGCCTTGTGGGGGATCATCAGTTAAAGAGGAAGCAACTGCAAGCAATTTACATTAGACACCGAGAGAGTAAACCTGAGTGAGGTGTTCCTCATGTTCATTACATTTCTTATCTAATTCTGTGATACTATCAGGCCCTAGTGACTGGAAACCCAGCCACTGTCATTATGTATAGAATCATCATGTTAAATAACAGTGTGGTTAGATCAGAAGCAACAACACTTTAACGATGTTGCAGCCTTCCCTGTATGTTTGCAGGGCAATAAGATGAAAATTTCCAGGTCTTGCTTTGCTAGATCACAGTTTATAATTATAGTCACGTTGCATGTGAACGTGGGTACACTGCTGGCTAGATCAGAGAAAGAGACAGACAAGATCGAAGACTCCTTGTTATTTTTTCCCCTCTCCGAGTATGCTAACATGTGCCTGGTTTAGGAATTTTGATGAGAATGTTTTCATGTTTTTTTTTCCTTTCTTCATTTTTATAGCTCTGAAGGTTTCAGTGGTTCTGCTTTTTTTCACTTACAACAAATTCTTCTTTTGGTTGACCTTTATCTTTTTCCACTGTGTTCATTTGACTGTACTGTATTCCTTTTCTTCCTTTGCCACAATCTGAGCTCTCCACCCCCTCCAATGCTTTCTCCACCTCCCTCCCTGGAGGCAGCCCCTGTCATTATCACCTCTCCTTCACTCCTCTTTTCCCTGACATAAGTGAGAAGCTCGATGACACACAGTTTCCTGCTGAAGTGGAGGCTGTTCATCACCAGCTTTTATTTATTTAATAACCCCTTTCACGATGATGCTTTACAGTTTGTTGTAGAAGATAGAGAAAAGAAAACCAAACGGTGGTTCACAAAGCGGGGAGGTAGAGTTGTGGGTCACCTGCCATCCCTGCGTCCTGCTCCTACTGGCAGGTGTGAGGGTGCCTTGAGCTGAAGGGCTGTGGTTCATGGCCTGACAAAGCACTAAGCCTTTTGAACACCTTGCTCCCCTTCAAAATATTGCAGCCACATAATACAAAATACTGATTTTGTATAAAGTCTCTCCAAAAAGATGAAGTGTTCTAAAAAGGGCTCAAGTGTTTGCTGATGGTTCTTGCAGCAGATCATGTATTTTCTTTTCTCATGAGGGTTTTACTGGCCCTCCCATATCTATCTTCAAGTCTTTTCTTGGCCAATTCTTTTCCCTCTTATAACTGTTTTGCTCAAGAGCAAAGGTGACTCCTCAAAGAGCCTTGTCCTTCCTCTTCCTGCAGGTACTGCAGCCAGGTCTCTACAGCCTTGGACCTGAGCTTACACCAGAGGTCATCTCCACTGCCATAGTAGCCAGCAGTGGCACTGTCACTCATCAGAAACTGCAGAAATGTCATTTGCTTTCCATCTTAGTGGCTGTGATCCAATGTGGATCCAGGAAGAAACCTACTGAGGCTCTGGAAGTGAGCTGCTGAGGTAGCAGTCTTCCACTGGCAAAATGCCCCGCGATAAGGAATACAATATCCTTGCCTTGTGCATGCTTAAGGATAGGCATCAAAAGGACTTAGACCAGTGGACATCTAATCAAGGCTCTGAAGAGGGCCCATAAAAAGTCTAAGAATACTAATATATGGTCCATTGCTGGAGGATGTCTTGTTTGTAGCAGAAAGAACTTGTCTGCGTTCAGTGTGGGAGCAGTGATGCAGGTCCCGAGTACAACAGGAGTTTGGTGGCACAGCCCTAGTCCTCCCTTCTGTAGTATCCACTTCCCCTCATCTGAAGAAGGGGAACCACGTGCTGTGAGAGCAGTGATGGAGGGGACCCTGAATAAACACAACTCCTGCAGTTCCCAGGTACTCTTGAGAAGGTCCCAGGCTAACAAAATGAGGGACAACTCCTGTGGGTGCTTTGCTTTCTTTTCTGGGCAAGTCTTATTTTCTGAGTTCACGACCAAGCACCAAGGTTTTCCAGTAGGGCTGTCCAATCTACTCAGTTATCCCACAGCCTGACCTTTCCATGGCAGAGGAGCTTTCTTCTCTGGCCCATCCCACCTCAGAAGCTTTGATGAAGACTATGTCACATCCTTATCCCTCAGTGGTTGGGCAACTACATCTAAGCACTTAGGTTTTGCTTGCTTTCTCCCTCCCAAAATATTTCTACTGAACAGGCAGAGACACAATTTTTAAAGTGATGGCAGACACATTCACAGATCTCACACTAACCCAGAGCTGTTTATTACCATCAGAAAGTGTTTTGGCAATGGATGAACCAACCTAGCTGTCTAGGCTTTGAATGTTTTTATATAGAATCATAGAATCATAGAACAACCAGGTTGGAAGAGACCCACCGGATCATTTGAGTCCAACCATTCCTATCAAANGTCCTAGTTTGACTTAAATGATACTGGAAATGAGATTACTGGGGTTTTTTTGTGAAAATAGGCATATTTAGGCACCTTTGTGACCAAGATGGTTTTTTGTGAATTGCTTCTTTTAGTTATCTGTTTGGTTCTACCCAGGACATAGTTTAGTTAGCTAATAGGTTTGATTAATTAGGTTTAGCTTCAAACCAGATTATTAACTCAAAAGTGAGAACTGCACAGTTTATTTCTTACAGAGCTACCAAGAACCTTGCAGAGCTATGAATTCATTTTAATATCATCATAGAAAACATTGTCTTTTTGTAGATATTGACCTCAGTTTTGAATCAGCCTGGCCTTTTCAAGATGCTAAGCAAATGCACCTAGACAATGCAGATAAAATAATTGCCCATGGGAATCAGGCAACAGAAATGCTGCCTCCCAAGTCATGTTGCTCTTATCCTTAACCTCCTAGGAGAGGGTATGAGAGATGAAGATATACTCCAATTCCACCCACATATCCTGCTCCATACCTGATATTACCCATGACAACAAAAAGTACAAGAGGAAAGCTTGAATATGCACTTTTAAGAGATGGATGCCCTGGAGCAACAGAAACACAACGCAGCTCCCACAGGAGAAGAATAGGATTAACTATCTTGATTGTTTTATAATCACCTCTGGAACATTTTTCCTTTTATGAGGCAAAAAAAAAAGGTATTTGCTACACATAAAGATTATGCAGAGTTTACCTGCTGTTAGAAGGCAAGGGTATGAAGTATAAATAACTTAGAAAGTGAGAGAATGAGTATTCAAGGAGTCCTGCATGGATTTACCCAGGCATGTGTTAGTGGTAGTTTAAGGAAAAAAATGCTTAGGTTGAAGGAATTTTTATGTGTATCTCATTTATGAAGAGCATAAACTGTGCCTCCAGCTCCTGAGAGGGGCAAGCCAATGAAAGCTAAACTAAAAAGCCAATAAGAAGTGGAATGTAGTTTTTGTTACTTTATAATACTGTGTTTTCCCCAGTACAGAGATTGTGGTCAACACATCCTTCTCCTGAGTGGCTCATGCTGCACTTAATCTGGTACAACTGTGGGCTGCCACCAACGATGGCAGTCGTTCTGTCTCCATGTCCCCACTCCCACGTGTGTCCCTGTTCTCTTCCTTGCATCACATTGAGGGATTATGCAACTTCAGGGTGAATCAGCTCCCCTGATCCCACAAGAAAGTAACAGGTTTTTGGTGGGATAGTTTGCTTTGGGCTGACCCAAGAGAACTGAGCTGGAGGTAGGTGGGGAGGATGGGGAAGAAAATGATGAGTGTGTGGAGCAGTGACCTCTTCACCTCCATCAGTTTTAGTCAGAGTGACCTTTCTGACTGCTGTCTTGGGCAGATTCAAAACTGGAAAAGCACACAGGGAGAGATGTTCTCTATTAGTATGCTGCTGGACCAATAGCAAAGATCCAGGGGGGAGGAGGAGGTGACAATAAAAATGTGATGGAAGAGGCAGAATTCTGAGGAAATTGAATGCTAAAGCATATAGGATATTTGGAGAATGGGAAACCACTATCTTAGCTCTTTTTGGAGGACAGAAGGAGCCAGACTTATGCGTCTGTCATAACCTAGTGACTGAGGAGAGTTTTTAGTGAGGAAATTAAAATTTCACTTAGCTTCAAGCAAGAAATATTAATTGTTTTCTCATTCGCTCTTCAGATATTTGCTGCTGATCACAAGCTAGCAGATGATGTGCTGTGAGAGGTGGAGGCAGCATAAAATGCCTTGCTGAATAATTGATCACCACCCCTCCAGGCTACGTCCATGGATGAATGCATGTGCCAGTTAGGATGACTGTATCCCCAGTTAATGCTTTTAATTGACAAACCCTTGTTCTGAATTAAAATATTATCTTTACAGACATCTTATTTATGTCAGAAGTTTTTTCATATTTTACAGTTTGTCTTTTCTGCATGTGTTGTTCTGATTAAATGCAGGCACCTTTTGGCCCTTTTATTGTATGGATATTTAGAAGTGGATCTATTTTTTAAAAGCAGTAGTGTAATTCTTGATAACATCAAATCAATGGGAAACATCCTGTTCATCTTCCCCCTGTACTTTTTCATGCAATGTGTGTTGCTACCAACGTATTATAATTTCTCCCATCTTCTGAATAGGAGACCCAAATAGAAACTAGTATATCAGGTCCCCATCTCATCCACAAAGGCAACATGAAGCAGTAAAGGGCCAGAAAGCAAGACAACGGTTGCTGAAACATTTGCAGAGATTTCCCACCTTTAAAACCATTTTACAGATTTCTTATCCCTTCACAAGAATAATGGGGGATAAGAAATTCTACCTGAAAATAGCTCTGATTCCTAAACATCTAAAATTGTTAACGTTGCTGATGTTATGCACTTATTCTCTTCTGTGATTTACTTCAGACTCTGGAAGGAGGGGGGAAAAAAGGAAAACAATTTAAAATAAAAATGCTGAAGGAATTAAGAGAGCTGGGGAAAAGGCCACTTTAGTACTGAATGGTGCCACTGTACATGAATTCTCAATTTCCTGCTTCATCTCAGCTTCCTCAGTGATGCTTCTCCTGAAATGCATGGGGTCTGGGTCTTCAAGGCCCTAGGCTATTCTCTGGTCTGTTTGCCTTTGGGAGGATTAATGGTTATTTGGAGGCAGCTGCCTGGATTTTCTCCCCATGTGACTGTTCACATCGTCACATCCAAACAGGATCAGATTGTTTTATATTTGCTATGATAAGCTGACTATTTCCTATATAAATTGTTTAGCATGACCTTTTAAGTCTGAAATTATTGATAACATGAATTATAAAAGGAGATAAAATAAAATCTCATAATTAATAGTTCTATTTTTCAGTCTTCTTCAAGGCATTTTTACTTTTCATTCATGTGAGAACCTGGTCCAAAGTATATACAGGTGTGTCTACGAACATCATGCATATTGCATGTAACCCTCTACATTACAGGAATATTAATTGGGATATAAGGCCCAAGGTGAAGCTTTTGAACATTAGAATGTGGCAAGTTTAAGATCCTCTTATTACTCCTTTTAACTATGTATTCTGCACTGAACCAGACAGAGATCCCATGGAGGAATGCTATGTGCTGATACTGCATAAGGCAGTTTGCTTAGGGGACCAAGTCAAGGTCATGTAGTCAGCTGGCATCTTCTAAATTTTGGGTAGCTGACTTTGCTACCCACAGAACTTTCTTCTTAATTAGTTTCCCTGCTTTTTTTTTTTTTTTACACAAAAAATCTCAGATTTGTTTCAGAGAAGAAAACACAACCGTGTCATGTGTGTCCCAGGATATGGACAGATACCCTTTTCCAGATCCAGTTGTGTTAGGCTGAAGAGTTATCCTCCCTGCAGTCCATAGTTACCCACCCTTTCCTATGAAAAATTTCTGCACCCTAGTACCTGCCGTCTGAGCATGCCATGTACCTTTGAGTTGGAATGAAATTATTCTAGGTTAAACAGGGTGAGCAGGAGGCTTCACTCACATGCCTCATTTGGGCTGAAATAGTTAAGGGAAAGTCATGGGTTCCAGGGTGGGTTTTCCTAAGTCTCTCAGTGGACACTAAGGAATGGTAACTAAGACCTGGTGTCTCCTGATGGACAAGGCTATGAACTGCCAGTGTGCTGTTTGCACAGACATTTGAGAATGCTCTCTGTCCTCACTGGAGCAGCCCAAACAGGAGAAGGGCATTGGTCATTTTTCATAGTTTTGTTCTCTGCTAATGCTACACAGATGTTTTTGTGACAGAGGAAAGGCATATCCCCTGGAAAATATCACAAACTTTACATAAACTCTGCAGCCTCTCAAATAATAATGATTTCTCAAGGCAAGAAAGGACAACCCCCTGAGCAACCCAGTCTGACTTCAAAGCTGACCTTGCTTTGAGTAGGCGATTGGAATAGAGACCTCCTGAGATCACTTCCAACCAGAATTATCCTGTAGTATTGTGATTTTTTAAAGAGAAAAATAACCAGCTACAGGTTTGCTGTCACTAGTGCCATAAACTGAATGTACTGTTGCGATGGTTCCCACTAGACCTGAGACAATGGGATGTCTGGCTGCCCCCGTAAGTATAGTTCCTGCCCTGCCAATCTTTTTGCTTTCTTGTTACTGCTCACACAGCCCCACAGTTTGTTGGATTCACTGGCTGAGCTGGCAGCAAACTAGTTTAGTGGGCTGATCTGGCTCATCCATGGGTCAGATGGTGCCAGAGGGAAGAAAAAGGGAAAAAGTGGGGACATATGGCCAGGATTAACCCTGGGAAAGCAGAGCCTTAGCTTCTCATGTCAGCAAGCTGAGAGATAGTAGTTTTATTCTTGTAAGTTAATGTAGATGGGTCTAGTCACTGACTGCATCAGTTCTCCAACTGTCATGTTTAATTATTTAATATAGGGCCTAATCCTCCAGGGCTGCAATCCCATGATGTAGACTGCTTTCTGTGCCTCCATCTTGCAATGCATGTTTAGATTGTGAGTGCCAAGAATCAAGTCCTGTATCTGTGAAGTACTACTTGAATGTCTTTTAAGTAAGTGATAAGCTACAAAGAGGTTTTTTGCTTCCCACTAAGTTGCCTGTTTGGGGGCTTTTCTCACTTTTGATCATAGGTCAGATTCATGTCTTTTTTGACATGAGGACAATTCATTTTTTGAGTGATTTTCAGTGCAATCTTATTGCTTAAGTTACCTATTTTTCTATTGTGATGTATGCAACGAAGCCTGACTCGCTGCAGCCTAGAAAGAATAGTCCAGCTCTCTCCTCCTTGCCTCTGGTTTCAAGCTCCCGCTGCTTCCAATCAGACAGCTGTGGGCTGAGCTGGACTAGCCCACAGATCAGAGAAGAGAAAATGAACTCTGCAGAAAACCCAGCAGAGTGGTTACAGTCAGCCTGGCAAGCCAATCCATCTCCCCATGCCCTTCTCTGTCTGTACAGCAGCCAAGACAGGGAGGAGGCAGGGATGGACCCCTGGGCAGAGAAGGGGAGTTCTCCCTAGGGGTGCAGCCTACAATTAGCTTGCATAAAATGACTGTGAAACAGCAATGTCAGTAATCTTTTGCTCTTCAGAAGTAGTTGCATTGACATTTTTCTTCAGGTGATTTTACACGTAAAAAAGATCCAGGAGAAATTCCCCATGAAGCTGTAGAATCAATAAAAGACGCCCTACCACATTTTTTCCTTGAACAAATGTAGCTGAAAAGAATGGTTGTTTAAAAGTGGTTATTTCTTCTGGCATAGAAGAAGAGCAAGCTGAAGAATATTTTATACTTCATCAGTTATATATTTGCAATAGTAAAGTGAAGTGATGGTTTTCTTTTTAGCTTTCGGCAACAAATGCAAAACCATGCAATGATTAGCTTTACACGAAGTCAGTGTGAAAGAACAACAGTATTTTTAAGAAGCTGTCAGTGGCTTATCTCACAGCTGGCTCCTGCTAATACAGTGAATAATTTCTGCAAACCCAGATAGGCTCCAAAATTAACACTATCCATTAACAAAGACCATGGAGTGCTATAATTATGTCAGAACACTTTGGCTGGCAGTAAACAAATCATTCTTAATGCTACATTCACACATCTATTAACACAGAAAAGCTGTAAATTTATTTATTTTTAATACACCTTAATCCATACATACTTTAACATCATCCAGAAAAATAACAATTTTTTTGTTATTTCCACATCAGCAGTTTTTGTGGGAACTAGCTAGCTTGACATCACACTTTTTTTCTAATAACGTTCCCATGTTAATGTGTGCTTTCACCCAGCCTCCTCGCACTGCTCAGAAGTGGCACAATTACTTCAGACTCAGCAGTGCAGCAATAAATTACAAATTGTCCTCTAGCTTGTTTTTGCACACCCACAGAAAACTTCCTGCAGTTGCTCTCAAAAGACTTGAGGTTCCATCTGCTTATTTTATTTCCTAGGTGGAAAAGAAAGGCAAAAAAACCCAAACAAGATAAAACTGAAAAATCTGCATCAATTTAAACCTCTTCAAAATCCAGAATGAATGCTTGGATTTAAGCAAAGTCACTGAAGCTTTACAATGACAGACAGACTGAGAATCTTAATCCAAGGCTGAGTTAGAAATACATGTAAACAAACTGGAAGCCAGTTTAAATAAGAAAGATTTTGTGTCCACTGTTTATTTCATTGCAAACACCTAATGCTGTCTTGAAATAAAGTCCGTGAATCAATTCAGGCAGCAAATTTGACCCTGTTAACTACCAAGAGAAGATTTCTTAGCTGGGACAGTGGAGAGTATTATTGAATACTAAGCTCAGTGCTCAGCAGCTAGTTAAGTGGGAAGCCAGTCTAGAATAAAAGAGAATATTGTGATGATTCCAGGGATTGAGGTGTTGCAAGGGCAGCCTCCATGAAAAGAAAAAGCTCAAAGATCTTACCTAACTTAGTTCATTTGCTGAAAACACCAGGCTATAATAACTGCATTACTGGATACATCACAGCTAGAAGCAATAACTTCTTCAAAAACATAATTTTATATTTCTATGCAAACATTGGCAGAGGTTACTGGTACTCTACAGTACTTGGTTTTCCAGCTGAAGTATGTTCTTGTTTCCCAGCACCACAAGTATGAGCTCTTACCCCAACGCTGCTGAAAAACATGGTATATCACTAGTTTTTATAAAGGCTCTGACTCTTCCTATCTTTACTTGATTTCAAACACAAAGAAAGTGACTGAGCAGTCACATTTGCCTGTGCAAAAATCTTTTAAGTGTAATGGAAAAAACCTCCGACACAACTATTATATAGATTGTTGTTCTGTTCAGTTGTTTCTTAAAGTAAATCTGTATCTAAGAAAGCAACTTAGTAGCTACTAGGTTTTCCATGAAAACAGAAAAAACTGCACTGACTTACTCTGTATATGACATTGCTTGACTTTTGGCAGGCTTCTGGTATTAGAATATGACCCCTCTTCCTCTTCAATTAAAAGTTAAATAAACAAGCAGACAATAAAAGAAAAATTTTACCCAGACCATCTTCTGGAACTGACTGTCTCTTTCTTTGTAACTCCCTGGTGTTCCTACTGTCCAGGTACAGCTGCAGCACACATATTATCATTGTCCCTGCTGTTCATCTTTGTACGGGTAACATTAGCTTTACAATACTTCCCACATTTGATAGCACTGGAAACAGGCATTTCAAGGTTGCTTCTGAGCTTGAAGGTTTTGTATAGCAACACCATTCATCAGCACTGTGATTAGACTGGCCAGAAATAATTCTTCCAAGCTCTTTATTGAGGACTTCAAACTGAAGTGACAGCGTGCTGTGAGAGATCATCCTGACTGTGCCTACTATGCCAACCCTTTCTACACCTTCTGAACATCACGGAAAACTTATATAATCTGTGATCTCATCACTGTAGGTGATCTTTTTTTTGGTTGCATTTCCAGACCTGTAAGGAACATGGAGTACTGATGTGTTTGTGATACGTCTTCTTCAAGAGATCTGAGTGAATGGTTCAATACTCAAAACTTCTTTGCTTTATACACATCAAAGGTTCCAGATCATTTCAAATGGATTGTAGGATGCATCACCCAGGATATGGATTTCATAGGGTGCATGATCTATGCTTTGGGTACAGCACTTTCTGTGACAACTTAGAGATAAAATGTTTTAATTAATTGTTAATTTTAAAATTAAAACAACAACAACAAAATAACCCAATCACTTCAGAAACTTGACATTTGCCTGTGATTTATTCCACATCTCTGTGCAATGATGCAAAAACATAGGAGCACTGGAACTTTCTGTAGAGTTAAATCTCCTGAAATCTCACATGTAGGCTTCAACTGGAGGACATACATTGACAATACCTTATTAACAACTGGCACAGAAACTGCTGTAAGTGATAAGCAGGTGCAGATCTATACCTTGATGTACAACCCTGCAGATAACAAAGCCAAGTGCCATCCTTCTTCACTCACTGATTTACATGATTCGGTTTAATTGGGCAAAATCAGTCAGGGACACTGGTCTCATCTGTTAATAGCTCTCCCTGACAGTGCACACAATTACCACCCAGCCCCCAGTGTCACTCTTCTAAAGGATCTCTGTGCCTGACTGCTAGTCAATTAATGATCAGGCTTATAAGGTCTCTTTGTCTGGTGTTAGTTCCCCGCATAATGCAAAGCAGCTGTAGACCTGGCCTAGCTTATGACTGCATTTTGTTTGCTTTGCATTGCCACATAGCAGCACAGAGCAACTAGTGCCTACTGATGAATCTGTCTCAAAACTTCAGGTAATGCTTTCATCTGAGCCAAGGTTCTTTACATATATGTTTAGTTTATGGCAGGTATTATTCTACTGTTCTTGTGTCTTCTTACTGGGTTTCTTCCCAGGTTTTCTGGTTAAACGTTCATATCTAGAAACCTTTTAAAGAAATTATCTGCCAAANAAGGTTTTGTATAGCAACACCATTCATCAGCACTGTGATTAGACTGGCCAGAAATAATTCTTCCAAGCTCTTTATTGAGGACTTCAAACTGAAGTGACAGCGTGCTGTGAGAGATCATCCTGACTGTGCCTACTATGCCAACCCTTTCTACACCTTCTGAACATCACGGAAAACTTATATAATCTGTGGTCTCATCACTGTAGGTGATCTTTTTTTTGGTTGCATTTCCAGACCTGTAAGGAACATGGAGTACTGATGTGTTTGTGATACGTCTTCTTCAAGAGATCTGAGTGAATGGTTCAATACTCAAAACTTCTTTGCTTTATACACATCAAAGGTTCCAGATCATTTCAAATGGATTGTAGGATGCATCACCCAGGATATGGATTTCATAGGGTGCATGATCTATGCTTTGGGTACAGCACTTTCTGTGACAACTTAGAGATAAAATGTTTTAATTAATTGTTAATTTTAAAATTAAAACAACAACAACAAAATAACCCAATCACTTCAGAAACTTGACATTTGCCTGTGATTTATTCCACATCTCTGTGCAATGATGCAAAAACATAGGAGCACTGGAACTTTCTGTAGAGTTAAATCTCCTGAAATCTCACATGTAGGCTTCAACTGGAGGACATACATTGACAATACCTTATTAACAACTGGCACAGAAACTGCTGTAAGTGATAAGCAGGTGCAGATCTATACCTTGATGTACAACCCTGCAGATAACAAAGCCAAGTGCCATCCTTCTTCACTCACTGATTTACATGATTCGGTTTAATTGGGCAAAATCAGTCAGGGACACTGGTCTCATCTGTTAATAGCTCTCCCTGACAGTGCACACAATTACCACCCAGCCCCCAGTGTCACTCTTCTAAAGGATCTCTGTGCCTGACTGCTAGTCAATTAATGATCAGGCTTATAAGGTCTCTTTGTCTGGTGTTAGTTCCCCGCATAATGCAAAGCAGCTGTAGACCTGGCCTAGCTTATGACTGCATTTTGTTTGCTTTGCATTGCCACATAGCAGCACAGAGCAACTAGTGCCTACTGATGAATCTGTCTCAAAACTTCAGGTAATGCTTTCATCTGAGCCAAGGTTCTTTACATATATGTTTAGTTTATGGCAGGTATTATTCTACTGTTCTTGTGTCTTCTTACTGGGTTTCTTCCCAGGTTTTCTGGTTAAACGTTCATATCTAGAAACCTTTTAAAGAAATTATCTGCCAAAGATCAATGCTAAATTGGAGTCAGTATTGAGAGTATATATCACTAATTTAACTGAAAGTACTCCCAGAAAAGATATGAACAGCATCTAGTAGTGGCTACTTGCATCACTTTTTCAGAGATTTGGTCGTATCTGCAACTGATGAACCGAATGTCAGGTGGACAATATCAAAGACAGTAAAAGTACATACATATTCTTGCACAGATGTCTCCTATCTATTTTACATCTGAAAGCTGGTATCTTGAATGTAAGAATGCTTTCATTTATATATCAAATAATCTGTTTTATTTCAATACTATTTTATCCTTTCGTCTATGGATTACAACACTTGTTAAGAGAAACAAATCTGCTGCACAGCTAGGCACAGAGAGAAAAACTCTCAGATTGCATCAGTCTTTTTTATTGGAGTTGATAAAGCAGACAGTTTGCTGTCAATTATAAAATGTTTAGTTTACCTCACTCTGTAGTCAGACTACCAATTAGTCATGCATATCAGGGTAATCTGATGATTAAAAGCTTCTGTCTGTCCACCCCTTGTCCCAGTCAAGCCAGTTAAAACACAGTGGTTGGTCTAGTACCAGCACAATAAATTGAAATTCAAATGATGTCGTGTTACTCTTTGAAGCAATATCATCTTTTCATTACTGCAGTGTCTAAAATGAATATTGGAAGGTTGATACTTACTGTTGTACCCAACAAATTTGAAGCTTCAAATATTATACTTTACATAGAAGCGTAGAATTTTAGAATGGTTTGAGTTAGAAGCGACCTTAAAGATCATCTAGTTCCAATCCCCTGGCCATAGGCAGGGACACCTTCTGCTAGATCAGGTGCTCAAAGCCTCATCCAGCCTAGCCTTGAACACCTTCAGGTATGCAGCATCCACAACTTCTCTGGACAACCTGTTCTAGTGCTTCACCACCCTCGGGTAAAAAATGTCTTCCTAATATCTAATGTAAATATACTTTCTTTAATCTTAAAACCATTACCCCTCATCCTATCAATACACTCCCTGATAAAGAGACCCTCCCCAGCTTTCCTGTAGGCCCCTTTTAAGTACCGGAAGGCTGCTATAAGGTCTCCCTGGAGCCCTCTCTATTTGCTTTAGAAGATTAATCTATCAGTAATGCTAGCATTAATGAAAATAACACTCTATATAGCCCTTATAATCGGCTTTCTTGTGGGTCTAGCCTGCCTGACTTCTTCCTAGTATCTAAGAAAAAGGTTTCAAACATCAAGGATGCCATATTCCAAATTCCATTTAAATCATTGATTATCAGTGCTACTTTGAATGCTTGTTTTTGAAGCATTCCACATTTTCTGTGCCTTGTAAGAATGTTACAATGTCCTTTATTCCTTTAGACTAATCGAAAGAACTTGCTCAATATACTGGAGTGTTCTGCTCTGTCAGAATGATATCTTATCCTGGCAAATGTCCAGCTGGTATTTCATTTAAATTTAAACAATAGAAACCATTATGATTTTGAACTCCCTTCACTCAATTCTCATCACACAAACCTATGTTTGCACCCCAGTGCAGTACACGACCTTCCCACAACACTGCTTGAAATTAAGGAAGAGTTAGCTTTTGGGCATGCCATCTGTATAAACTGTTACCCATCTTAAAGCTACAACTTGAATAAACCTCATTTTGGCAGACCAGAGAGATTATGATTCATGTTTTAATTTTATCTGTCAGGTGCTATTGCAGTGCTATTCTGGCTACCATCCCAGGCAAACTCCTAAGACAGAACATAGCTCTTAGACTTTGAAACACTTTTTAGATGTCGAAACTCCATGTCCCCTCTTGTGTTCAACCTCCTGAGCTTACCAAATGAATGCAAAGTCAATCAATCATTTCTTGCCACTGTCTTGTGGAGGTGCTTTTACCTATGTCTACTATACAATTTGTTATCTTCTAGTTATGCAAGAACAGATTCTTATCTGGAGTTAAGTGTACAGGTCAAACAGCTTGAATAAAGGTATGATGGTTAACCCAAGCAGAGTATCTGGCTCATTTTACTGCATATTAATGAGAGACAGGGCTAAAGATTTTCTGCTACTTGTCTCCCTTCTTAACTGTGAAATAGCTTTTTTTTTTCAACAAATAAAACCAGTATGTAGGAATTTTTGTTTATTTCAAATAATTGAACTACAGATAAAACTACTGAATTTATTTGAAATCTCCTTACATGTGCAGCTAACAAATATTCTGTTGTTGCTATATAAGCTAGGAACTCATGTTATTAATTACTTTATCTGCTTAAGTACTTCCCTGAAGATAAGGAAATGGTAAAGCCTTTGCTCTATCCTCTACTGGTATCGTAAAATACATTCAACACTTCATTCTTAGCAATATTTATCAATGTTTATATGAAAATGGTAGTAGTTAAATAGACTAAGTGAGGACAAATTTGTACATTAAAGTTGACTAGAGTGCTACAGAATTAGCAGATAATTAAAAATAGAAGCTTCTAGTCTTTTCATAAATCCAGTCTTCAGGAAAATTTAATTCTTCTCCGAACCATCTAATTTAATAGAGTATGTATAAAGATCTTATTCTTCTGGGAGAAGGATATTAAAGCACTGCAGGCCCTTGTGTATTTTGCAAGTGGTAACTAACAAACTGAGGCAGAGATCTGTGGGCCTGTTTGAAAGCATAAATCTGAAGCTGTCATGCAAAGCTGTCTTAAAGCTTGTGCTTACACTGCCTTGATCTCAGGGTTTCTTTGAAGATTTCTTCATGAGGCTGTAAGAGAGCATTCTGAGGGTTAGTCAGATGTACGTAATAGCCATAGATGATGATAACTCCAGTGCAGAATTAAGTGGCAAAATTTGTTATTTTGCAAACTCCCTTCTGTGTTACTACATTTCCTTCTCCTTTTTAGCAGTCAGAAAGCAGTAGTTTAGCTTGAGAGCAGTGCTCCTGCATCAGTGATGTGCCTGTGCAGCATTAGCTCTGCAGCCTCCCTGGTCATCTACAGGTGAGACAGCACCAGTCAGACCATGCTTCATAAAGAAGTCGTCTGACCTCAGTGTTCTGCTTCCATGATGGTGATCTGTGATGATCATCTTGCAGTGGTTTTTTCCATGGTACTTTCTAGAAAGTTTTAAATTATCTTAAAAATAGCAGCACCACAAGAGTAGACAGTCTTTTATTTGAACAGTTCTTTTTGAATACTGAACAACTTGGAGAACCTTCTACTTTCGCAATTGCCTAACAGAAGGAATCCACACCAATCCATGTCAACTAACAGATTCCTCTGGGAGATCTCTGCTTCTGCCTGCCCCAGACCACCTGTCAGTGCAATAGGCTCACTACAGACAGTGCTCTGAACCTACAGGCAAAGCCTGAGGGTACATTCCCTGTTAATTAAAGAACTTCATTACTCTTTCTTAGTTATATATTTTCAAAAAGCAGCTCTGTAAAATACTTCTGCCAAATACCGAGTCTCTACACAGTTCAGCCCTGCACTTGGCAGCAGTACAAGTCCAACCAAAAGGATGGGGAAAGAGATGAAGGGGTGGTAAGATGCAGTGCATTGTTATTTAGAAATGCTGGTGTTGCAGTAACCTTAATACAGTGGCAAGGAAATTGCCTTCTCCTCAGGGGAGAGGCTTCCTCACCTGGCCTTGATTCTGAACCCACAAGATGATGCATTCTATTAGCTGGACCTGAACTCTGTGCTTTTTTCCTTCCTTTTTGTTGTTTAGATGTTATACTTCATATTCATTTCATTGAAAGGAATAATAAAAAAAAGGAAAATATGAAAGTGTAACACTGGAGCTGGAGGCAGAGGATACTGGCAGGGATTATGTTGTGAAGGATATAATGTTTTGCCAAACTGAGACAAAGCCAGTGATTCCAATCCAAAAAAGAAAAGTGAGATCTCTTACCAGCACTCTCGCATGTTTCACTTTTATTAAATCCATCGTTCTCTTCCTTACATAGTATAACATGGAAATTTGGAAAAGGAGGCACAAGAAGTTTCTCATGGAGATCTCTTACCTTGGAGTATTTAATAACAAAAATCATAGAATCGCCAGGTTGAACAAGACCCACTGGATCATCAAGTCCAGCCATTCCAATCAATCACTAATCCATGTCTCTCAGCACCTTGTCCACCCGTTCCTTAAACACCTCCAGAGAAGGTGACTCAACCACCTCCCTGGGCAGCCTGTTCCAGTGCCCAGTGACCCTTTCTGTGAAAAATCTTTTCCTAATGTTCAGCCTAAACCTCCACTGGCGGAGCTTGAGGCCATTCCCGCTCGTTCTGTCCCCTGTCACTTGGGGACTACACAACAACAATAATCCGACACATAACCCAAGAGTGAGACACAACTGGAGATGAAAGCATCTCAAAACGCTTTACCAAGCAGCGTGACCTGGAAATCATCACTCCTTACCATGCCGAGTCTGGCTGCCCCAGCTCAGACAGACCCCCACACTACCCATCCCTGTGGTAGAATGCAGTGAGCTGATTTGGAATACCTTTCAAAACAAATTTACAACTGGTTTGAATATTTATGCACCCATGTCTGTGTGTGTGTGTGTGTGTGTGTATAGCTAAAAGCAGTGGAATATACTTTTTATTATAAATAGAGAAGGCATTTTTTTCTTAAGGATGCATCGTCTTTGTATGTGTTTTTTCTGACAGAAGGTTGATTTGCTCATTCACTACTTCTATTACAGCTAAAAGAGCAGTACATCTGCAATTTCCTTTTTGCCTCCTGACGCCACAGTGCTGCATGTTCACTGTTTCCCTTTCATTTGTGAGAGATAATGCCCATAAGTCAAATGCTGGTATCAAAGTTAATCTGGAGGAATGTATAAAGGAGATTTACAGTGAGAAAAATTGAATGGCACTTTAGATCCAAAGGTGGCTTATGGCATTTGTGAATCCAGCCATTGCAGTAAGTGTTTGCATGCTGACTGACACAATGTTGGAGTACTGTTCTGAAGCTGGAACTTGCTTTAGGGGCTTTAGCTCCAGCATTTCATTTTTTTCTCTGACAGATTTTAAAAAATGCCATGTAGAACCAGGAGGCTATGTGACTTTCAGCTGTATCCCCTAATCAGATTCAGAATGCTTTAAATATTGCTGCAAAGTGTAAAATCTCCTCTGGGCTGCTGTTCTTCCTTTGGCACTATTTCCGCTGGAAGCCTGCCACCTGCACAACACAAAAATAGGAAATTCAACCTCTGGCCAGATTTTAACAATTTAAAACAACTCATGAAAGAGAGAACATCAGTAAAGGTGGAAAGCAAGCAAGAGAAGAGTGAGACATGACAGAAAGATAACGTGGAGGATGAAGCAGGCAGAATGAGCAGTACAGGAGATCAACTAGAATGATACAACTCAGAGGTAAAGACAGGAAGGAAGAGAAAAAAAGGAAGCAGGATGAAAGAACACATCAAAAAGGAGTAGGGAAAACAACCAATGAGGAAGAAGACAAATAGCAGAGAGGGAAAGAGAGAGCAAAGTAGGAGGGGAAAAAGGCAGATGATGAAATCAAGGAGCAGACTGAACAGGTGGCATTGAGGGTGGGCTAGCTTTTTTTTCTCTCCTATAGCCCGAAGGGACCTTGGTTTGCTAGTCAATGTATGTAAGTGTTCACCACTGAAACCAGATAGATGTTATGCTGATGTTGGCAAGAACTGGCAGCTGATTGTTTCTGTTTAAAGGAGCCTGTGCAATGAATACCTATTCCTCCTCTGGGGGATCTGGCTAAGCCCAAATGAATCCCCCTTGGCTGAGAATGTACTGGACAGTATCTCAATTCACCCTGAGGGGAGCAGCCAGGGAAAGACTTAACCCGAAATTTAAATAGTTTATAACAGTAGCTTCACTCCAATTCCTCTAACCTCAGAGATCTGAATTCACAGAGACTACTGAGCCTTGTCTGCCTCTGCTCCCTTTATAGATGGTTCAAAGCAAGACCCTAGCTTTGCCACTTTGAACCGTTTGCCCTGAAGAAGCCAATCTTTAATCATTTGTTAGGACAGAAACTTCCTCTGGCTCCTAAAGTCCAGACATAGGGGGTGTGAGCACCTTTGAGGCACTGAAGTAATCGCCTGGCATACCTTCTGTCTAGCATTCACAGGCAGATTTTAGCACAACTGTCCTGGGGGAGGTATGATAGAAGAATTAACTATTGGTATTATTTATTAACAATCTTTAGTGACCTATCCAAAATGAATTATTATCTTCAGTCTATAGGACTGTCATGAGCACCACCAGGCCTGGGAATCTCAGCAGAAGGACCAGAAATATTTAATGAATGTTGGGAACAATCTTTTATTCCTAGCAATGATCTTTCACACCTCAGATTACCTCCAGGAGGGACTGAATGGAAAATGTAGGGAAACTTATGCTGTGAGACTTTTCTGTGGCAAAGTAGAGAATTTACAGAGACTACAGAGCTGAACATCTGTCATCTTTTATATTCACTACAAAATCTGCAAGGACAAAGGCTGGGCCTGAACCTGGAGAGTGAGTGAGAAGTAGACAGTTAACTGAGATAATTATTTGATTATACCAAGCACCTGAAATTAAGTGGTCTGATAATTTCATTCCAGTCCATAGAGGACAAATATAAAAAAATATCATTATCGTCCATTTTTTCTTGATTCTACAAATACAACTACTGCTGCTGTGCTATAACCTGCCAGCATTCTGTATTACAATCCTGTCTTATGTGCTAGGAGCTGAATTCACATGAACATGAAGTCAAATCATGGCCCTTATTTACCATCCTGGACTTATTTACCACCATCTTAGTCCAGGTTCACCACAGCATCTCCCTGCTGATGTCAGAGCCATTCTAACTGTGTGAAGCCTGAAGGATATGGTGGTAAACCAAGTCTCATGAATGCAACAGTTCCCTAAAAATCATATAATGTGTTTAGGTCAGGGTTGTACAGACTCATGTTTTAGGCTCTTTGCTGTTTAGATGTACTCTAGACGTGGTCCATCTCTGCCCCAGTGCCAATCCATAAAGTTCTAAGGCTGAGCAAACACACACTGGAGGGGAAGTTCTCAGTGTTGCAAATCTTACTGTCTTTATTATAGGGTTTGCAAGTATCAGTCACTTTTCAAAAACTCTGAAGTTTTGGGTAGTTGTTGCTTGGTTTGGGGTTTTTTTCTATAGCATACAGGAGCCCAGGCAGGATTCTGGCCTCATTATACCAAGCATGTTAAAAACCCTCACCAGCTACACTCCTGTGAATTGATTTCATTGTGTTGATTTTATTATATCAGTGCAACTTGAGCAAAACAGATGTACTGTGCTGAAATAATGTGCATTTGTTCCAGTGCAATTTTATACTTATGCAGTTTTCCTTTTTATAAATAGGGATTAAAAGCTGGTTTATCTACAATATAATGATAGTCATCTTTATGGAGAGATTTTTAAACCCAGAGAGTGACAAAGTGATTACTTAATTGCTCAAGATGCTGGTAATGCAGCAACTGGCATAGGTTTGATGTGCGCAACAATGGTTTAAGTATTGACTAAATGACAAGTTTTCACATGGATTTACAAAGCAACAGCCTATTCTTAAATAACCTCATACGTGAACACTTTTTTTTCAGGAACAACTGTAATTTTCTCTGCAGCAGGAATTTTCACACAAAAAGATACTTTGAAATTGCTACCATCCATTTTCACATCCTCTTTAATACAAATAAACTTCTAACCAAGAAGTCATGCATGCCTGAACATTTATACCATAAGAAGTTGAAAATATTAGATCTTTAACTTCCACAGAGCTATCAGCATATGATCTTCAATATCATAACCATACTGTACTTCCCTAGTGCTATGCTATAAAAGTAAATTTTAAGATAATAAGAGACCAAACACTAGCTAGAAGGTGAATGCCTGATGTGCAGAGAGACAATTATGTTGCTCATCCCTTTTGTCTTAAACATGCATTTACTTTAGCTTAGCTTATTTACTTAGCTGAATTAAAACAGGGTGCAAATAACTAATCTGGAACAACTGTATTTCTAGGTGAAATCAAATTTAAAACTAAGAGAATTCAAAATGAAAGATCATTCATTCTCCTTCTTTCCCTGAAACATTTTTTTAAAGACTGCTAATACTGGCACCATCAATTTTGTCACTCAAACTGTCTAGGTCATGTCTCACACAAATATTTAGCAGAAGACACATCAGTTTTCTGGGTTCACAAAGATATCACTGGATGACAAAATGTCTGGCTATGTAATTCTCAATTTTGTCAGCTGGGAACAAAGTCCTCCTAAATCTCTCCATCAAGGGTTTATCTGTTACACACACCTCTTCCACATGCTTTCCTGTGTTTCTGCTAACAGATGTTTTCCACCATGATTTCAAATGCAGAGATGACATAGAATGGCTTGGTGCTTTCACTGGAGTTCTGCTGTGCTCCTAACTGAGGACAGAATAAAGTGTGAGAAAAATGGCCTTTCTTTCCTTTTCAGTGTTATTCAAGAATGAGATTCATCCTTCTACAGACCCATGGGCACAGGTACCATGGGTGGCGCCATGTGGAAGGCATCATGACCCATCAACCTGAATTTTTGAACGCATCATCCAAATCACCTTCCTGCCCCAAAAAGAAGGATTAGTTGGGAATTCACTGGGAAACAGGCCCAACATTGCTGGGAAAACACTGTGATGTTTAAGCACAGTGGTTTGGGTGATAGCCATGCAGCAGAAGGTCTGGAACACAACAACCAGAAAGATTACTCGGCTGTTAGGGATAACATTTGTGGCTGGCAGTTGCAATTCCCCCTGCTGATTAAAAATAGTTCTCTCCAAGAGTGGTTCCTCTGGGATTACAACATATTCCAGTGTTCTGTAGCCATCAGTGGAAGTTCTGTTTTGTTTCTCACAATCGGCATGGAAAAAGTATGCTCTGACAGCGGAAGGTCAAGAGAAAGAGGTTACTTAAAAAAAAATGTTCTCTGAAAGTGGGGAAATAATGTTTATTTGTACAGTAGAGAGTGCACTGTGGAAAAAGGCACAAGGAGACAGGTTTCTTCACTGCTTCCTGTCTAGAGATTTCTACACAGCGTGAGGTTCAAGCACTGGTGAGTTACCACACATAATTCTGTAATTTTAATGGGTATGTGTCCAGTTCTGGACTACTGGTGCAAAGCTCTCTTATAGTCTTTGGAGAGAAATGGTCCCCATAGGTGAGAAAATTGTACACCTGTGTTAGCATCAGATCAATCACCATCAGCAGGAGCTTATTACTCCCTGCTGGGAGTTGGGTCTGGACTACCTGTTCATGTAAGTGTTTAACTAAACAGAAATGAGCAAATATGAAAAAAAACCCCAGAAGACAGGGAAAATTATAATACTGGAAGCAGGATGTGAATGCAGAAGAAAATTGGGATAAATGGCCAACTACAAGTACAAAATACTACACGGGTTTCAAATTGCTGGTGCAAAGGATTGCTAGAGAAAACTGTGCCTCTTAAAAGTATTAGTACTTTTGCACCAATGTACTGTCACAACTAATGGATCTTTCATTGCTTCCCTAAGCTGTCAAACACTTTACCAATATTTTCCTTTCTTCAACATACCCCAGTATTTCTAGCTGAAATTCTTTTTGATGACTTTGCCTTCAGAATCATAAAGTTTCTCCACTGTCCACTTGCTTAATTTTCAAAGACAACTACATATTCAGTTACACTTTTTCTCACACTTGGATAAAGGTCTCCATCACAGCAAAATCAGTTTTGACCACAATGCTGACTGCTCTCATCAAATTGTCTGCTTGCACTCTGCCATCTACCTGTGCCTAAGTGCTGTCGTTTGTTACATACTTAAGAGCATGTGCTCTTTGTTCTATTTGTACAGTATCTTGCAAATGGCACCGAGTCTGTGGCTGGGGCTCCTGGGCACTCAGACAATATAGGCAATAAACACCAGTGTGATGTTTAATGTTCCCATGCTGCACATAGGCAGCAGGTGCCACCACTTTCTCCTGGGTTTGTATCAGTATCCATCGCCTTCTCCACTCATCTGAGGAAAACCAGCTGGATTAGACCAAGGTTTCCAAGCAGAACCTTGTGTTTGGTTTTTCCGTTTCTTCCTTACTGTAAAGCACAGCCTGGAGCAGTTCCTTTGGGTAGGAGACTGAGACAATGTAGATGCTGTTCCTTTGGGACAGCAAATTCTAATGCAATTCTTTTGGAAAGGAAACTGAGGAAAACCAGGTGCTGTTCCTTTGGGATAACAAATTCTAGAACAATTTTTTGGGGGGAAGGATACTAAGGCAATCCAGATGCTATTCTTCTGGGAGAGCAAATTCTAGAGTGATCCCATTGTGAAGAAGACTGAGGCAGTCTAGGTGCTATTCCTTTGGGCCAGCAAATTCTAAAGCAATTTCTTTGGAAAGGAAACTGAGGAAATCTAGGTGCGGTTCTTTTGGGACATCAAATTCCAGAGCAATTCTTTTGGGGAGGAGACTGAGGCAATCCAGATGCTATTCTGTTGGGAGAGCTAATTCTACAGCAGTTCCTTTGGGAAGGAGACCGGGGACGTCTAGGCGTCCCTTCTTTGGGAAGGAGACCAGGGCAATCCAGACACTATTCCTTTGGGAAGGAGATTGGTACAATCTAAATGCTATTCCTTTGGGATAACAAATTCTAGAGCAGTTCTTTTGGGAAGGAAACTGGGGCAATCTAGACACTATTCCCTTGGGAAGGAGACTGGGGCAATCCAGACACTAAAAGAAAGTTGTGGAGAGGAGGGTGCTGGCCTCTTCTCCCAAGTGTCAGGGAACAGGACAAGAGGGAATTGCCTCAGGCTCCACCAGGGGAGGTTTAGGCTGGACATCAGGAAAAAAAATTCACAGAAAGGGCCATTGGGCACTAGCACAGGCTGCCCAGGGAGGTGGTTGATTCACCTTCCCTGGAGGTGTTTAAGGCACGGGTGGACGAGGTGCTGAGGGACATGGTTTAGTGTTTGATAGGAATGGTTGGACTCGATGATCCAGTGGGTCTTTTCCAACCTGGTGATTCTATGATTCTTTTCCTTTGGGATAACTAATTCTAGAGCAGTTCATCTGGGAAGGCGACTGGGGCAATCCAGACGGTATTCCTTTGAGGAGACCGGGGCAATCTAGACACTATTCCTTTGGGATAACAAATTCTGGAGCAGTTCTGGGAAGGAGACTGGGCCAATCCAGGCACTATGCCTTTGGAATGACAAATTCTGGAGCAGTTCCTCTGGGAATGGACTGAGGCGCTCCCGCAGCCGTACCGTGTGGCAGATACCGCGCTCCCCCCGCCCCCCAGACAATGGCCGCGGGGCTCCCCCCGCCCCGCCCCATCATGCCCCGCGGCGCCCCCTGTCCGGTGTCGGTGCCGGGGGCGGCGGAGGCGCCGGGACGCGCCGGTGGCCGCGGCCTGCGGGCGGGCGCTGGTTGGCGGCGGGGGGACACGTGAGGGGGGAGGGCGGCAGGAGTTTCCCCGACAGCTGGAGGTTGCGGCGGCGGCTCCTCCTCCTCCTTCTTCTTCTCCTCCTTCTCCTCCTCCTCCTCTTCCCCGGGTCCCCGTTAGAGCCCAGACCCCCCGCGCTCCTCCTTATTGACAAACACGCACACAAAGGGCCGGGCCGGGGACGCGTCTGGAGCCGGCATGGGAGACAAGAAGAGCCCCACCAGGTAGGGCAGCTTCTCCTCCTCCTCCTCCTCCTTTTTCCCGGGGCCGCTGGGTGCGCGATGGCGGTGGGAGCGCTGGCACCGGTGCCCCCCGCCCGCCCCCCCGCCCTCCCCTTTCCCTTCTCCTCGGTTCGCGTGTTGTGGTGTTTTATTTTACCCCTCCTTTAGGCCGAAGAGGCAGCCGAAACCTTCGTCGGACGAAGGCTACTGGGACTGCAGCGTCTGCACCTTCCGCAACAGCGCCGAGGCCTTCAAGTGCATGATGTGCGACGTGAGGAAGGGCACCTCCACACGGTGGGTCGGAGCTGGGAGGCGAGGGGAGAGCCCTTGGGTGGCCTCACGCCTCCCTGGGGTGGCAGGGGACAAGGGGAGGCAGTGACAGGGCTTGGGTCACGTTTACCGGGGAACCCCGGGCCGGCCCCCCCCCGCCACCGCCCGGGATTCCCTGGTAAACGAGACCCAAGCTGCTGTCCCCCACCCCGGGTCTCCCCAGTGAATATGACCCGAGCTTCTAAAGTCACACTTATATCTGCCTTTTTAATTATTGTTATTTTTACTTTGTTTTCCAGCACCACCCAGGGTTTAGGGGTGGTGGTTTATAACCTTTGACTGTCTATTAGCCAAATTGCTCTGTATGGAAGTGCCCATCCTGCTTATCTGTGACTTCCCAGGAGGATCATTTCTCTGTGAGTCCATTGGAAAGCTTGCAGTGGATTACCTCGTTCCTGCGTCTGCCAGTTTTTTGGGGTTTGGGGTTTTTTTTTTTTTAGTNGCCCCATCCCTGGAGGTGTTCAAGACCAGGTTGGATGGGGCCTTGAGCAGCCTGATCCTAGTGGGAAGCGCCCCTGCCCATGGCAGGGGGATTAGAACTAGAGAATCTTTAAGGTCCCTTCCAACCTAAACTATTCCATGATTCTAAACGTGTGTGCTTGGGGAATGGAAGTGTGATAAAACCAACAAGGCTGCACTTGTAGCTTTTGCTTGCAAACTGAAGGGAATATTGCTAAAGAATCCTTTGTTATGGGTGCTGCACCTATGGGTTAATACGGGCAGCAAGAGAAGTTTTACGTGGCAATAAAATTTGCAGTCCTGTCAAAAGCAGCAGTTGCATTCTAGGTATCTTTCAAGTGCTGGATATGACTTGCAACAAATGTTATGTGTTTGAAATTCAAAGTGCAATTTTGGGTCCAATTACTTGACGAAAAAAGATTGATCTTTGTTTCTGGAGTTGACTTCTTAGACTTCTGAAATCCGGAATGAATGCTAAAAGGACTTCTCATAACTTCTGGTTTGAGTGCTAGTTGATTTCTTAGTTTTATTTTTTTTAACCAAGGAATCAGTGAAGTAAATGCACTGACAGGAGTTATATCTGTCAGGTAGAGTGTGGTTTCCAGCTGTAACAATGGCATTTTGTTTATGTCATAGATAAATGTATATGGATTGGTAATATTCAGCAAAACAATACGTCTGAAATAATGAATGCAAAATATGTAAAACAACACAAAGGAAGCCTCTTTAGCCTCTGATTGTTTTGATAGACCAAGTCAGTTTAAAATTGTTTTCTTGCACTGGAAACTCAGTTGGATCGAAGCAACAAAACTCAAAAAAAGAACCCAAACCCCACTACAAACAAAACCACCCCCCCAAAAAAGTGTGGAAAAATAAACAATCATGAGAAACCAATATTACCATTACCTTCTTTTTCCCCTGCTTGAATATTTCATGTTTTTTAAAATATTTTAGAAAAAAAAGTCCTCTTGTTGTGGTCCTTTTTTTTTTTTGTCTTTGTTGTTTCTTTCCACTTTCTTCCCACAGTACTCTGCTATGCAGAGCTTTGGTTGATAAACTCTGAAACAGTGCATAGCTGAGGAGGTTTATGGGTTTCTTTTTTCCATAAGGTTTGATGCATTTTCATGTGTTTGTGAAGTCCAGAATTTACACAGAGCATAAGCTAAATACAGGTTGAGGGTTTAGGCTAGGCAGTTTAAGGCCCCAATTCTGAAATTAGGTTTGAGCTAGTAAGTAGACCTTTGTGTATATGGTGAGAATCATTAGGGTGCCAGAGAGACACAAAAGGCCATTTGGGTGGATTTTCTTTTTTTTTTTTAAAAGAGCTGGAGTCCAGGAGACCAGTGTGGGGCCTTGTTAAAACATTTGCTGGCACTGTCTATACAGCAAAACGTTTTTCATCAGTGATGGTCAGAATAAGAATACTATGGTGTTTTGATGACAGTGTGAACCTATTATTTATTTATTTTTAGTCTTCCATTTTGAAGCTTAATGGTATATTAAGCTGATGCCTCAGCATGGTTCTTAGCATGCTATCTTTCTTACTTCAAAACTTCTACTAATTTTTTTTTTTTTTTACTGATGAGAGCTTTGTCTATATGTCACTGTAAAGCACTGGTTTTTATAGTTTATAGAAATCTATTTATTTGTGATTGGTGGTTCGCTGCCTTATGTCTGTGTGTTGAAATTCACTAAGTGTGACCATATTTACAGATGGGTAAACAGGCAATCGTAGTACAGGTTAGTGATTTTGAAGGCCACTAGAAATATGGTGCACAGTTGCTTAAAACAATGGTATTTTTATAGTCAGCATATACAGTTAACTTCACAAAAATATTTTCAGGTGCAGGGTAGGGTTTCTGGGTGGTTTCACTGTTGAATAGTTTCTTATTTCTGAAAGAATTATCTTTATGCCAGAAGCTAGACATGGATTATGATCTCTGACAACTGGTGGACTTAAGATTAGTGGAAATAATTCTTATGACTTCTTGATTTTGTTTTAATATGCTTTGAGACTGAATTTACAAAGCAGATCAGATCATTAACTTTGTCTGTGGCAGTGTTGCCTTGGTTAAACTGGGCTGTGCTTGAATGGGAGATCTCCAAGAGAAATCCTGGATGCTATAGAAAGTGGTGTAACTGATTTCTTCAGTGGCAAACTTTTCTTTGGGTAAATCCTCAAGGAAGTCCCTATCATGGTGCCAGTTAGATATGCCATGAGTCAGATATAAACCTAAGATCGTAGCTGCCAGCTGGAAATCCCTGTACCTTTTACTGTAGAACCACTGCCAGATTTTAATTTGGTAATGTCACCGAGGATCTAACCTTTTCCTTTAGATGTGGCTTTCCTATTTACTTTCTGACCTAAATTGTTCAGTATTGTTGCTTGGGTACTGAGAAATTACTATGTTCCCCTTGATAGGAGACTACTGAATATAGTAATTTTCTATTTGTGACCTTTAAAACATCTTGAATTATTTCTAGATGAAAGATGTATAAATGTAAGGACCTAGGGCTGTAATAATTGTTCCTTACTTGGACGAATCTCCTGCTAAAGTTCATTAGAAGTGTGAGTAAGGAATGCTGAATAGGACCCTAATGTACTGTGTTGTAGAGGGAATTGGTAAAGAACTATATTTAGGCTGCTCAATAGTTTCCATTATAAAGGAATTGTGTGATCTCTTTGAGAACTTGTGTTGTTCACAGAAGCCATTGAAGTTTGGCTAGAGGAAGATTCCTTAGGCTAAATAAGTGGTTTGATTTCCTTGCCCCATGAAATTGTTTAAGTTCTGTTGAGACATAAACACTTGAAAAATCCTTGTTCCCCCTCTGTCACTCGTATTGTGCAGAAAAGTACAGTGATTGCTTGAAGACTGAAAAAGCCCAGACTGACATCACTGTAAAAGCACCAGCGTAAATGATATTATGCTGAAAACCCAGAAGGGAATTATTTGTCTCCTGGGGAGGTTATGGTGGGGTTGTTGAATTTGCTGAGACTCTTAGAAGCACTACTTTGCCAAAAGACAGTTGCCTCCGTGGGCAGACTGCCATTTCTTTTATTTTCTTTTTTCTCTCTGCTTTTTGTGGCACTCTCTGAATCAGGAGTGCACCAGTACCGTTTGACCTTCAAGAAGGGGGCTGGATCCTTGGACAGACTTTACTGCACCAAGTATTTGCTCCCAGTTTGTCGTTCCTTCAATAGCCGTTTGGTTTGTTTTTTCTCCTGACAGCTAACACAGTCATTGTAATTTAGACGCATTGCAAATCTGAAGGTTCAGATTTGTAGTCTTACTGGGAAGAAGTACGCAAGAGGACTAGCTTTCTCTCTAAGGGAGTGTACATTTGCTGCTCTCTTCTGTCATCTAGGAGGCTACATTACTGCTCTGTCACTTCTCTGCCCCATCTTCCAGAGATCGCATTAGCACTTTTGGTATTCGGCTAGCAACATCATCCAAGTTTAAAATTACCTGTCACTTTGCTTTGCTTAATGTGCGTTTTGTGTGTGCCTATTGTGGTCTTGCCTGTATTGGTAGGATTCCCTTCTTTTTCCATGTTATGACAAACCATTTCTTGATTCAGTGTGAAGGATGTGGATCCAGGGGAGTGTAGTGAGATCTACAGGAGGAACTGCAGGTGTGGCCTTTTAAGCTTCAAAACACTAGCCATGATACTCTGCTGTGTAAATAAAGTAAAAAGGGGACCAGCGATATGTGATAAATTCCCCTTTTCCAGAGTCGGTACCATTCTGAGATATTTAAATTAGGAAAAAAGGTAGAATTTGAAAGGGTAGTTTTGCTAGTGGTCTTCCTTTAGGAGAAGGATTGTTGTACAAAGATGTGATTATTTTGTGCTCATTATTTCATTTTATTTCTTTTTTTTTTTAGAACTATTTCTGTTGCTTGCTTTGAATTCTGTAAAAGCTTAATCTTGTGAATTTATGAGACCTAGTGCACACTATTCAAGCCCAAAGTATTTTTCTTTTGGCAGGGGAAAAGAGGGACAGGGAAAGGAGATAAATACAACTGACTTCTGTGAAGTTATTATTTTATTTGGGGTTTTTTATATTTATTTCTGATACACGTTAGATGAGCTACTATAAGCAATATCATTTACATAAAATAGCCCCTGAAATTTTTAGCCAGAATGAGAGTCATCTCAAGTCAGGATGAATTCTTATGGATTTGGGAGGTTACTTCTTGACATCTTGTAGTGCTGAAGTAGAGACATATATGACCAGCTGAATGGGGGCATGGCTTCTTTGTCCCGTGTTCTGTTGATTTCTGTTACTGAATTGTTCCTTTCCTCTCAGCCTAAGGTACGAAAAAACAACTTGAAACCTTATGAGATAGAGGAGTCTGACTTATAAGGGACTGGGTTGCCAGCTTTGTATGTCTGTTTCATGTTTGGTCTGTGCCCCTTGACTGTGCCTGGTAGAGTGACCCTTCAGTGTCTGTCAGACAGGCTTGAAAGATACATACAGTCTCCTAAATATGAAATGCAGGTCTCTGCTTGAAGCTGTCATGGATTTGGTTTATCCTTTGAGACGCATAAATAAAATGTTTCATGTTTTAACTTGGATATCAAGGTCATTTTTCTTCAGAAAATATGTGCAATTTGTTTAGTCATGTACCATCTGGATGTTTATAAGCACAAATCAGTTATATTTAACTAAATCTGGTATTTGTATTTCTGTTGAAATGCAGTACTGGTCAGGACAGAGTTGGTACTTATCTTGTATATTTGGTTTAACATGTCTGTTTTACAACAGCTTGCTAAGGACTCTCTCTTCTGCCTTCCAGTCTGCAGGCTCTGTGTGCGCACAGGCGCATGCGTGTGTCAGGGGGAAGGTTGTGAAGGAGAAAAAGAGGAAGAACCGCCTGTCATGCTGATTTTACAAGTACATGACTGACTCAAGCTTAACAGACTGAAGAGCTGTTCATTACTTGTGGTAGTTGGCGAAGAAAATGTTTGCAGGAATGAAGCAAGTGTAAAAGTCATATATAATACATACTGTACCAAGCTCTGTATGACAAGCTTTATGTTTTAGCTTGAATATTAAATTATGAAAAGGAACAAGTAGTTCTCTCTTGCTTTGTAGGTAGCCATCAGGAAATCCAGTCCTTCTGGATTTCTAAACTTATTTTTACAAAGAGTTCTTAAAAGTAACCTTAGGATTATTTAGGAATTTATTTAGGGATTATTTTCCCTGAAAAATATAAAGAAATTTAAGAATTTTGCACACATCCATTTGAGGTTGTGTTTTTTTCATATAAAACAATGAAGTAATTTTTATTGATTGAGGTGGTTCTGTTAGATTCTGTTCATTGAAGTAACTTGTGTGGGTAATACGGAATGCAATGGGCAGCCAACCAGAAGACGATAAAGCTTAGAAAAACTACGTAAGTGGTTGGGTTTTGGTTTGGGTTTTCTTTTAGGGCTAATTCTGTTGTTAAGTCTTTGTACTTTTGCACCTGACAGATATTTTCATCTGTTAATCTAAACAGCTCATGAAAAGAAATGTGAGGGTTTTTTTCCCTTAAGCATGAGCTTGGTATTTCTTATTTCATGTTTAGGATTTTTTTCTCTAACTCTTTCCTAATGTCTGTTATAACTTGGGCTTCTTTTTTTTGTTTTTATTTCTTTTCTTCCCTTTTTAAATGTAATCTCCCCAGAAGAAAATGAACAGTATTTTATATGATCTTGGGCTAAGACTTGGTAAAGCATGTTTGATCAAACTTTGATAGTTGATTTAAACACAGTTTAGTTCTTCCTTTTTGCATCATATTGGAAACAACAGTAATATCAGCATCAGAAATTTAGGTAGCTGTCATTGTGACTTGACCTTCTATGTATATATTCTTTATGGAATTGAAGAAACAAATGTGGAATAGAAAGAAGCCAATCGCTTTCTACAAACTTTATCTCTTCCCCTCCTGCAATAACTAGTGATGTCAGAGCTGCTGATCAGGAAGAAAAACTTCTTACTCCTCTCTTTCCAAGATCTCGGATTTTATCATGAAAAGAAAGCGAGGTTTGTTAGTGGGCACTGCATGGTCTGAGGTAGGTTCTGCCAGTTAAGAATGGCTTGTTCACCTGGATTGTACAAAACCCATGCAAAATAGATGAGGATTTGTTTTCCGCAGTTACAAAGTAGTAAAAGATTTGGATACGTTTGGGTTCATTTTAAGGATGGTTCTGAGGAGGCTGATGTGCCTCATTGGATTTGTCCACGTTCCCCAAGCAACTTGGGATGGAAAAGGTCTTCCACTGAGTTAGACACTCTCCCATTCTGAAAGAGGATTGGTAAACCTTAGCAACTTCTGACTTTTTTGTCATAACAAGTCTCCAGTGAAGGAGACTGTAACCCCTTTGGTGCTTTTCACGCTTGGTATTTTTCCAGATAGCTAACCTTTTCTTTTCAGTAAGGTAAGTTGATATATACTTCTCTTGTCCCCAGTGAATTACCCACTGTATTTGAAGTTCTTCGGTTATTTGATTATGGTTTCTGTGTTCACCTGTTTTCTCTTTCTGAGTCTTTCTTACAGAAACAAAATTTCAGCAGCCCTTTCTTAAAAGATGACAGGGGTTTTTTTCCGTTTGTATCACAGTTCTTTATTTACTCATAAGTTGACATAGCTGTTTCTTACAGTAGCAGCCCTGAATGAGGACAGGCCTTCAGGTAAGTAACTTCTAGTGTAAGGTTTAGTGGGCTTGTGCTTTTGCAAAGTTCTGCTAAATTATGATGTCTGGTGTTTGTACTTCCCTGAATGAGGATTTCCCTTTTGTGTAGTAGTATTATGATCTTGGCTTTTCCATGCCTCTCAGTCTACTTGATCCAGTAACAGTCTGGTGTCCTTTTATGTCACATCTTTACTTAAGTAGGGCTTTTTTTAATGCAATCCTGGGGCCTGTGGTGTTTTATGCTGCCTTTCTGAGAGTTCATTGTTCTTATTTTTGAGTCATCTTAACTCAGAATGGTCTTGGCAGATAGTTCTCACCACTTTCCAGCTTGAAGCTGTTTGCTTGCTCTGTTCTTTTGTCCAAAGCATAATTAAGAATATTAAACACTGTATCTATAGAACCTCACTATATGCTGTTCTACATCCACACAGGTGTTGGTTGAGAAATATTAAAACTAATCAAGCAACCAGACCCTAATTTTGAATTTCATTCTTTGTGATTTTGTCCCAGTCAGTCTAGCTTGAGTGGGAGAATGTGTTTTTTATTGTGTCCCAAGTCAAGACTTGGGGTGTGTAGTGTTTTCCTCCTAGTCACTAGGACAATTGGTCCATTGAAGAGAGAAACTAGACTGTGACGAGCCAATTGACTTTCTCTCTTAATGCTCCCAATTGTTAAGTAATTTTGTTCTGATAGCTTTCTGAAATTTGAGTTAGTCTGACTCATCTGTTACTTCCTGCGTTTTTATTTACCCGTCCTGTGATTTCTCTTCTACTTTTCTTTTTTCTTTCTCTTTTCTGCAGTACTAGATGACTTCTACCATCTTGCTGTCATTCTCTAGACAACATGTTTCTGAGGATGAATTTCATTAGATGCTGTTGACTGCCATATATAACATTCAGTACTCTGGTCTGTTTCTTATTTGAACTTGTATCTGCTTGATTAATTTGATTATATCAAATTAAACTTTGGTGTGGAGACTGACCCAAAGAACCCTTTTTACCCTCTGGTATTGCTTTGATTCAGTGTATTCAACCTTTTTTTTTTTTTTTTAATGTGTGAGTGTCATCTTTGTTTTTAGTGCCACCAATGGTGTTTTTGCTCACTGTGTCTTTTCTAGGGAGAACGATTAACTGTCCTCATCTAAAAGCTGCTGGGATTTAAATAAGCATCTACAGAAAGGTTAAGTATATTAGGACAAGGACTACTGGTTTTAAACTGAAAGAGAGGAGATTTAGATTAAATATTAGGAAGAAGTTTTTTACTGTGAGGGTGATGAGGCACTGGAACAGGTTACTCAGCGGAGTTGTGGTTGTCCCATTGCTGGAGGTGTTTACAGCCAGGTTGGATGAAGCTTTGAGCAACCTGACCTAGTGGAAGGTGTCCCTGCCTGTGACAGGGAGTTTGGAATGAGAAGTTTAAGGTCCCTTCCAACCCAAGCCATTCTGTGATTCTGTGTCAAAGGAGAAATCTAACTGGTAAGAAGGTGGCTGTAGAGTGACAAGAAGCTGCATTTTGTGACCCTTGACTTCTTACAATAGGTTTTCCTTTACTGTTGTGACAACCCACTATGCTTGTCCTGTTTAAAAGTTTATACAAGTATCTGTACT
This sequence comes from Piaya cayana, assembly GCA_013389865.1. Classification (NCBI taxonomy): domain Eukaryota; kingdom Metazoa; phylum Chordata; class Aves; order Cuculiformes; family Coccyzidae; genus Piaya; species Piaya cayana. The sequence continues at coordinate 270,642 of WAAB01001369.1, forward strand.
TTTCATCTTGAAAGTCAGGTCAGGACAGTATCCTTTGCATAAAAATTGTCTCAGAGTATCAACTGATGTTTTGTCCAGTTGTCTGATAGTCAACTACAGAATGCTTTCAGAGTAGGCTAGTGGAACACAATATTAGGCATTGATTTTTATTTTATTTTAATGCTTTCAATGCAGTAGCTTATCCTTGTTTAAGTAGGACAGATCCTGAGTATTGTCTGTTCTTTCTGAAGTGCATTCCACTGGTATGTGGTACGTTGCTGTAGAGCAGGCTTGAACTTGGAGAGTTCAGCTGCAGGATGTTGTTGGTAGGCTTTTGGCTGGCAAACTTTCCATCAGAAGTCAGACTGAAGACTGTAAGATATGACCTTGATGCCTGCCACAAGTTTTGTCTTGTTTTCTTAGGAGTTGGGGAGGAAATGAACGATTGAAAGTTTTCCTGTTCTAACTCACTGGAAGTTTGGAACTTATCTTTAAACATCTCCATAATGCTTGAATATACTTTTATCTGAACTGCACAGTTCAAATGACGGCGCTTGAGAGAAGTATGAATGAGTAGGGTTTTTTAAATTGTCCTTAAAAACAAGAGTTCCTAAGTCTCAAAGATGAGAAAGTTCATTAGGCACATTCAGGAAAAGGAAAGTTGTTTCTTGTAGATATCATTGAATTCTGTGATTAGGGTCATGAGCTAGAAGTTCTGTAATTGAAAAAGAAAAGGGAAAAGAATTTTTTTTTCTATTAATATACATCTTTTTTCTGAGAAGCATTATGGAGACTTGATTTTTTAGGGAAAGTCTGTAGTCTGTCTTTTTCCCCTACTGAAGGTAGATGTCTTTGCAGGGCTGGCTCTGAATGGGGGAAGGTTCTAGAGTGCCACAGTGTTCTGGGAAGATCACACGCACAGCACAAAACAAATGAGATAGATCAGATGTAAGCTCCTTTGTCTTTGCCACAGAGCTAGTGGTGCCAAGTGTTCACCCTGTTTTGTGCAGCAATAACTGTGCTGTTGCATCACTTGATATGGGTGTTTTGCCTGTGTTTTTTTGCATCCGTGCAAGAAGCATCACAGTTTCTACAGGAAGGGGGCAGAGGAGCAACTTGGAGGACCCAGTCCTTTGTGGAGTTGGAAGCTGGTAGAGGTTACTTCCCCTTGAATCTCATGGATGTAAGGGCATAGGAGACTAACCACTTCTTTGTCTGCAGATTCCCAAATGCTGCCTCCTCAGGGAGTGTTGTTAAGGAACTTGGTCTTTCTGGCCTGTGCTCCTGTGTAGCACGTTGTCATCTAGGAAACATAAACTGGTTGATATCCATATGTTTCTCAAACAGAGTGTCTTCAATAGAGGTGTTACTTGTGCAGAATGTCAGTGAACCACTTTGTGGCCTGTAGGGAAGAATTTCTTACAACTGTGTGCGAGATGTTGAAGCCTTAAAACTAGTTGTGGAAAAGGAACATTTAATGGCTGTTTTAAAAACCATCTGTGAAAATGAATTTGGGTTTTCTGAAGGTCCTGATATGGATATTTCATCTTAGGGCAGACTGTTGTCTAGTGTACCAGTTTTCTTCAGGAGACTTGCTGGCCTCATCTGTTAAATGTCATCTAGAAAATAGGGCATTCACTCTGAGGGAATGATTAAATAGGGACACTGCCTCAAGGGCTAGTTTTCTGCACATGTATACAGTAACTGATAAAACCATATGGGTTTTTAAAGTCTATTCTAATTGAATGAGTTCTTATTGAAAGGCAGAATTCCTAGAAATGCACTGAATGGATGAATTCCAAGTAAATGATTCGCACATCTAGGAATATGAAAGCACTGGAAATTGGAGCTGGCTGAATTCAGATACACATAGGATATGTAGAAATTACATTGTTGCTCTGCAGTATGCATATGGATCTATATTATGTTTTCCCATACAGACCAATAGCTCTGCTGTTTGCACTGTCATAATTATTCAGTTGAATTACCATAGAATCACCAGGCAGGAAAAGACCTCTTGGATCATTGAGTCCAACCATTCCTATCAAACACTAAACCATGTCCCTGAGCACCTCGTCTACCCATGTTAAATAGCTCCGGGGATGGTGACTCAGCCACCTCCCTGGGCAGCCTGTTCCAGTGTCCAGTGACCCTTTCTGTGAAATTTTTTTCCCTGACATCAAGTCTGAACATCCCTTGGTGGAGCTTGAGGCCATTACCCCTTATCTTGTACCCTGTCACTTGGGAGAAGAGGCCAGCTCCCTCCTCTCTACAGCCTCCTTTCAGATAGTTGTAGAGAGCAATAAGGTCTCCCCTCAGCCTCCTCTTCCCCAGGCTAAACAACCCCAGTACTGTCAGCTGCTCCTCATAAGACTTGTTCTCCAGCCCCTTCACCACCTTCGTTGCTCTTTTCTGGACTTGCTCCAGACCCTCAACATCCTTCTTGTAGTGAGGGGCCCAGAACACACAGTATTCGAGGTGTTCTCACCTGGTACAGGGGCAGAATAACCTCCCTGGACCTGCTGGTCATGCTGTTTCTGATACAAGCCAAAATGCTATTGGCATCATATTAAGTCAGCTGTCAACCAATACCCCCAGGTCCTTCTCTGTACAGCTTTCTAGCCAGACTTCTCCTAGTCATTGGTCTCAACCCAGCGGTCCAACCTGTTCAGGTCCTTCTGGAGAGTCACCCTACCCTCAATCACAGAATTACAGAGAAGATTGAGTTGGAAGGGACCTTAAAGATCATCTAGTTCCTACCCCCCTGGCACACGCAAGGACATCCCACTAGATCAGGTTACCCAAGGCCCCATTCATCCTGGCCTTGAAGGCCTCCAGGGTCCAGCAGATCAACACTTCCTCCCAGCTTAGCGTTATCTGCAAACTTGCTAAGGGTGCACTCAATACCTTCATCCAGCTCATTGTTAAAGATGTTAAACAGGGCAGGACCCAGTACTGAGCGCTGGGGAACACCACTTGTGACCAGCCTCCAGCTGGAGTTAACTCCATTTACCACCACTCTCTGGGCCCGGCCATCCAACCAGTTTTCCATCAAGGGGGAGTGTTCACCTGTCCAGGCCAGAGGCTGACAGTTTCCTAAGCAGAATGCTGTGAGAAGCTGTGTCAAAGGCTTTGCTGAAGTCCAAGAAGACCACATCCACAGCCTTTCCTTCATCCAGTAAGTGGGTCACCTTGTCATAGAAGGCAATCAGGTTAGTTTGGCAAGACCTGCCTTTCATGAACCCATGTTGACTGGGCCTGATCACCCAATTCTGTTGCATGTGCTGTGTGATAGCACACAAGATCACCTGTTCCGTGACTTTTCCAGGTACTGAGGTCAGACCGACAGGTCTGTAGTTCACTGGGTCCTCCCTCCGACCCTTCTTGTAAATGGGCACAACATCAGCCAGCCTCCAGTCCAGTGGAACTTTCCCAGTCAGCCAGGACTGCTGGAAGGTGATGGAAAGGGGTTTGGCAAACATGTTCGGTAGCTCCCTCAATACTCTTGTATGGGTCCCATCCAGCACCATAGACTTGTGTCTAATTGGCCAAGCAAGCCTCTAACTGCATCCTCTTGGATCATGGGAGGTTTGTTCTGCTCCTGTGGCTCCTAGGGATGTACACACAGGGAACAACTTTCCTTACTATTAAAGACTGAAGCAAGGAAGGCATTAAGTACCTCAGCCTTGTCCTCATCCTTTGTCACAGTTGTTCCTTTTGCATCCAATAAAGACCAAATATTCTCCCTGGTCCTGATTTTATTAATGATGTATTTGTAGAAGGATTATTATCTTTCACAAAATTGGCCAGTCCGAGTTCTTGTTGGGCTTTAGCCATCCTGATTTTTCTTCTTCACAATCTCACTTCTTTCCTGTAGTCCATCCAAGATGCCTGCCCCTTCTTCCAAAGCTCACAGACATTCCTCTTCTTTTTGATGTCTACCCAGATCTCTCTGCTCAACCAAGCTGGTTTTTTTCCCCTGCCAGCTCATTTTTCAGCACATAGGGACAGCTTTCTCCTGTGCTGTCAGGATTTTCTTCTTGAAGAGTACCCAGTCCTCATGGACTCCCTTGCCCTTAAGGACTGTCTCCCATGGGACTTTATTAACTAGCCCTCTGAACAGTCCAAAGTCTGCCCTCTGGAAGTTTTAGGTGGCCGTTCTGCTAACCCCACTCCTCACCTCACCTAGAACTGAAAATTCTACCATCTCGTGATCACTTTGCCCCAGGCAGCCTCCAGTTGCCACATTCCCCACAAGCCCTTCTCTGTTCACAAAGAGCAAGTCCAAGAAGGTGCCTTCCCTTATTGGTTCACTCACCAGTTGCGTAAGGGAATTGTCTTCCACATGCTCAGGGAACCTCCTAGACTGCTTCCTCTCTGCTGTATTGTATTTCCAGCAGAGTATCTGGTAGATTAAAGTCTCCCACAAGGACAAGAGCTAGCGATCTTGAGACTTCTCCAGTTGTTTGTAGAAGAGCTCATCAGCCTCTTCCTGGCTAGCTGGTCTGTAACAGACTTCCATCACAATATCCACCTTCTTGTGGGCTCTCATTTTAACCCATAGGCACTTGATCCTGTCATCACCATTATTGATCTTGAGGGTATCAAAGCACACTCTAACACAGAGGACTACCCCACCACCTCTCCTACATATCCTGTCCCACCTGAAGAGTTTATACCCCACTGTAGCTGCACTCCAGTTATACAAGTCATCCCACCATGTTTCTGTGATGGCAACTACGTTGTAGTCTCCTTGCCCTACAGTAGCTTCCAGTTCGTCCTGTTTATTGCCCTTGCTGCATGCATTGGTGTAGATGCACTTCAGTTGGTCTGTTAATCCCACAGCTCTCATGAAGGGAATAACCTTCATTCCCAAATGATTGAGCCTTAGATTATTTTACGCATCAGAGCCCGTTACATCTTTTCTGTCTCTAGGTGTATTCACCCCGACTCCCTCTGAGTAGAATATACTGGAGGTGCTCACCAGTACACCATCTCTCAGGCACTAGAGTGCCCTTTCCAGGCTCGCCCCTGTCAAGCCTGACTTCATCCCCCTCCCCATTCACATCCAGTTTAAAGCTCTGTTAATGAGCCCTGCTAGAGTTTTAGACAGAATTTTTGTACCCCTCGGGTGGACAAGGGTGCCCTATCCCTGGCAAAGAAGCCTGGAGGTGTGTAGACCAGTCCATGATCAAAGAACCCAAAGTTTTGTTCCTCACACCAGATTTGGAGCCAGGTATTAATTATCTGATTTTTGTTGCTCTTTCCCTCTTCATTCCTTGTTGTTGGAATGGTGGAGGTAAACACTACTTGTGCCCTGGAACCCTTCACCATTCTCCCCAGGGCCCTGAAGTCCTTCTTAATTACCCTCAGTTTCTTCTTCTGGATGTCATTATTTCCTTCTTGGAACACTAACAGAGGGTAATAATTTGTAACCTTTACCAGGGAAAGAAGCTTTCTTATGAGGTCTTTCACAGAGGCCCCAGGCAGGCAGCAGACCTCCCTGTGGAGTGGGTCAGGTCTGCAGATCGGGCTCTCTGTTCACTTCAGAAGGGAATCCCCTAAGACAATGACTCTTCTCTTATTTTTCTCAGAGGTTGTTTTGATGGTCAGTTGAGTATGGGGCAGCATGGGGAATGTTTCTAGGCTGTGGGAGCCATCCTTCTTCCCTGTGTAGTTTGACTTTGTTTGCAGCACTTTGTATCTATTTTACAAGGGAACTCGGGAGTTTGTTGTCTGAATGGGGACAGTGCACCTGCTGTGCTGGGTGGGAACTTTCTGCCATTCCCCATCATTCTTCTCAGCCTCACAGTTAGTTGATGGGGAGTTCTCAACCATGTTTGCTCTGGCTGCCTGCTTAGTTTATGAGAGGGAGCATCGAGTGTTGCTCCACTCTGTCTCCTCCTCACGTTCCCTGATGGTCCTCAGCCTAGTTACTTCCTCCCTTAGCTCTGACACCAAGTGAAGATGTTTGTCCACTCAAGTACAGCTCCACAAGTGGAGTCACTACCAGTGTGAGGCAGCGTGAGAGGGTGACACTCCCTGCAGCCCAGTGTCTGGGTGGCTGCATCAGTCCTAGCTGGTGCAGCACCTGGAGCAGCATTAATTTTCTGCTGGGTGGCCACCATGGTCCTCAGTCCCTTCTGGCTGTCCTCCAGCCCCTCTCTTTATTTGCAGAGGCTGCCTATAATACTCTTAGCACTCTAGGATATGACAGAAGTGATAGTAATGAGAAAAAATAGTTTTGAATAACTAGTTCGTCACAAGATGAGCTTTGTGTGGTGGTTAGCGCAAACGTATTCATGGGATGTGGCAAGCTAAATGTAGTTTAATCTGATAGTTTTTATTTTATGAATAGCTAAATAGAGTAGTCATGACTGTTGGATGGTGAACTGATCTGTGTCAAAATTCAAACACTCCTTCTGCTAGTGATTCAGTGTAATTGCTGGCAACTATTGTACTTGCTTCACAAGAACTGGTAACAGGAAGTAGTTTTTGCTTTTCATAGTAGGACTTGAACAGCTAAAAATCAGGAGTAACATAATTGCATGAACTGCTAGCTTCTGTGCAGACCACTGTTTACAAGATATAATTGGCCACAGTGTATACACAATGCTCCTGGGGTAGTTCAGCTTGGAGAAGACTCCGAGGAGACGACATTGCAGCCTTTCAGTACTCACAGGGGGCTTGTAAGAAAGATAGGAAAGAACTTTTAGCAGGGCCTGTAGCAACTGGACAAGGGTTAATGGTTTTAAACTAAAAGATGAGAAGTTTAGACTAGATATTAGGAAGACTTTTTTTTCGCTGAGGGTGGTGAAACACTGGCACATGTTGCCTGGAGAGGTGGTAGATGCCCCATCCTTGGAAAAATTCAAGGTTACATTGGCTGGGGCTCTGAGCAACCTTATTTACTTGACAATGTCTCTGGTCACTGTAGTGGGGTTGGACTAGATGACCTTGACAATCACTTAGAATCCAAAAAATTCTAAAATTATATGATGATGATTTCCCTTTTGCTTTAAATATCACTGATGTGCTTATGCAGAAATTAATATCTTTTTTTCTTCTTTTTTTTTTTCTTTGGTGTTAGGAGATATGTTGTGGTCTAGTTCCACTTGATCACAAAAATCAGCAATCATAGTGGAACAATTGTTTGTGCTGGGGTTTTAGTGAAGTTGAAAATGCAATTTTCTTTACTCTGGAATATTGTTACTGTGGTATTTTGGCAGAACTGGAAGCCTGTGTTGCACAAGGTGCTGTACTTAGAGCTTGTGGAGTAGATGTGATAGTCCATTAAAAGATAAATGTGATTAGAAGTAGTAAATTTTTCTTATGTATCACATCTAGCAAAAAATATTAGTTGAAATATTGCCTTACAGAAGAAAATAAACTCTCAAAACATTGTAGCCGCTAATCTGCAAATATGTGTAAGGATATACTGACAGCTGTTGTGCATTTTCTGCATAGGAATAGGTGACTATTCTCTTCATTGGGGAACGAGTATTTTGCATTTGACAATAGCAGTCCTCCACTCTTGAAGTCTGAAAAATATTTCATGCTTTAAATGTTTACTGTCAAACTAGCACTTGAAAAATTGTCTTTTTTGAGGCACAAAGAAAGATTAGTACATAAGACAGGGAAATGGATAGGGTAAAGATAAGGAATTTTTCTTCTTGGCTTCCCTACAGCCACATGGCACATACTTGCACCTTAACGGTACAGATTTGAGCATAAACTGCAATGAATGGTCTAAAATGTAAGACTTCAACTTTTGCCTTCTCACTTGAAGTTTAATAATATTGTGCTATTCACTGTGTCAGATTGACTCTTGACTGCACTATTACATGAGGGCAGTTACTGCAATTACCTGATGTATGTATGTGTATATTGTTTCTATGGATTTCTTTCTGTTATATAGAACTAAAATAACAATTTCTTCACTCTTAGGAAATATTCATTTGTGCATTTGTAAACCATGATGACAGTGTTATAATGCCAAATCAAATTTGGTTCCATTTATTTTATTTAAAGTTGTCAACACCATTGCAGATTCTGTTGAAATGTAGGCCTTGGCCTTCTAATATTTTTCATGTATTCCTAGTCTTTTGGAAAAATAAAACCCAATCTCTTTGAAGTTAAACTCCTTACAAGCAGAGATCAGCTAAAAGCAAGGAAGACTGTGGTAACTGTGCATGTGTTTAATTTTTCCTTCTGTGTAGCTGAAGTTGCTTACATTTGCTCTTACTAAAGCCAGTTACAGTAAAAGAAAACATGCCTGAGGAAGTGGGAATGTTAATTGATATTTGTAAAGTAACTAATTTTCAGTGTATGATTTGGGGAGCAATCTAACTGGTAGAAAGAATTGACTAGTGGGTGGGAGGAAAGTTTATTTACTCCTTAGTAACTTCTACTTCAGGGTACTGTATTACATGTTACAGAAACTGAGTTATATATATACATACTTATTTTATTTTTTTAAATTCTGGAGCCACTTAGACCTTCTGGTGTCCAAATCTACATCATTAATCCATCGTGGTAAAGTCAGAGTCCACAGGTTGTAGCCTGTCCTGTGATCTTCAGAGTAAAAAGCTCTCTAAGTTCTATTACAAAGCTACAAGCTAGAACTTTGCACAATTAATGTCTTCTTGAAAACATTCAGGAAGCATGTCATGCTATAATATTGCTACAATATTTAACTGTAGCTGTAGCCTGTAAAATTTACTGAAATAAATGCCGTAAGAACTGCTCAAAACATTCATACCTAAGTCTAAATAGTCTCCTAACAATACATGTTACAGGAGTAGACTTTTGTTTAGAAAATCTTCTGCCTAAAACCACTTTTTCGTATCCTTCTTTTTGGTTGTTTGTTTTAAAAGCTGTTTACTGTAAAATCATGTATCTTTCCAGCTGACTCCCTATATGCATCTTTTTGCTTTGGAGATTAGGAACAACTCTCTATTTTTAAATTAATTACCCTAATTGCTGCATTAATATATATTTGAGAATGTGGACCCTGGTAGAGAAATGAGGTCATGGTGAAGGAGATTCGAGTAGGGACTAGCAAGAATATGATGATGAAGTAGAAAGTATGCAAAGATAAGCTTTTCTTGAGATTTCAGTAATGACTGAACTAGAAAAATGAAGATTAGAGTATTACTGTGGATATCAGATTTCTATTAGCTTCTTGAGACATTAATATTTAGGATAGATGTGAGTGGAAAATGATCTTCAAATAAATTATAAGATATTTAAAGCCTCTACATTTGTACTGGGAAATGATCCAGTCTAGCAACGAAAGAATAGAGTAGGATTTGAATGATTTGACTTTGTTCTCAACAGGATTTTAGTGCACTTAACTATTCATTTTGGACTATTAAAAGACATGTATGATACAAACATTAGTAAGCCAATATTTTTATTAAGGTTTGGTTAAACCTAATGCATCTTCCAATAGTTTTGCTTAGTTCACAATGGCATATTGTTAATTGAGTTGCTTCAGGTGGAATCATTTAAGAAAAAAAGAACAAGTACTTACTGTAATGCTACCCTTACAGGACCTTTTGGTTTTGGTGACAGTTCCAAGAAATGTTGAGCAGGGTGGTCTGTAGGACTGTTGAGTGCATGGCTCTGTGGAAGGAGCATGTGTGATTTTTTGCAAGGAGCTGGTCTCGTACTGTCTTGCACATGCCTTCTGAGAACACTCGTGGAAGTGTTTAATCTGTTTCAGTTGTCTTTAACGTAGTTTTGCAGGGTTTTAGACAGGCCAGTGTACGCCAGTCTTTCAACAGTTTTGTGACATCCAACAAAGTGATATTTATGAAGGGGAATTTACAAAACCACTTCGTTAGGTAAGATTCGATACGATCTATATGAAGAGACAGTCAAAATCATCATGAGATAGCTTTCTGTTTTCTGTAATTGAGGAATATATGTTCAGATTTAAAAATAAAGAAGCAAAGGAGCGATACAGAACATTTAGCATCTGAAGTACAGATATCTGAAGTATATCCCTTTGTTCAAGATACAGCACTAAAATTAGGCTCTGATTTTTCCAAGGATGTATTGTCTTGTCTGAAGTAAAATATGTGTTTGCTGTTAGCAGATGGTTAGGATGCTTTAAAAAATTGACACTGGAAATGGCCCTATCCGGTTACTTTCTGCATAAAGGCTGAAGCTGTAAGGAGATGACTAAATTTATTTAATTCCAAGGTCTGCACTCCTTTATCAGGGATTACTCTTATTTCCAGTGGCAATGCACTACAGAATACAGACAACTAAGGACTTTCAGTCTACCTCCTGTTAAAAGAATTAAATTTGCTACCAAATTCTGAAAGAACTGAAAGCTGAAAAAAACTCAGGCATGTTAACAAGGCATTTCTGAAAACCTTGCTAGGTAAGGGAATAGCAAAGGCTGGTGGAGCAGAGTACTAATACATGATTGAAATTAAAATTTCATTTAAAAATAAATTTAGTATCTTGGCTCACTCAGAAGCAGCGAAATACTACAGTAGCAGATGGAAGGAAGATGCGCAAGTTTGCAGGGCAACTGGAGAGAGAAGAATACCATTTGTTGTGTAACAATGTAAATTTATGTTAACTGTTAGATGAGCAAGATACACAGAGCTTTTGTTGGCTGTGTAGTGAGTTTGGCTATGAAGTGATAAATTATGAATTTGGTGCAGAGTGATCTTAGAACGTTTTGATTGTGGCTATGAGAAGCTTGCACCTCAGAAAGAAGACAGGCCCTTCCAGAAGAGGTGGATTGGAGGGAGGACAATGAACAACTAAACCAGAAATCAGCTGTGTCATTGTAACAGTGTTCTTACAACATGATATACATTACTGCCAGTTGCATGCGGTTTTCAGGCATCCAACAGTTTTATCTGTCTGGTAGGCAGTGTAAACCTGTATTTGATGTGTCTGAACCTCGTAGCATGGTTGAATATCTTTGAAATCAGGTATTATCATACTGGGGATATCAAAGAAGAGTGTATAGTTTTGGGGAAAATTAAGATGATTTTGAATATGAATACTAATGGACATAGTGGGTTGCAAACATCATAGGAAGAGGGATTTTCATTTGACATATTATATTATTACTTGGCTAGAATGTCAACCTATGGTAAATGTGCTGGTTTTGAATTTTAAAAGAATGCATTAAAAGCTTTCCTTGTGTTTGGTGGTAGTTTTGAAAAGTGTTTTAAAATTTTAATGCTGTTTGAATTGCTACAGTAATAAAACACATTTTCATGCATCACCTCATTGTCAGAACTGACTCCAGGAATGCTTGACAGTAAAGTTGTTTTGCGTTCGAAGTTACTGAGCTTAAGAGTGTACATAGCTGCTTATTGCATGTAAGCCTTATCCATGATACTTAATTTGTATTTCTGTAGATCCACAAGACAAATTCTGTGTGGAAATTAGGGGACAACAGAGCTGTCAAAAGAAGCAAATGAGCTGTATAATTATAGGTTAATGAAAGAAAAGCCTCTGTAACTGAAGTGAGAGTGCTGGAGCCAAAATTTCTGGCTATCCAAATAGAAACCATCTGAATTTTCAGTATGACTTCAAGAAGAAGTTGCATAAGCTTGTATACATAGGATAAGGTAAAAGGAAAATTCAAAGGGGTAATAATCAGGTAGAAAGTGGAGGCATTGTCATTTTGATACTGTAGTAGTCTTGTTTCTTTGTGACTGTCAAATAAGTGGGTGATTTTGAGAAAGTTGCATTTTAAGCAGTTGTCTTTCATATGTGAAGTGATGGAAAACTTGCAGTGGTTTGAGGAGCTGACTTTCTCTGCCTAGAGATTAGTTCTAGGTATTTTTCCTAGAAGGTGACTGTGTTTGTTCTTATTCTTTGCCTGAAGACATTTACTTAATTTGGAATGGCTGACTTTGATTTTAGAGTTTCTGCTATCTTAGAACCATGACAAGCATTCTGGGTTTAATCTCATCAGCATACCTTATGCAGCTTTTGGAATAAACTCCAAGAGTTTCCCAAGGAGACAACATAAAAACCAAAATCATTTGGAGTTTGTGAAGTTTTGCACTGATCATATTCTTTAGCAGTCAGCTTTGCAAGTTTGACCAAAGGTGACTTGTATAAATGGATTAGTTACTGCTTGTAAGGCCTTTTAGCAGCAGGGATTTTGATAGCTCTTGGAAAACCTCAGAGTGTGAAACACAAGGCACTCCAAAGAATGAACTCTGCCATGCCTTGCTGGTGGGACAGAACAGATTATAGAAATGTGAATGGAACTGATGTTCAGAAACGTGCTAGGCTCATTACTTGAGTACCAGTGAGGACTTTAAAGCAACAAGACGCAGAAGATTTTGGAACTTCCTTTAACATGGGAGCATTTAATCTGTCTTCCTGAATCACCTAAGAGGGAAGAATACTTTGTATTTAAAGAATAACGTGGATTTTTCATTTTTTGAGGAGAGGATGCTGTGATCAAGGGCAAGACAAAATCAGTGAGGTTTCTGTTCCAGATAATTCTGACCTCTTTCTCTTGAGGGATGAATCTACTGTCTTGAACAAAAGGTCAGTGTCTCCCTGCAGGGAAGGGAAGTTTAGATAAGTGGTACTGCTTAAGGATTAGGGATGCCTTTGAATAAAAACATCTTTAAGTCTCTGACACTTGTTTGGGGTTTTTTTGAAGAAGAAGCATTGATCTCCTACAGTGAAGGAAAGGAGAAAGTTTGTGTGCAAAGTTGAAATTATGTAATGTATGGGATACCATGTAGAGATTCTAAATAAAAGCAGGTGAAGAATTTTGAAGAAATACCACAGGCTTTGTTTTGCTCAGGATCTGTTTTCTTCTGGGGATGAAAATATGATAGGAGATAAGATGTTGCTAATCAGCCTGAGATCTCAGAATGTTCTGATGAATAAATTATTCCTGGTATATAATAGTTAACTGTTCTATTTGATAGTATAAACATCTGTTTCATCAAATTCTCCTGTCATTCAAAAGGTAGCTTCTCAGTATCTGGAAGAGAAGCTTGAGTCCATGAACCACAACCAGTTCAATATTGTGCTGGGCAGCTTCAGCATAACATCCTGCTGTAGGAATAGTGTTTCACAGGTGATTTCTTGGATTGGATAATATGTGTATAATTTAATAGGAAAGCAAGGAGTATGAGGGATTTGAAAACGGAATTGTATCAATTGCTCATTGATAGGTGATTAAAACCAGACTGGATTATTGCTTTAGTCATTAGGGGAAAAGTATGGCAAGTAAGTGACTACAACTCAATACTTGACTTAAAAATCTGGCTTAACATGTGGTATTCAGAGGGTTTTTGATAAGTTGTATGTGGCACTAATAGAGATAACTTGCCACTTTAATTTAATCATAAATCTAGCTTTCCACGGGTTATGTTTAGAGATCTGTAGATTATGTCCTGAGATCTGTAGGTAGTCGGAGGATATGCGTACTAGTTCTGTGTGGATCAGTCCAAGTCCAGTGTAGCTCACACTGAATCAAAGCTGAGCTGTTGGCTGTTCTGCTGTCGATGTCTCTACACTGTGCTTCTCAGCTGTCTAGTTTACTCGACTGCATTTTGTGCTGCTGGGCAGTCCTACTTGGTCAACTCTGCATGTTTAGGATATGCAGCACCAAACAGATGAATGAATCTTCTCTGAACTCTGTGCATAGAGGTGCATTATGCTGACACAGGACTTGCTTGAGATGTGGGCAGATTTGGGGTTGGTTCATGGAAAAACTATCACAGCTGTTCACACCATTCTCTTTGTTTCCAGACTGTAGTGGATGGACCCTAGAAGTAGTTTGACAGATAAACAGCTTAGGTCTGTCAGAATTTGAGCTCATACTCATGAATCGTGCAGGAGACATTAGACTGCTTTATCGACTCATGATGGCTCTAGAAGCAGCAGTGTGCAAATGTAGTTGTGTTCTGTGTAAATTAAATTCCTCAGCTTTAAGTCAGTTGCATGTCTACATGTTTGATACGCCACTTGGGCAACTGGAAGTTTTCTGTACTTCTGCTGCTTATGTTGATTATTAGTGTGGTACGTAGATTTTTTTTTAATTATTATTTCTGTTTTCAAACCTGACCCACTTTGTTGTAATGAGACCAGGTTATTCACCATATAAAACTGGTCCTTTATTATTAAAGAGATGATTAGGGAGTACGAGATGGAAATGAAGGAAGCATATACTACCGTGAGATGTTCGAAATTACTTATGAGCACTAAGGTATGGAAGAGGGAAATTACATGAGGCAAAAGTTGCAGATGTCATTTGGTCTTGTGCATCATAGAATAGTTTGGGTTGGAGGGGACCTTAAAGGTCATGTTGTTCCAACCCCCCTGCCATGGGCAGGGACATCCCACTAGATCAGGCTGCCCAAGTCCCCATCCAACCTGATGCTGAACATCTCCAGCGATGGGGCATCCCTAGGCATGTGAAGTGCTGTCTATGCTATTATTTTTTAAAGAATGCCAACAATGAAAACTAGTTCATCTTCCTCAGTATTAAATATTTGCTTTCTTTGAGAGTATCAGGGTCGAGTTTCTGTGCACAAAACCTAAATAGGCAAGTCTGCAGCCTCTTTACATGTACCCTCTCAACCGGCAGCTAGATCAGATCCTGTGAGATAAAATGTAGTCACATCCTGCAGCAAAAAGAATAGAGTTAAATGATCCTTGTCATTTAACATTAATGAGAATTGTAGGGAAGTAAAAAACTGCATCCTTAAATATTTGTATTACTGTCTGCCAGCTTTTTAAGAAACAAAAATGTTGGTTATTTCTTTAAGGAGATTATGAAGTGCGAGTATTTGTATGCAGGACCTTGAAAACAACATTGGAATTAGGTAATTAAAACCATAATGGATTAGGTTGAAATAGAAATGTAGGTAGAAGTGTGGCTGATGTTAACTTACAAGAAAGATAAAACTGGCTATCAAGGAAAACTAAGCGACAGAAAAGGAGAGACATAATATTCAGAGTTGAGATATTTAGTGATCTCTTGGAAGCTCAGTAAATTGATTTGTTGATATGACTGCAGTGCTTAGAACCAAAATCATAAAGTTTCCGTCTGTTGGAAAGAATGGATAGCTCTTTTCTCTTGTAATAGCATATGCCTTACTCGAATAGTGTTCCATTTAAAATGACTGAAGTGAAATTATTAGGTAAAAACACAGTTTTGAGGGTCTGACTAAGCAATTTGTGTTGTACTTATGAACATTTCTGCCTGTAGTTCTGAATTGTTCAGTTGTAAAGTAGTTTCCAATGGTGGAGATAAAAATGCTTGTCGTCATAATGGAGAAGCTAACAGATATTCTTTCTAACCACTAGTTAGCTCAGGTGCACTTGAATATGCTCAAAAAGCAAATGACCGTAGATATATTGATTAACTAAAAGGTGGTGTTAACATAATTGGCAAATACTTAATCTGTAGCTGCCCACTACAAATGCCCACTACCTGGTGCAAACAATCTATTTCCTGTTATAGGAAGACTTTTTCTTATATTTGTATTCTCTGTGAGAAAGCCTTCTCTGTATGAATTCCTTTATGCTTGAATGACACGATTCAGCTACTGCTAAATCATGAACAATTCTATCAGGTTAAAACTTCATGAGTGGTAGTTATCTCGTGAAGCCTGCATGGCTCGCAAAGTGTTTGGTTGCAGTTCAGTGGCCCCTTTTGAGTACTTGAAGGGGAAGGAAAACAAAACAAGGGTGCTTGAAAGATAAGATACTCTCAGTGCTGAGAAATGTGAACTTATTTTTCCTCAAGTTTTAAATACAAAAACATTGCCTTATTTAATAAGTCTGGAAGTGGCAAAGCAGATAATAAATTTTGGAACATAAATATAACTGATAGACACCTACAGAAACAATTGACAATGTGCATCTTTCACAAGCATGATTTCTCTGTTAGTTTGGGGTTGTTTTTTCAGCTTAACTGACTTCTGTTCCTTGTGGCAAAGATCTTTTTCATTGGTCTCATTTGTTTTATGGTACTGGGAAAAAAGTTCTAAATCCAGGACTTAGAACTAGGCCTAATTTCCCACCTCTACTCTGATAGAAATTACCTAGTTTGCCCTTAGGAACTGAAACTGTTGCAAACTGAGCACTCCTAAAATAACTGGCTAGGAATATTTTTCCCTTATTAACAGTTTTCCATGATCGTGGTGTTGTCCACAGCCCAGGGCAATAATTAATTCTGTGCTGAGAAGTTCGCTACTGTCTTACTTGATAAGTAGCATGTCAGATTATTCTCTCAAGTCACTATGTGGTAATGACAGGATTGTCGCTTGGCTGTCACCAGAAACATTAACTCCCTGTATCCTTATCTCCTGGAGCGATCTTCAGTTCAAGACAGATTATCGGGTTTGTTTATATATCACAAATGTTTTCCACCTGAAATTAAAAGCTTGTGCGTCAGTTACACCTGCTTTGGTATGAACTAATATGACAGAAGGTCAAACCAGTTCTGAGACAAGTTTTCTTAAAAATGTTTTACAGACTCTGTTGTCATAAGCAGTTGTAGTCCATAAAGCCATTTCAGTGATTTTGGACTCTATATACTGTGTGTTTTCCAAGGTCTTAGTTGCAATGCTGTTCTGCAAAGTAAGTAGTCACGTGTTTGCCATTTGATATAGGCTGAGTAGTGTTCATGAAGTGATCCATTGCTAATCTTTGTCTCTCTGCGGGTTAGTGTGGGTTTTGTTGATGAGTGGGTATGTGATAGTCTAGTTTTTACCCTGAAGTTCTGTTGTGTTGACATTTTTAATGGTCTTTATTTTTACTTTAATTCATTAATTACTTGCTGTGAAGACTCATGAAAGGTGGTTTATATCAACTGGCTTTCCCACTCTTTGTTCTTGTAGCTTGGGTTTCACTCTGTAACATGAACTATTGCAATCATTACTGAAAATATAACTTGCTAACGGGAGCTGCCTTGATTTTCTGCTTTTATTATTTTGCTTGTCACTTCACCTAAGTAAGAAGTGCTGGTAATGTGATCCTGTGGATTGGGATAAATAAATATGCGTAAGAGCTGATAGCTTCTTTTGCTTTAATAACTGCTTTCTCTTTTTGGAGCATCACAGTGCATGTCATTGGTGCTTTTTCTGTTTAAAAAAGCACAACAACACAATCCACATAACAAATTCCAAGAGCCTGGCAGATTAAACATTATTTTGGAGAAGAAATTTGCGTCTTCAGAGTCTGAATAGCATGACAGAAACTTCCTTTATATATCATGACTTGGAATTTCTTAGTTCCAAAATAGCAAAATAAATGCACTTGCATTGGAAAGAGTAAAATGTTTCATCTCAAATCAGAATCATTGTTTTTCGATACACAAAAATGAAGCAATTTCAAAGTAGTATTTCAGAAAATGTAAAAATAATAAACTGTTAAATTCTGTTGCTTGCTATTCCTCTTCTACCCAGGTTTTTAGATTGTATCAAAACTTGGAAATGAAACTTGCACTGTATATACTTAGGGAATGTGGTCCAAAGTTTCTGTTGCCAGCTGTTGAAGTACTTATGTTCTGACAGCCATATCCTACTAATATTAGCACAAGATATATTTTTTTTTCAGTGAGCAACTTAATAAAAATGATAGTCAAGAAGATTTGTCATAATTATGAATGAATTTGAGGTGGAAACATTTAAGTTTTACTCTATAAGGCCATTTAGCTCTGATACCGGAAAGGTCAGCTTTTTGTGTTCTGAATTGTATACTTCTGTACTGGAGTACACTCAGAAAAGACCCCTTCATTTGAGAGAGCTGGAAGCATGTGGTAAAGGATTCCCTCTGGAAGCTTCATGTTTTGGAGTTCACTGTATGTAAGTCTCTGGATGGGACAGAGAAGAGGGCACATTGTGAAGTCTTGTCTCTAAATCCTTAAAAAAAATGTATCTCTTATTTGTTGATAATGCAAGCAGGTGAAACAGAAGGCTGTAATGGGTTTAAACTTGGTATGCTATTTTAATGAAGTATTAGCTGCAAGATAACTTTTAGCAATATTTCTTTTTATAGTGGTTGTTAATAACTGAAGCATAGAGAGTTTGAGAGTTGTAAAACTAAAGCATTATTTGTGTCCATATATGTGTGCACACAGGAAACCTCGACCTGTCTCTCAGCTGGTTGCACAACAGGTTCCTCAGCAGTTTGTGCCCCCTACACAATCAAAGAAAGAAAAAAAAGACAAAGTAGAAAAGGAAAAAAGTGAAAAGGAAACAACAAGCAAAAAGAACAGTCATAAGAAAACCAGGTAAATATTTTGGAAACTTTTGCAGTATTGGTAAAACATAATTTGGAAAAGAAAATAAGAAAATGGTGTGCAATTTTTACTGTTTTGTAAGGGCTGTGGCAAACTCACTCAGCAATAAGTCTCAGTATTTATGTGTGATGTTTCATTCATTTAGGATGCCAATTAAATGCAAAGAAAACCTGCGGTTTGTAATTTTGACCAGAAGATGGAGACCAGCTGACTGTAGAGAGAAAGAGTTGAGGATTTTTGCTAAGGGTGGAGGGAAGGGGGGGAGAGAGAGATTGAGAGATTGAGAATCAGTACTGAGGTACAGAAGAGTGGGAAAGGTAACTTGGCCATTGCCATCCATACAAAACTGGAATAAACTTTGAAGGGCTGAAATAGGGTATAAATTAATGTGACGGGGTAAGGCATGTGTATTACTTAGTGATGCAAATCTTTATGCTTCATCTGGGATACTGAAGCAAACCTTAGACTCTTAGAACTGAGAACAGGAAATACTACAGTACAGACAAACAGTTGTGAAAGCATTGATGTTGCTTTAAGACCAGGTGGAAGGAGGGTGTAAACTGCAAAACAGAAGCAGAAAGTTAAACCCCTAAATCATCACAGCCTAAGCATAAAGTTATTGTGGCAGGAATTTTCTTTTTGGAAGTGCTCCAAAGTCATCTCACCAAGGGAGATCATTTAGGATTAGTTATGCAGAGAAGTAGCAGATGCTTCTTTTGTGCCTGAAATAGGATCGTCAGCATCAGGCCCAGGAAGAGGCTGAGAGAAAAGAGAGGACAGTTATAAACAAAATCATGGTTAGGAATAAAGACATAAAGACACTGAGGTGTTTCTTCCTTTTTTTCTTAAAAAAAAAAACAAAAACTCAAATACAGTAACTTACCTTATGTAACTGAAGTACTTCAGATATGAAGTATTTTAAGAAAACATAGTGCGTTTTAATTGAATTGAAATATTGATGGTTGAATTGCAATAGTACATTAAAATGCCAAAGCGAAGTAATGAAAACGGGAGAGCATTTGAAAAAATAGCTAAAATAAAAATCTTGGACTGAAATACCAGTATTGAAATTTGGATTAAGAATTTATATTTGAAATAAATAGGCTACTTTTTTTTAATGCTTCAAACAGTTCATTTTTTTTTCACAGAATTGATTCCCTAGCTAGGATAGCAAGTTAAGAATGCTTGATTAAGGAGACTTCTTCAGTATCCTTTGGGAAAAGGATATCCTTTTCTCTTTGCCTTAGAACTTGTACATTATTGCTGGAAACTATCATAGAAATCTGTACGCACACTCAATATCATTAATAAGCTCCAGGCATTGCACCGATTGATAATGCTGAATTTTTCTCTTCATTCCCATGTTACAGAGCAGCAGATTTTCAGTTTTCTCTTAAGATTCTTCAGTCACCCTACTTCAGCCCCAGGGGAAGATGATGTCAAAGCCTGTCTCTATGCTAGCAGAGAAAAGGCATGAGGTGTTTCAGCTGAGGTGACTGGGAACCAATTCTGCTTCACACAAAGTCAGGTGATAGGGTAAAGGTTAGGGCTTTGCTGTTTGTACACCTGCCGAGAGGTAATGTCATTAACATATTTGATTGCAACTTGAGCTGTGGAGTTAGTTAAACACACAAAGCCACATTTGTGTAACAGCTTATATAGAGTCAGCTGTCTGGTGACCGTTTTTCATTGCAGTCAAAGGAAAACAGTAAATTGAAAGTACTTTACGCTCATCCCTAGCAAAAATATGATGGCAAAATGAAGTGTTCTTTGGTTCATTTTGTTTTGAAAATTAATTGAAAGATTAGATGAAGAGACTTTCTCAGTTAACACTGTGGGTGATGCTCAGCTCTGTGCATAATTTAAATCACAGCATATGTCAGGAATACTAGAGTTATACTGTGAACACAAAGTCCAGTTCCAATCGGATACTAGCAATCCTAGTGAGGCTTTGAATTAAATAGTACCTGCTGCAAGTTAGCACTGTCTGTGCTATTGAAATCAAAAGACAGGCACAAACATCTTCATTATTGAACATGATTCTCTACTTGGAATTGTTGCTTAAGGCTGCTGCAGAGATAGATGCTTCTCTCGATCAAATTTAGAATGTCCTGTAGCCACAATATAGAAAAAAATTTAAAATAAAACCTTTCACATGTGCAACACATCCATATCAGTGCACAGTTACATTATTCATAAGGTCAAGTTTTAAATAATCTTAGGAGAATGTAATGTGTTATGATCAGTTGTTCTATAAGTATAAAACATACATAGCAGGAAGCACTCTACCATAAACATTTGTGGTATGTTGTTTCCCTGTGTATTACATGTTGCACATAACGGTCTCATATACATGTGTATGTTCTTCAGAGCTCCTAGAAGGTGGGAGGAAGACAAGGCAATAAGATCATGCATGTGCTTTTAATATGATATTTGCTTTATTTAGGCCAAGATTGAAAAATGTGGATCGAAGTAGTGCTCAGCATTTGGAAGTTACAGTTGGAGATCTGACAGTCATAATTACAGACTTTAAGGAGAAAACTAAGTCGCCACCTGCTTCCAGTGCTGCTTCTGCAGATCAACACAGTCAGAGTGGTTCTAGCTCTGACAACACAGAGAGGGGAATGTCCAGGTCGTCTTCACCCAGAGGAGAAGCATCATCACTGAATGGGGAATCTCATTAAAGTTTATTTTCTCCAGTTTCTATAGTCTCTTCTCTTCAAAACATGCAAGTTCATAATTCTGTCACCTGTTACCACATTTTCATGACAGGTTATCCATGCACAATTGGTATGTTGACTGGAACATAATTTATGCAGTTTAATTAAAAAAAAAGAAAAAATTGCAGTAGTGGAAACAATAATTTAAATGCAGTCTACAAATGCTTGCAAAGCATTTTCAGACCAGCTTTTTAATCTTCATGTGTAAAGGTGCCATGAAAATGTGGTTTGAATGTTCATTATGCAGTGTTATTGGTAAGTCCATTTTCACTTTTAGTTTAGTGAATTCTAACACAACTCTTGGAGTCTCTACTATTGGCATGTACGGAATTTAAATTTTTATAACATAGTTCAAGCTGCCTAAATATGTATTATTTGAGAATTGTGAAACATAGTTATATGTATGCAAGTCAAAGATCAACTTAATCAGCTATTGCTGCAACAGAATTTTCATAATAATTATCTTCTTAAAAACACCTGCTGGTACTTGGTGTGGTTAAATAGGAAAAATGTTATTAAATAAAACATTTGTACAAATTTTTGCCAATGTTTGACACATTTTACTATATTACTGTTACTGAGTTATGTTGATGGTTTTACCAATATTTTTTCACACTTAAAACACTTATTGTAATGTTTACAAGCAAAATAGAAAACACATTCTAAGCATTGATTGGTTAACCTTACAGTTCAGGTAAAGTACCACGTTGTCACCGTACACTGGTATTCTGTGTTGTGTACAAAATATTGAACCTCAGATGGTGATACATCTGGCAAAACCTAACATTTGGAAATATGAAAGTTTGGAAAAGCTTTAAAAATAACAGAAGCATAGTTCTTATTTCTGCTCAGTGCTGATTCCTTGCCCAAAATTTATCTCGTGTCATATAGTCACTTATTTCATTACAGGAATATCAGATGATGCACAAGAACTAGGAAATAACAGATACTTTTTTTTTTGTTACTGAATCAATTTATTTAATATTGATTTGGCCTATTAGAATCTATTATGTTATAAATAATGTAAAAAAACTTAGTACCCGACTTTATGGCATGAACTGTCAACATTTATGCACTTAGCAATATACCAATACAGAGCAGAACTATTTGCAGTCCCATCTGGCATTATGTAAAATTGCCAATAAAATATTTTTGTGAATACAGATCTTGCATTTTTGTTCACAACCAATAAGTGTTTTGATAGACACATAAAATCTATGTATAGATTTTAAATTATAGATTCAGATTCAGTACAAAAGTCCATTTAGCTCCTTTTAGTGAGGTTGTCCACTTGCACTCCTATGATTCTTTTCATTTTCTTTCAAAGTAAATATATTTTTAAGCCCATGTAAAAGTTGGATGGACATTCTTCGTAGTGAATCCAGCCCCAAATTATTACCAACGTATGATATGACTTCTTAACAGCTAAAACAATGGATTTTTGTAGCCCCTGACAATTGTGATGTTTGGTGGTTTCTTGTAGTAATGTATTTTTCTGTTTTTAATGCAGTACTTCTACAGGCACAATGGTACTGTTCTATTTTGTAAGATGCTAGTTGTGAAATACAGTTAGTTGCATAAAATGAAAGTCTGATGTGATATCTGAGAACATACATACCTCATTCCTTAGTGTTGCTGTTTAAAATTTTTAGACATCAAATGTTAATTATAGGCTATTTCAGATGGATAACTACTGACCTGTTTATTATGTATTCTGCTTTATCTTACTAAATAGGATGTCTGCTCATTGCCGTTACCTGGCCAAATCTCAGTATCTGTAAAACAATGCATTTTAAGGTTCATAAATGTTTTTGGGGCCAGGCTGGTGGTCAGAGTAACATACAATAGTTTTTGAATGAAAAATACATGCTTCTCAACTTTATTTTTTTATATTTTATTTTTAGGTGGGACTATTTGCAGACTATATTGATGTAATGGATTACAAGAGAGTTGAAACTGTTTAAAGTAAGCAGTTTAATGATAGTGAATCTCATTGCACGAGGTTTTATGAAATGTGTTTCTAATTTAAAATATAATGAATGCTAAAACATTTGGAATTCCTTGCAAACAAATAATAGTCTATTACCAGTAGTTCACTAAGTGGGAAACATATTTTCATTTAACTTCATGTGGATAAACCACCCAGCACTGCCAACGAGGTCTCTGTATCTTCAGAAGTAAGTAGCCATTTGGTTTTGAAGGAAGGGAGGATGGAGTGGATTTTACTATGATTCATCTGTCTCTAGGGAATCTCAAAAACATGGTACAAGTATGGCTATAATCAAAAAGAATGCAGAAAAGTCTCACTGTACTTTTATGGAATAAGACACTGAAAAACAATTTCTAACCACAAAAACAGCACCAGTCAGCTAGGATCTAAAAACTGAGCTGTGGTGGTTTTAACTGAGCTATTACATTGCCAGTGTTTATACTGCAGTGATGCCTGTTTTGGCATTAAGCAAAGTGAAGATAAATTTCTGCCTGCTTGTGATTAAAGGGATGTGACAATACTGACAGCAGAGTAGACAAATTAACTAGAATATGGCATAATGTTATAATTTAAATGAACTTCACTTTAATAATTTTAAATAATTTTGACTGGTAGTAATCCTAAGTCCTTTTTCTAACTGTAAATATATTTAAAAGCATCTTTGCTCCATTTATAACAAGTGAAAATTTAATGTTGTAATGTGTTTTGATTAGCTATTTTTCTCTGTGACTGCTTTCTGCATAGGAACTGTTATTTGTTAAACCTATATATGCACCAGTCTTCAACAGCCATACATCCTGGGTTGTTCGTGAAATGGTGACCCAACAAAGACAAGTGTGGTAGTGTTCCATGTAAATTAGTTCCTTTATGTGCTGATTGATTGTCCAGTTTCAGAAAGGAAAAAGAGGGGGAGGGAAATGGGGGAAGAAGTATAAATAGTTCATTGATGAAGTATACAATAATTCAGTCTCTTATCTTCCTAACTTTGCTGGTATTTATAGGTGGTATAATGAAAAGAAATATACAGTTGTAGACAAGGATCCTTTTTTTTTGGTTTTACTGAATTTAAGTTTACATATTGGAGATAAACAAAAGTTGCACTTCTTAGTAGGATGTTAAATTATGCCATATAAAATCTTGATTCTAACAGAAGCAGTAATACAAAAACCAAATGACATGGAAAAAAATTCAGACTCTTTATGTTGAAAGTCTTGACATTAAGACTGACTGACATTTTAGATGGTTGTGTTTCTCTAGATGTTTGATGTTTTGGGGCATAGATTGTAATATCTCAAAAATTGTTTGATTTTATGATCTGTGCACTTTTTTATTAACATTAGGGATAGCACATTTCTAGATAGCCATGTTAAGATAGAAAACTTTTTATAATTTGTTTCCACCAATTTATTATAGTGTTCAGGCAGGACAGTTTTCCACATTATGCTGATCGATTATACTTTTGTTATACAGGATGGATTTGGCATTGAACTGTCTATTGTGTACTTTTAACATACATCCAGGGCTCTTCAACTGTATCTGCTTGTTTTTTTCTGTCACATGTCTTTATTTGACTCTGCTCCCTACTAGGGAGGCTGGGTATGCTTCCTTTCAAATATCAGAAACTATATGGAAATTGAAGTGTAATTTAATTTAATTTCTACAAAGGCAGCAAGAAGTGCTATACTTGCAGTAAACTTGGCCTGTGCTTACTCAGGAATAAGATAGGTAAGATAAAAGTTAATGCTGGGTTTGGCAAGTGGAGCAGAAATACGATATTTTGCAAATGGATGTTTCTATGTTGACATTATGATTTGAGTATGCTGGAATTACATTTTGAGCTTTCTAATATTTTTCCTACCTGAAATTATGCCCTGACTTATGTCAGAGCAGTCTCAGTTTGAAAGGGTGCAACTTCACAAACTAGCAATAGCTGTACAGCAAAATCATACAAACTGAGGAAGTTCTGTTGGTTTTTGGGTTTTTTTGTACTGTCAAAGTTTTAACAAGAGGAGAAACTGTTAAAAGATACTCAAGGGATTTGTTTAAGACAACAGTCATGCCAAACTTAGTTTGATATCCGAAGAACCACATTTTAATGAGAATTAGCAGGATTTAACTACTCAATTAAAATTGGGAAAGTACTTCAAGTTAATTGCAAATCAATGCTTTACAGAAATTATTGTAACTTCCTGTCCAGAATGGAGTAAATGGTCCAGCAGCAGTGGGTAGCTACATACTTGCTAGCAAATGGTGTTATCCAGCAGCAAGTGATGTTTAATTGACTTTCCTCAGACATTACACAACAAGACTGTAATATGTGTATGAAAAAGACCTAGGAGTTCAGGTGTCCCCTCCCTGCCTGAACTATACCTTTGGTTTCCAACATTGAAGGAAAATGCAGTAAACAAATAAATTGGTTTCAGATCCTAGAGTCCTAGTAATGCAGGCACTGTTTACAGCTTCTGCTTAACTATATCGGTGAAAAGCAGTTAAAATGAATGACCAGTGTATACTACTCAATCGCACAGGAGATACTTTTGTTCCTTACCTCTCCCTTTTTATTATGGGAAAAAGGAGTCATCTGAAAGAACTTGGTCTGTCCACTGACAAAGGGGATTTTGAGAGTAGACAGTTTAAAGGGTGCAGGAAATTTTAGCTTACTACTATAGAGTTAAACATGGAAGATAAAGGACAAAAGCATCGTCCATAGCTCAACTGAGTATTACTGAGAATGATCACAAGAGATTGCTGTACGATTTGTGAAAGACAAAATAGTAACATCTAATAACTCCTTGTCCTATATGTTTAAAAAGAAAATTGCCATCAGAAAAAAAGACTGCTCCAATTACAGTCATTTAAGGAGTAGTTCCAAAATGTTAATTATTATGTGGAAAGTATGGTAAATCTTGACAGAGGTAGGAATAGCTGAGCAAGAAGCTCTTCAGGACTATGTTTTCAGGATCAAGGCCACTTGGAAAAGTGTGATCTTTAATTACGCTCTTCTCCGTGTATAAATACTGATCTTGGTCAAAGTGCTTGCAAAGAGAACAAGCTCTCTTAAACTTCAAGATTTTAAGAAATGTGGCTCTAATTTACAGTGGAGTTATTGAGGAAAAAGAGAGTATTAACCTATTTTTTATAACCTGCTAACCATGTATTCATAATTTTCCTCTTCCGTATGAAAAAGCAAAAATATTCAGAAAAAAATATTTGTAACCGGGGATAATGAAATTTGCCTCACTAGATTCTACAAACTACAACTTCTGTTTTGGTCAAAGGCAGTTGCAGGGAATTTGTCAGTGGAAAATTATAGAACTGTTCAATCAGTTAGAATCTGTTAGTTAAGACGAGTGATGAGGCTGATTCTAGATTCTGAATACCCACTTTGGGAGTAGGGAAATCTAATTTTCTATTTATATATGTCTAATATATAACTGCCATCAATGAATAGTCTATTTTAAGCAGATCCTTCTTTGCACAGAATAAATTAAAATGCTTCAATGCCAAGCCTAATTCCTGACAGCATAGATCTCCGAGCAAGATGATCTGCCATCTGACTGATCATCTCTAACTGCAGCAGCCTTCAGCTATGAATTAATCTCAGCAAGGGAAATCTCTTAAGAATATATGTATTCTTGAGTATTACTACTCCCACATCCAAAGGAAACGCATTCTGATTCCTTCTTTCTTTTATTACTTAAGTACATCTATAGTATACATGGGTGCAGATGCAATGAGTTTGAAATAATGTATTATGCCTGCTTTTGTAAAAGGAGAATTTGACTGCCATTCCCAGTTCTTCAATTATATCTTGTTCTTTTGTAAGACCAACAGTGGTATGGGGAGCTTAGAGGTCACCAATCGATTTTGTCACCATTGTCCTTGTTTCTGTGTAATAGACTTACTGAACAGATTCTCGCTGAGCAAACTTAGCATTGTGGCTGAGGTAGCTGGCATTCTGGGATGATAATTACTGATCTTTGTATCTGCATTTCTGAAAATGGTCAGATTCTGTTGCTGAGAGGCTTCCCAACATGGGAAAATAAGCAAAATGCTTTCCAGCTGATGGAGATATAATGTTGCCAAGTAACTTGCAGTACCTGGAGGAATTTTTAAAAGGTGCAAGAAAATGCTGAGTGCCAGCTAGAGAAAGAAATCCTTGAAACATGCAGAGATAGTGAGCACTTTCTCAGCTTTCCTTCAGAAATTCTGAGTAGCTTCTGTGTCTAAAATGTCAAACACCTTAAAAAAAAAGACTCAGTCCAACAAAAACGACAGAGGATAAGGGGGGTAAAGAAAAAAGGAAATCTAATTTCAGAAGAATACTTAGAAAATCTAAGAATGCTTAGAAATACTTTTACAATTATAATGGCTTCTTGGTGTGTTTAGTATTCCTTTCCCTGTGTTGGAAAGCATCCCACACTTAGAGGTGTGTTTTGCTTTATTATTCTTGATACCTGTTGATTCAGTGACTTTTGGCCTAAAGATGTAGGGGTTTGTGAATTTCATAGTAAATACCATGAACGCTTCACTTTTGGATACAGGTCATTTATTGAAAAGGCAGAAGGTTTTATTAAAGACCTAGTCAAGAACAAAATTAATTCCTCTTGTACATTTAGACTCCACCCAATTTAAAGGATCTGACTCCTGGACTCCTAGAAAAAGTGATAACTTCATACTGAAAGGGTAATAAGAACCCAGACCAGAATGGATGTGGCTTCTGAAGAGTTTTGTGGCCAGTAGTTCACATGGCTGTTTTCAGTGATTATTCCACACCTTGGGCCATTAATCTTGAAGCATTGGTAGAGCACCCTCACAAACAAATCAAAATTACCAACAGACTGTCAGATGCTCTTAAAATTTACTAAGTGCCTTATACAGAGCATCACTGAGGCAATTATTTGATGGAAAGGAAGTTTGATGAAAGATTTACTCCTCTGGATGGAGTCACAGGTTATCAGTTGTGACCAAAGTGACATTCCTGCTTATAACACACTAGAATCTTATATTTTATTGCTGATACAAGTACCTAATAAGAAAAAGTCCAGAAAATTCTGAGGCTTTCAGTTTGTAAACACACATTGTTTGGAGGAGGTTTTTTTTCTTTTAGTCAGCTGTGATAGCCTACTGGTGTATCACAGAAGCGAGTAAAACTGAGTATTTCTGGATGCTTTCACACCCTTAGTTTCTCAGTCAAGGACAGTATTACCTTTCTTGGAAATGAGTACATAAATTGCTTTTATTCATAGGTTTTATGTTTATCCAACTGGAGTTTTAAAGGATTTTATTGTCAGAAAAAGGGCTTGTTATTTTGAAAATAAAAATCTTACCTGCCAGGTTTAAACCAGAACTGGAGTAAGTGCCTTTTCTGTTCTGACTCTTAGAAGTATTTACTTTGACAGATTGAACCTGAATGTCCTGGGTAAACCAACTATTAAGTACTGAGTGTTACCAATGGCTTAAAATCCTTTCACTGAAAGAATGAGAGACAGAATGTAAGCCACTCAAATTACTTTGAGACCTGATGTTATCAGAAGTCTCAACTGCTTATGAGTAGTATACTTCTAAGAACAATGTAACTTTTCAGGAACATGATATTGATAGGAAATAAATATTTATTAAAAGAAGTATATTAAATAAATATTTATTTACCAGTTTAAGTAAGAGAAAATGTTACACCATGGGGTCAGCAGTCTTGCTGTTAGCAGTCCTGACTACTTAAGAGAAAGTAAAACTGAGGTCCTGAACTCCAACCCTAAAAGAATGTGTGGTATTCGATGAGAGATTGGAACTGTGAATCTTAGGTCCATGTTCTAATAAAGCAATTCTTCCTACCTAAGTTTTTACCAATTCTCGAGCAGAAAAGAAAGCATGAGCAGATATGAGTAAGAGGCCCTCTGGTTTTATTGGTGCTGCTTCCTAGCTCTAGAGGATTTTTTTAATTATTTTTTTTTTAAACTTTGCTCAGGACTGGTACAGCTGAAAGTATATTTTCCCTTCATTCTTAAGTCTAGACTTTGAATGGAGTTTCTCTGAGACACTTTTGTAGTGAAAACGTATTCCCTACAAACATTGAAGACAAAAATAAACATCTCCGTGAATAAAAGATTGTGTGTGGGTGTAATTTTTTAAATACACAAATGTATTATAAAAAATCTGAAGGTGCTCTAACAAAAACATAACCAGTATCACAGCCTACACTTAGAAAGTCTCTGTGTTGCAGTCAGAAAATACAGCTTGCATCATGAGATGCTACAAATTTTCTGTCTGGTAAGCTGTGAACTACTGTATATTAGTTCCAGTTAAGCACTCCTTTAAATAAAGATAACAATACATTGCATTTAGCCAAGTGTGTAGTAATCCTTTAAGATACTGCACTAAACTGACCTCTCCCTGACCTCAGTTCAAAGGCATTAATAAACAATTTAAAATTCTGAAAGCTTGGCACAAAAGCTATGGGGAAGTGGCTGTAAGTAAACAGTGGGATTCACAGTGCAAAGATATTTTTTTCTAGAATAGATATCACACAATGATAATGGAATTGTTTAAAAAATGATAGCTAATATTTCATAGTTTGATAACATACAGCTAGTTTCAGATGAGCATAAATAGATGTGTTTGAAGCCCAGAATAGTGATACATATTGAAATGCCTTATCCACAAATAAATAAATACTAATTGCCTGTGCAGAATCTGACAAGAGTGTATTGGTGAAAAGTATTGTGGTTGCTCTATATTCAATCTTGACTTAGAGTGATGATGCTTAGGGTGTGTTATGATAAATAAAGAGATTAAATTGTTCAGAATGCTTCTCTGAATATGTTTATACTGGCTAGGAAAAAGTGCAAGAAATGTAAGTGGGTAATTTGGGGATAAGCAGCAGACTTAGGGAATTTGATCTCAAACTGTCTAGAGGCCTCTGCTAATGTATTGGCACAGGTGATTCATTACCCCTCTCAGCTATGATGAAAGTTGAGATACTCCAGAGAGTACTGCGTGTGAGGCAAGAAATCATTAACTCACCCATGCTTGCAAATTAAAGTGACAACTGAAATAAGCTTGAGTAGAAGACTTAGGCTAAGGCTTCATCTCATATATGCAACTACTTTTTGTTATTAAAGGAGGTTCTAAAAAAATGGTCTGTGTGGGTTATCTCAAGTTATCATCAAGTTATGTACAGTTCCAGTATTTGGATCTCTCTGAACTGTTGTTTGTGTTGCTTTGCGGTGTGAGGATAAAATCCTATGAGGCATTCTTCAAAGAAGATCCCTTATAAAGACAGTTTCTCAGTGGTGCAGCAGGTGACTGAAGCACTGGCTATGACTGCACAAACTCCTTGCTCTAAGGAGGCGATGTGTGAGGCTGAGACATCCTCAGGTGGAGAATGCTTTAAATGCCACCCTACAAAGCACAGGCACCCAGTGGTAGAAAGCTGTTGACAGAACTCCCAGAAACAGAGACTAAATTGGTACCAGATACCCAAATGGGGCTATTGTCACTAATTAAGGGAGCCTATTTTAGAAGAACAGAGGATTTTCAAAAGAGGAGCACAAGCTGTAAAGCCCTTCTCTCACCCTTCTATTCATTACTTTCCTCTGTTTACTGTTTGGTAAGTCTGCTACACAATTACGGGTCTGAAGATCAAAACAGATTTCTGAAATTCCTCTCAAATGTTTTGGCAGCTGAGGAAGATCAGAGCATTCCACTATGGGCCTGGAGATAGCTTAGGACAGTGTCCAGTTTTACTTACCCTTTCTTGACCTGAAAGAAAATGACTGTTTTCCAAAACCTCTCCTTGCTGAAGACTGTAATCTTTTCCATTTCAGGCCATACGACTGTTTTGAAATATGGGCAACTGATTACCTGGCTCACTGCCTTCAGTGTATCATCTGCCTTGTGTTGCTGAATGGCTCTCGATGTCCCTGACAACTCTCCTAAACCCCTGTTGGCTCTTCTAAGAGCAGCTGGCAGTTGTCATCTAACTTTCTGTGGGTTTGTACATGGTATATCTTTGTATAAGTAGATAAGGTTGCTTTGACTCCTTATAGGAGTGCTTTAAACACACAGCTGTGTATCAATGATCCTTGGAGAATTTTTGATGAGGTAAAGAAACAAAAGCTGAACACTGAGAATCCCTTTGGGAGTGATGTTTTTGAGCTCTGTGTTTAGAATTAGAAGTCTTTACAGAAAAAAAAAAGACACACAGAAAAGGAGATCTAAAGAAAATTCTCTATATGTGCTATAAAGTAGTATTTATGCTCTTTTAATGCAGTAGAGCTCTAAAGATTGTGCTAGCCCACATATATAGATGTGTATTTATTTATTTAGGACACAGAAGCGGAAGTTTTCTTAAGAGGAGAGATACAAATATTTTGACTCTGTACTGTTTTAACAACTTACGATTGTTTCCAGAGAATCTGTTAAATAAATTTTGAAGTACTGTTGATGAAGAAATAATTAATTGAAATTGGAAGAAATGAGGAATTTGACAAAGTATCACACCACTTACCAAACTGATAACAATGCAACTCACTCAATTTTGTGTACTGTAGTCCTCAGATGTGCATATTGCTGATGCTAAGAGTAATTGCAAAATATTGTAATCATTTGATAGTAGTATGAATAGGCTAAATGCACACTACAGTACAAAGCAGTGAGAACTAAAAATGGAGGGAATGGAAGAAGAAAATATTTTGGTCATCAATAAAAATTTATTTTGAACATTTTAATTAACATTTTTATACACCGGCAGCTGATGTGGGGGAATTTGAAGAATAGATACTCTAAGAGTGGAAGGCAGTTGTACTGAACTGAGTCCTTGTCTTAATGAATGAACTGAAAAACAAATTTGAAGGAAAGAAAAATTATGTCTGGCAACAGTAGAACAGGGATTTTGCACCAAGAAGTCTGATGTTACCATATGTAAAACACATGGTAGTAAAGCAGTTTCCCCTTGTTCACCCAACCTTTCAGTCTATCTTAGCAAAGTGTTGACACTGCAGATTGTACAAAAGGGCATGTGAACATCAAAGAAAGTGTCTTTGCCTTTGAAAATCCCTTAACTGGTTTGTGCAAAAGGCAGCATTGACACAAACCTGTCAGTGCAAAATGTTATGGCTTTGCCAACTTAACAGTTTAACTTCCTGAACGAAACAAAACCAGGAGAAATAATATAAATGCATCTGATTAGGACTGTTTTTTTCCATTAGCAGAAAGTTGGAGTCAAAATTGATTAATGTCTTTCTTCTCTCTGTTGCATCAGATAATCCCCTTCCATAAATGTGAATATTTTTTCAGTTGATCTAATTTATCTCTTGATCTAATGAGTTGTTAGAAATTTGGTTTAATTTTCTGGCATACAGTAACTGCTCTTATGACCCTTGAACACACTTGCAGAAATATAAGGTACTGATTCTTTTTTAAAAAATGGCTGTCCTAACCACTTATTTAACATCTGTATTTCACCATGGTTACCATTTTCTGGATTTCAGCTATTTTGTGGATGTAGTAATTAGAATTGAATCCTAAAGATAAAAAATTTACCATGGCTGAGTAGCTAAACTTAGGTCAGGAAAAGGATTCCAAGATTTAAAGTCGGTAATAAATGGAGAGAACACAGCATCTGATAGTACCTCTTCATGTTTAAGGTTATTAAAGCATAGAAAGCATTATGCATAAAATGTTTATGTTGTTCATTAACTGTTTATGGTGTGTAATAAATATACATAATTAACTTTCTTTAAAGAATTTCATAAGCTGATGTAGCTAATTGGATACCATCTGATAATGTTTTTTCTCAGTGATAAAACCCTATCTATGATATTTCAGTCACTTTTGCTGATCTCTGTTATTCACAAAGCTGAGTTTGTAGTGAGAAGCATTTTATCTTTTATCAAACCAACTGGTAGATTTTGTAGTGTGAAAATAAGCCTTGTATGTGTGTACATTTATCTGGGGCTTTTTTCCCTAGTCACACCAGATACCTTCAAAAAAGCTACTAAGTTTCTCTATGATCTTGCCTCGGCACTGCAGATACATTCTCATTCATCATTTATTCAGGGCTGATTGGACAGCACTGAATGAACAGAATCCTGTAAATTCCTATGTGGGAAATGGTATGACTGCTAATCAGAAAAAAATATTTATTTTCTCCCTCTCTATTTAGCACTCTTGATTTGTTCTTTTCTCAACTAAGAATATACTCTATTCTTCTTAAGTGTGAAACTATTATTGCTGCCTAGTTGCCACATTCATTTTTGGTCCCTCTGTAACAGGCTTCAGACCTCATTTTTCCTGACTGAAACACTCTTAATACAAAAGGCAAGTAACACACTGTAGTAGGACTAACTGGTCTTTGCTTTTATGCTCAGCATCAGTAAATAATCCATTGTATCTCTCTACTCTGACTTTCATATTGCTGTTACTTATTCCCTGCCATATGGACGTGATAGCATAGGTAATGGATTGGGAAACATGGCAGTAAGTGAATTCATGACACAGGGCAGCAGGCAGGTACTCAATGAGAGCAGTGATCCAGGTTTTAAGCGCAGACACAAATTCAGGAAAGCTGAAAGGCGAGTTCATCTGTTGTGGCAGAAACCATGGAGGAACAGAGGGGCAGAAAGCCCAGCTAAGACTAAGCAGCACTTTGAGAGCTGGTTCTTTGTGATGCCTGCCAGCAGATGGATCTCACTAACATAAATTTCCCTTACTTCATTAGGCAAATTCTTTCAAGAGAGTCCTTTTTGCACATTCTCCACATTTCATCTATGACTCTCCCACCATCACCCTGCTAACTTGGTCCTGAATGCTCATCATTGCTCCTCATCCTCCCCAGTTCCTTATTTCTCTTGTATTCTATTTATCATTTCCTCAGTCCCTATTTCCCTGCTTGTATATCTTGGTAATCCTCCTGGTATCTGCACTGCAAACATAGATAAGTATCCAGTAGTTTCCAAGGGATTTTTTCCTCATTTCTGCTTTTGTTTTGAGGAAAAGGCAAAGAACAATTTTGGCAGGACAATTTTGGCCTTGCTTCTCTTCCAGCTGGCACTCTGCTCTCTTTTTTCTTTTAAACTCAGTCAAGAGCAGCAGTAAGCTACAGCTGAGGTTTTATGGGCATTTACATATTACATACACCCTCAGGCGTGTATGTAATTTACACCCTCATCAAAATCTTCCCCTCTCTGATTTATACCCATTGCCCCTAGTCCTATCACTACAAGTATTTGTGAACAGTCCCTCCTCAGCTTTCTTGTAGCCCCTTCAGGTACTCGAAGGTCGCTATAAGGTGTTGGAGCCTTCTCCAGGCTGAACGACCCCAACATTCTCAGCCTGTCCTCTTATGGGAGGTGCTCCAGCCCTCTGATGATCTTTGTAGCTCCCCTCTAGACCTCTTCCAACAGGTGCACGTCCTTCTTATGTCGAGGATTCCAGAACTGGACACAATACTCCAGATGAAGTTTAACAAGAGAGGAACAGAGGGGCAGAATCACCTCCGTCGCCTTGCTGGAAAAACGCCGTTTGAAAGCAAACACGCTATCAGTGGGATATTCTACCTAACTTTCATGTAGAAAAAAACCAAAACCACAAAACCACAATCGCTTTCGTGAATCTTCACCCTGCTTTAGGTTTAACAAGGGAAAACACTCCACTTCCTGCCCCAGAAACATCTTGGACTCGGCTCGACGCCCCGCTCCCTCCATGGCCACGCCCCCAGCACAACAGCTACCATGGCCACGCCCACCCATCTGACCACGCCCCTTCTGGTGGTCACGCCCTTTATCACGACCATACTTAGTCTTGAGCACTCTCCCTCGCTCTGACCACGCCCACTACACCCACCACAATGGCTGTTTGGCCACGCCTCTTTCCCGACCNCGGACGGCAGGTACGGGGCCTCCTGCGGGGCCGGGGCGGGGCCGCCAGCGGGGGCGGTGCGGGTCGTTACTGGGACGGAAAGCGGAATAATTTCCGTTAAACCTAAAGCGGGCTGAAGTTTCACCGAAGGAATTGTGTTTGTCATGGAAGTTAGGCAGAACGTCCCTCGGACTGCGTGTTTTCTTCCAAACGGTGTTTTTCCAGGCACTTTTCGTTCTTTGACGACGATAACGGGTCGTGTAGGGTGTGATCTGCACTGAACAGACCCCTCTTCTTCTGCAGCCACCTCTGCTCGCAGTTCTTCACTGCCTCAAACGCGANGTGGTCACGCCCTTTATCACGACCATACTTAGTCTTGAGCACTCTCCCTCGCTCTGACCACGCCCACTACACCCACCACAATGGCTGTTTGGCCACGCCTCTTTCCCGACCGCGCCTCTTTCCCCAATACCCTGTCAATGGCCCCGCCCCCTCTCCGGGCCCCGCCCACCAAGGCCGCCGCCGCCGCCGAGCGCCGCGCTGCCGGTCGGGCCCCGGTTGGCGGCGGCGGAGGATGCGGCGCGCGGCGCGGGTGGCGCTGCTGTGCCTGGGCTGCGGCCTGTGCTCGCTGCTCTACGGCTGCAGCCAGCTCGCNGGACTGCGTGTTTTCTTCCAAACGGTGTTTTTCCAGGCACTTTTCGTTCTTCGACGACGATAACGGGTCGTGTAGGGTGTGATCTGCACTGAACAGACCCCTCTTCTTCTGCAGCCACCTCTGCTCGCAGTTCTTCACTGCCTCAAACGCGAGGTCGGGCAGAGCTGGCTCCAAGCCTCCAAATTAGCAAGAGTTTTGACTGTTGTGAAGTTCATAAGAACATTAAAATTATTCCTTGGAAAGTAACAGAACACGCGTAAGATTTCTGGGAAAATTTTTATGCATGCATGGAAGTGGGAAATCTGTTCTGTCCCGGCGCTCGTCTGGCTGCTCACAATGCATGGAGATCGCTTCCCCGCGCTGCCCAGGCCGGATAAAGGATTTTTGCTTTCTAGAACTCCAAAACGAGTCTTAGAGAGTTTATTTGCTGTTTTTTTTGGTATCAGTGGTGCTGCTGTGTGTTCCCTCCCATGAGCTCCGGCATCCCACAGGCCCGTTACTGGGGAACAGAGGTTGGAAGAGGCATAAAAGATGAAACTGAGAACTTTAGGAAGCAGCGTTGTGGCTGCAGCCAGGACGAGGAGGGAGCAGGAGAGAGGCTGGCGTGTGCCTTCTCTGTCCCAAAATCACCCTTTTTCCCTGTGGCAGGAGGAGAGATGTAGTGAGGGGGGGTGTCGTCTTCTTCCAAGCTAAGTAGCTGTCAGGGTGTTCCATTTCTGAAACTTGAGAACTTCATGACTACCAACTATAACTTTATTTAAGCAAAAACACGTATGGGTTGCTTTAATAGAGTGAGCCATCTCACAGGGAACTGTGATTTCAGCTCTGCAATTCAAGTCCTGTAAATGTGAGCAGTTCATACTCTGCATATAGCCACGTGTTTCTGTTACCTGCCTCCTGTCAGCAGAAATGTTGATGGGGTCAAGCAGTGAGTGAGATTCTGGAATGAAAAAATACTAGTTTTCCTTTACATTATAGTTTCATGGTCCTGCTCACCTGTGGCTACTGCAATGCTAATGTCAGGAAAAGAGAAGTGACAAGAAATCTCTCACTAAAGCTGGAGTTGAAATTAGGACCAGGCCTTTCTGGGCCGGTCTACCTCTGTCTCTGCTTAGATTCCACACCACAATAAAGCAACGTGAGTGATTGTTTGGTGCCTGTCCCTCCTGCCCCCTGCTGCACACACCCTGGCACCCTCCCCTCCTTATGCTTGTGCTCCTCTCATCAGGCAGGTGAATTGATGTGAAAGTTTCCTGGAGTTTGGCCAGTTCAGCACTCTGAATTGTTTCATCATGTAGTTACAAAAGTGTTGGTGCTGATGCAAAGGAGTTGTGGTGGCTGGCAGGGTGACAGAAGCTCTGACTTAATAGTCTTTAAAATATAATGAAACAGCGTTCTGAGTTGCTAGGGGTGGAGTCAGCTGAAATGTGAAACCCAGCTTTTGACTGGTGTAACTACTTGAGAGAATGTGTCCCCCCCTGCCCCATGCTGTTGCTTCAGTTGCAGACTAATACAGACTATAACTTGGAAAAATGTGAGGATGCTTGTTCCTTGCTTTTAGTTCATAATTAAAAACTCATTGTTAAGAAGCTGAAATCTATTTAGTTCTGAAGAACGTAACTGGAATTAAAGATTTAAGCTTAACAGTTCTATGTAAGATTTCATTGGTTTTATGAATCACTTTTACATGGTAATGTCAGGGAAAAAAAAGTGTGACATTTGTTTTACTAAAGGAAATGGGCAATTTACATGAAGGAAATTTGTATTGGGTAAAAGATGATAATATAAGTAATTTATATTAGTAAACATTGAAATGATGTTCAGGTGCATCATGTTCATAGTTAGCAAAAAAAGGACCAAGTTTATTTTAAAACCTATACTTTTTTTCTTTTTTAGTGTTTGCAGTAAAGCGTAGCTTTTAAGTCAAAGGTACTGGTGGAGTAGAACTCTATCAAGGTGCAGAAAGCTTCTTGCTTGCTGGAGTGAGGTGGAATGAGATGCAAAGCTGCCCTATGTTGCAGTGTGGAAAAGCCTTACAAATCGAGAAAGTTATTTTCCAAAGGTCTTAAGTGCAGTAAATAATTCCTCCTGCATATAGTTTCATGGGGGCAAATCACTGTCTGTTTGACACCTGTGTGGGAATTCTTCACCTATGAACTGCTGTCAAACTGAAGGATTACGGTGAACATCATCATGTTGTAAATTATTGAAGTTTTATATACTGTTTGTACCAACTGTGTGCAAAACTCAGGTGTGAGTCAGTCCCTTAGAACAGTCCCTAAGAGGCTTTTGTTCAAGGAAGAAACCAGTCCTGTGGCAGTTAAGTAACCTCACCTTGAATGTTACTGTAGCTGCATGTTTCAGTTATTCTCAAGTAGTTCAATTATTCTCAGTGGTGTTATATTTGCTGTGTAACTGTTGCACACCTCTTGGTGAATGTGTTGGTGGTTTTCAGCAGTTTCTGTAGCAGAGACTGAGCATGACAGCCACTTGGCTGTTCTATGCCCACTTCTGACTATCTTGTGATAGTACAATATCCTAAAGGGTTCAAAACTTTATAAATTGTGTTCAGATAACCTAATCCTTCTTGAATTTTAACATTTTATAAGCATTAATAGTAACTTTCAGTAATGGGTGGCTTCAGCTGTTGTTGCAGATAGCTTTAAAATACAGTTTGGCAAAGCGAGTCTTAACTGCTGTCTGAAGGCATTTATGTGCTCAACAGTGATTTCCAGTTCTCTTTAGCCAGGAAAGGTTTTCTTTGCCTGAATAACCCAGAATTTAGTATATGAGACAAGGGCAGAAAGAGCTCCATTATACTCTGTGATTGGGATGGGGAGGATGATTTGGTGGTTTTCAGAAGCAAGCAGACATGAAAACTGCAAGCTTTGAATAAAGCTCAGGCATACCACACCTGGAAGAATTTTGCAATAGTGATGAGGCATTTAAGTGGAAAATGTTTAATTAAAAGGAAGTACTGTATTGAAACTAGAATTACAGGCTCATGCAAGATCCTTCAATAAACATAATAATTCAAGGGAGATTGTTAGGTAATTACTTGGGTAAGGAGTTGTTTGTTACAAAGGCTACAGTACCCTGAGGAACGAGATGACTAGAAACTAAGGCCTGTATCTCAAAATAGTTTTTCTTTTATTTGTGTCACATTTCAAGACTATTTAACTAAATGCTACGATCAGGTTTTAGTTGTGAAGAAAGATTAACTGTGAAGGTGGATTGTCCTGCTGATTATTCACTACAGTAGAAAAGTAATGAATAGTCAGTATTGTTGTCTATAATAGCTAAAGAACAATTTATCTGAACTTGGGGGGGAAAAAGCAGATATTAAAGTGTCTGCTTCCAGAAGATGCAAAGTCAGTCAAAAGCCACTATATGGACTCAGTGTTTTTTCATTTGCTGTTATGAGTTATGAATGAAGAGGATGGTTGTGAAATAAATGAAAAATATTCCATAGAGTGAATAAATGCTTATTTGCCACATGGATGTCATTTTATAGTGCTAGAATCCGCTATATGTAGAGTATCTCTTCAAGTCAGTCTTTCCTTGTGTGCTTTCAGATTAGTCAATTAGCTGACTGCTTATGAGAAGTGTATCTTCAGTGGATTTTATCAATATTGCCACTTCAGTTAGGCAGATAATGTTTGGCTTTTCATTCAGCTCCAAAAAAAAGGTGCTATCCTAATGGCAAGTTTGAGAAGAGAANCTGACTTAATAGTCTTTAAAATATAATGAAACAGCGTTCTGAGTTGCTAGGGGTGGAGTCAGCTGAAATGTGAAACCCAGCTTTTGACTGGTGTAACTACTTGAGAGAATGTGTCCCCCCCTGCCCCATGCTGTTGCTTCAGTTGCAGACTAATACAGACTATAACTTGGAAAAATGTGAGGATGCTTGTTCCTTGCTTTTAGTTCATAATTAAAAACTCATTGTTAAGAAGCTGAAATCTATTTAGTTCTGAAGAACGTAACTGGAATTAAAGATTTAAGCTTAACAGTTCTATGTAAGATTTCATTGGTTTTATGAATCACTTTTACACGGTAATGTCAGGAAAAAAAAAGTGTGACATTTGTTTTACTAAAGGAAATGGGCAATTTACATGAAGGAAATTTGTATTGGGTAAAAGATGATAATATAAGTAATTTATATTAGTAAACATTGAAATGATGTTCAGGTGCATCATGTTCATAGTTAGCAAAAAAAGGACCAAGTTTATTTTAAAACCTATACTTTTTTTCTTTTTTAGTGTTTGCAGTAAAGCGTAGCTTTTAAGTCAAAGGTACTGGTGGAGTAGAACTCTATCAAGGTGCAGAAAGCTTCTTGCTTGCTGGAGTGAGGTGGAATGAGATGCAAAGCTGCCCTATGTTGCAGTGTGGAAAAGCCTTACAAATCGAGAAAGTTATTTTCCAAAGGTCTTAAGTGCTGTAAATAATTCCTCCTGCATATAGTTTCATGGGGGCAAATCACTGTCTGTTTGACACCTGTGTGGGAATTCTTCACCTATGAACTGCTGTCAAACTGAAGGATTACGGTGAACATCATCATGTTGTAAATTATTGAAGTTTTATATACTGTTTGTACCAACTGTGTGCAAAACTCAGGTGTGAGTCAGTCCCTTAGAACAGTCCCTAAGAGGCTTTTGTTCAAGGAGGAAACCAGTCCTGTGGCAGTTAAGTAACCTCACCTTGAATGTTACTGTAGCTGCATGTTTCAGTTATTCTCAAGTAGTTCAATTATTCTCAGTGGTGTTATATTTGCTGTGTAACTGTTGCACACCTCTTGGTGAATGTGTTGGTGGTTTTCAGCAGTTTCTGTAGCAGAGACTGAGCATGACAGCCACTTGGCTGTTCTATGCCCACTTCTGACTATCTTGTGATAGTACAATATCCTAAAGGGTTCAAAACTTTATAAATTGTGTTCAGATAACCTAATCCTTCTTGAATTTTAACATTTTATAAGCATTAATAGTAACTTTCAGTAATGGGTGGCTTCAGCTGTTGTCACAGATAGCTTTAAAATACAGTTTGGCAAAGCGAGTCTTAACTGCTGTCTGAAGGCATTTATGTGCTCAACAGTGATTTCCAGTTCTCTTTAGCCAAGAAAGGTTTTCTTTGCCTGAATAACCCAGAATTTAGTATATGAGACAAGGGCAGAAAGAGTTCCATTATACTCTGTGATTGGGATGGGGAGGATGATTTGGTGGTTTTCAGAAGCAAGCAGACATGAAAACTGCAAGCTTTGAATAAAGCTCAGGCATACCACACCTGGAAGAATTTTGCAATAGTGATGAGGCATTTAAGTGGAAAATGTTTAATTAAAAGGAAGTACTGTATTGAAACTAGAATTACAGGCTCATGCAAGATCCTTCAATAAACATAATAATTCAAGGGAGATTGTTGGGTAATTACTTGGGTAAGGAGTTGTTTGTTACAAAGGCTACAGTACCCTGAGGAACGAGATGACTAGAAACTAAGGCCTGTATCTCAAAATAGTTTTTCTTTTATTTGTGTCACATTTCAAGACTATTTAACTAAATGCTAAGATCAGGTTTTAGTTGTGAAGAAAGATTAACTGTGAAGGCGGATTATCCTGCTGATTATTCACTACAGTAGAAAAGTAATGAATAGTATTGTTGTCTATAATAACAACAATAGATCTGAACTTGGGGGGGGAAAAAGCAAATATTAAAGTGTCTGCTTCCAGAAGATGCAGTGTCAGTCAAAAACCACTATATGGACTCAGTGTTTTTTCATTTGCTATTGTGAGTTATGAATGAAGAGGATGGTTGTGAAATAAATGAAAAATATTCCATAGAGTGAATAAATGCTTATTTGCCACATGGATGTCATTTTATAGTGCTAGAATCCGCTATATGTAGAGTATCTCTTCAAGTCAGTCTTTCCTTGTGTGCTTTCAGATTAGTCAATTAGCTGACTGCTTATGAGAAGTGTATCTTCAGTGGATTTTATCAATATTGCCACTTCAGTTAGGCAGATAATGTTTGGCTTTTCATTCAGCTCCAAAAAAAAGGTGCTATCCTAATGGCAAGTTTGAGAAGAGAATAGGAATCAATCTGCCATCAGTCGCGCAATTTCAGTGAGCTAAATGAATTTGACCCTATTAAAATGAAACATTTTTCCATTATGCTGTAGTTCAGCATTCTTGTGTACAGCCACACTGTTACATTATATGTGACACCAATAACCTGCCAGTATCTGTCTTTTGTTCTCTACTATCCTGGCAAAGGGAAAGTTAAGTGGATACAGGGAAACGTGTAGGAAGTAAACCCATAAGCTTAAGTCAGCAGAAGAGTGTGGTTGTAACAGTTTTATTGTCCTTTCCTTGCGCTGGTCTCCTCTGTGTCAGAACTCAACCAGCNCAGTGAGCTAAATGAATTTGACCCTATTAAAATGAAATATTTTCCATTATGCTGTAGTTCAGCATTCTTGTGTACAGCCACTGTTACATTATATGTGACACCAATAACCTGACAATATCTGTCTTTTGTTCTCTACTATCCTGGCAAAGGGAAAGTTAAGTGGATTATAATCTGTATTAGGATTAAAAATCTGTATTAGGATCTGTATTAGGATCCTAAAGTGTAGGAAGTAAACCCATAAGCTTAAGTCAGCAGAAGAGTGTGGTTGTAACAGTTAGATTGTTCTTTCCTTGCACTGTACGCAGCTGGTCCCCTCTGTGTCAGAACTCAACCAGCAGTTTCACTGGTGTGCTTCTTGGCTGCTCTTGTGCCTTAAGAAATTAGTGTAGGAACTGTCTAAGTATTTAAAAATATAAGTAGAACTCTTAAAAGGATAAAACATTGAACAATTTGAAGTTGAAACTTCATTTTAAAAAAATCTGCTGAATTTGTCAAGCAGTTACGTTGAGAAGCAAGTGTTACTGTACATAGAAATGTTGTAAGTTAATGAAACATTCCAGTTAAGAAGTTTGTCCTGTGTCAGACATCTAACATTACATCTGCTGTCTCCTGTCTGATGAAGCCACTGCTTCTCTGACAAAACACATCACAACAAATGTGTGAAACTGCTGCAAATGTTCAGGAAAAGCATTTCAGGGGAATCAGAAATTCTCAATGTATTTGGAAGTTGAGTTGATCGTCTCTTATCTTCCCAAATTTTTACTCCTATGATTGTGAGCAGGAAGGAACTTCAAAATGTGTCCTTCCTGTTTTGCTGCACATTGTGGATTATGCTGAAGGTGAAACACTAACCCGTCTGTTAGTTGGTTTTTGCAGTTGGTTAGACTTAAGTTGGTAATGCAGTACTGACGGGAAGGCAGTAGTCATGCCTGCGACCCTCACCATGTGGGCATATAGGTAAACTTGCTGTGAAACTGCAGTAGTATAAAAAGTGCCACATGGACTGAAAAGTACACATGCAAATGTGATCTCTATTAATAGTAAGCCTGCCAGTGCATTTAACAAAGGAACTTTTTTTTTTCTTTTTTTTTTAACCACTGACTGTTGGGGGATTCCTTGTGGTTAAAACTTCACTTGCCCAAGCACAGGACAGGTCTTCACAAATGCGACTTGTGTATTGCTGTGTATTTTGCACACAAATTTAAAATTGTCCTTAAATTCTGAAAAGTATTATTCTGTTCAGGTCACAACATAGACACTTTTACTCTGTCTGTAAGACTAAAATTGTTACTATACAGTGTTGTTGAAGTTAAATTACCTGAAAAAGGTAATTATGAAATGGCTGGTTGCCTAAGGGCATACACTTGAACTGGCAATAATCTTTGAGAATGCTTGTCAGTGATACCGATGATCTTTAAAACTTTGTTTCTTTAGTTTTGTATTTTTGACAGTTGTCGGTGTTAGGAGTTCACCAGCCCATCAGTGTGATGGAAGCGAGGCTGCTGCAGCTTCGTTGTCCCTGGGTCCAGCCAGTAGCAAAACTGAGCATTTATTCCCAGCAGGCACATATACCCACAGTGCCTACATACACATCTGCCTGCAGAGATCAACATGGAGAAAACAGCACTTACACAACCACAAACACAGGTGGCCTGATCCTGTTCCTTTCTCTGGCTGATCAGGGTGAAAGGCTTTTAGTGAGCAGTATATTAATATATACAGTGTGGATCCTTCCATGAACTGTCCTCAGACACTCAGTCTGTCTGGGAACTGGTTTCTGGTCCTCTGTTTTCCCCTGTTGCTGGCCTGGGCATGCAAAACTATGAACCTTTCAGCACCCATTCAGTTGCTGGTACTTGGATGCTCTTGGACATGCGCCCATTTGCACAGATGAGTATACTATGGATCCTTCCAGTAACTGGCCTTAACCTTATGGGAGCTGGCTATAGAATTGCCTTTTGCAAATAGGCCTTTCAAATAGCTGATTCCAGAACTGTGGCCTTAACATCAGCCAAACCTAAAAACCTGAGCCCTCTCAGGTGGCTGGCTTTGACCTTGTGGTCATCCCAGTAGCCATCCCTCAGACCCGAGAGGTTCTTTCAGTAGCTCAGACCCTCTTGTCTCTGCAGAGTCTGGCCCAGCCCTATGGCCTTCCTGATACCTGGCTCCCAAGCCTCTTACTCTGTCTGTGGGCTAGTGTGGCTTGATGCTAGTGATTAAGTGCAACAATATGCACACCCACATGCTATGTGCATGGAAGTCTCTCAAGTTTCTGGCACTGCAGGCTCATGGGACGCAGTGATCCACAGCCACCTTTTCATTTGCTGGTACTTGAACCTCTGCATGAACACAGAATGAAGCACCCATCACCCAAGAGTTTAATAAGGAAGCTGGTGATCAGGCATACAACATGGCCAATCACACTGACTGGCAACCTGTTTACATGTGACTGGAACCTCTTACCATCTTCTCTCTGTTTTTGCATTCTCATTCCTTCCCAGTCCACTTTGATCTCACAGCGAGCCTTCCACCCCTGTGGGCAGTCAGTAAGGTGATCTGGAGAGTCTCTCCTATTGTTTCATCTGGTGGATCTTCTGCCCAGTTCATGGGTTGACTGCTGTCCTGCATTGGGGCTGGGTGAGGGTGCTCCATGTACCTGGGTTAGATTGCTGGGTTTCCTTCACATGACATTATTTTCTGCTTTCTGTTTGTGGAGTCTGGTCTTTAATCATATAAGCCATAATAAATGTGAGCAAAATATCCCTCCCTAATTCTGATGGTGACTATTCCTGTCTGACGAGTAACCTCGCTTAAGTAATAATGACTGTACCTGTTTGATGAACAGATACAATGCATCTCCCTAGCTTTTGTAGAGCACTTGTGGTGTGTTTATTCATAGTCTAAGCTTTCCTCAAGTTTTATTTCAAGTTAAATTAATATCTTTTTGAGCAACCTTT
Source organism: Piaya cayana (assembly GCA_013389865.1). Classification (NCBI taxonomy): domain Eukaryota; kingdom Metazoa; phylum Chordata; class Aves; order Cuculiformes; family Coccyzidae; genus Piaya; species Piaya cayana. The sequence continues at coordinate 315,459 of WAAB01001369.1, forward strand.
TGAATCATCTTATTGTGAATAACAAGAAGAAAATACTGTCCAGTAATTCCAGTCTCTTAATCCTTTTTATGTGAAAGCTTTATGGAATGTGGTAGCATACGATCTGCTGGGAGACACTTCTGTTTGCAGAAAAAAAGTCCTGATCTAACATCAGGTAAATTACATACATATGTATCCTAGTAGCATTTTTGATTCAAACATGGAATTTATTAATCGAATCTTGTCATTGTGCTAAGTGGGATATTGGAAAGTCCTAATGTGGCAGAGAAATGACCTGGGCATTAATTCAAGCTAGCCTTCTTGCCTTGGTAGTCTGGATGGGCTAGTAGCTCAAGGCAGCTAAGTAACCACAGCTCTTGACAGCTGGAAGAGAAATCCCCTGTAATAATAGTAAGATAATAATAATCTTCCAAACCAGAAAACTGTTTTTGACAGAGTCTATTAATTTACCCTAAAAGTAATGAGAGACTTCAAAAAGATACACAGCGGAGATAATGAAGATTGTTCTTCAGATAAGCACAAGGTCCTAACATGCCTTGAAGTTTTCAAGAAACTTCAAAAGCCACAAAGATTAATGTAAGGAAGAATCTGGCAGAAAGAACTTGTGGGTTTATACCATTTACTTTCTCCAGAGGAGTGTGGATATCCCAATCACAATCCTTATTATCCTTTTTTGTATCTGGATATTTATTTATGGAGACCATTCCTAAGTCATGAGATGCAATTAATTGACAAATTCTTGCAAACACATGTATCTGCAGGATATGAGGTTTCCCTGCAATCTATTAAAGAACTGCTCACCCCTCACCACTTAATGAGGCTTTATGAAACACACTGTGTTTATGTGGTCATTTTTCTCTGGTGTTGAAAAAAGAAAAAAATTATACAGCTTACCATTTTTGATGCTACATTAATCTGTTAAATCTAGTATTTGTGAAATGTTGGTTTTACCAGGTAACCCTACCAAGATGCCTGATTAATTTCAAACTTGCAGAGCCAACTTCCAGTAGAATTTTGAGCTGTAGGCCTTAAATACCTTTTCACCATCAAGCTTTTGTGCGGTTTTTCTTCTTCCATGTTGTTTGTTCTCGGATACCAACTTTCAGAGGAGAATAAACATTTTTGTCGTTGTGTAACCAGGGTAGGAAGGATGGGCAGAGGAAATAACTTGAGCCATACACCTTGCTTTGCAATATTCTACTTGCTAACTTAAGACTTTAAATCTTGATGTTGATTTCCTCACCAGAACCTTTGAAAATACACTTCTGTTGCTCTTTGTAATTATTTCTTATATTACTGGTGCGTAAAATGTAGCATTGGACTAGTAAAACCTGCTTTTTTTAGTTGTTGTGTAGCACAAGTCAATAAATTAATAATCTTGTAATTAGAATCATAGAATAGCCAGGTTGGAAAGGACCTTTTGGATCATCTAGTCCAACCATTCCTATCTGCCACTAAACCATGTCCTTGAGCACCTCGTCTACCCATGTTAAATAGCTCCGGGGATGGTGACTCAACCACCTCTCTGGGCAGCCTGTTCCAGTGCCTAGTGATACTTTCTATGAAAAGTTTCCTATATCCAGCCTGAACCTCCCCTGGCGCAGCTTGAGGCCATTAATATGGAGAAGGAAAACTTGCCAGATGTGGTGACTATTTCTGTACTGCACTAACATTGTTGTGAAACAGTGCAAATCATTGGTGCTGCAAATCTGTGTTCATTGTTAGAAATCAGTTTGCAGGTTTGCACTGAATAGGGTCATGGATAAATAGGAATTGTTTTTAGGCAAAGTAACATTGAAATGTTCACTTTGCTCCTTGTCTTGAAGCAGACAAAGGTATTGCAAAGGTGAAGTTCTTTCCAGCAGTAAGTGTTGCCATTCACTCTGTAACCTATGGACTTATACTAAGCCATGAACATAGAATGACCCTCAAAAATCTGAATCCCACTGTTTTTGTCATTCTGAAAATACATGAAGGGAAAAGGCTAAAGGGTGGGGGACCATTCTTCCTTAAAAGAATCCTTCTGGTTGGCATGTAATACCTCCTCTTCTATATTATCCAAGTTCCATTACATACACACTCTCCTGCCAGGTAATTAACTCTCCAAATTATGTTTGAGCTAGAAAATAATCTATTTAACTTTGCCGTAAAATCAGTAACATTTATATAGGTTATTTTTGTCTTATCCTGTTAGGTGTAAGAATTTATCTGTATCTTTCTGGAATTCCTATTGGATGCTGCCCTCTGATGTTTGTGGAATGAACTGCTATTGGGAAGCTGCTTTTAGGTAGGATCTATTATTAAATGGTATTTTATTATTTGATTGCAGACAGATATAGCTGATAAATATTTTGGGTCATTTAGCAAGGTGACAAAGCAAAATGTTCTCATCGCTTCACCTGCTTATGCTGTTGTTGCCTTTAGCAGGGATTTCTCCTGTTCTATTGTGTTTTTAAAATTGTCCGCACAAACGTTATTACAAAGAGTAGATTTGTTTCAGTTGTGTTGCTTTATTAAATAGGAACTTGCTAACACTGGTAAAAACTCTATCAGGAGATAGTCTGAAAAGTTACTGGTGAATTAAATATTTTTGAGAAACAGTACTTGCTGCACAGGAATACTCATGATGTAACTTGCAATAAAAACTGGGAGATATGCTTAGTAGTTAAATTCAAAGGGTTTTTTTTATTCAAGTGATGAATTCTATACAATTTGAGGATGCTGATTTCAAATGTGCTTTAAGATATAGTATGTTAAAACATATCCTGTGTACTTAAAGTTGCATGTTTAACAGTAAGTTTAAATGATATGATGTGGTTGTTCAGATGCCTTAGGCTGTTGGATTACAGAATTAGTTTGGAAATAAGTGAAAGAAGCCTTAAGCTACTTGACAGTATGTTCTCTAACCTGCAGGGTTCTCTTCAGTCTATAGCTAAAGCTGTAAGTTGACTTTTCTTGTATTTAAAATTTTACAGATCATCTTTTGATATGGTTATCTCTTCCTTTTAGTCTGAAGCTTGAGTAGTTCTAGGGAAATGAAAGAAAAATAGTTTAGCTTCACAAAACTTAATGTATATTTGGAAACTATGTTTGTGGACAAGACTTTGGATCTGTTTCATATTCCTCTCAGCTTTTAAATCTTATCAGTTCCCAAGAAGTTACTTGAAGAAGTGGTTTAGACTGATTTTTAGTCTGTTAATGAACTGCACCTTTAATTTGGGACTGCTGCACATTTCTTCCTGCGCTTGGTAGACAATATGTCATCCTCTTTTGGCACAGGAATTCATCTGACTTTCCCTTTGGCTGATTTAGCTGCCTGAATGGACTAAATACACTTTTTTTCCCCCTTGAAGGGTAGCTTCTGAGAGGTTAGCTTTATGAAGATTAGTACAGGGAGGGTAAACCAGATGTCAGTGCTGTTCTAGTGGAAGGCAGAGGGGCTTAGCGAATACTTAGTGGGCAGACAGGATGTGATTGTGAGCTTCATTCATCCATGGACATCTGAGCCAGTCTACCCGTAGTGCAGTGCTGAGAAAGGAGAGGATCTTGTTATCCTCTGACCCCTTTGCCCATGATGGTGTCCATAAACTTTTCACAATAAAATGCAATTTGCAAAAATAGCAAAAAAAGTTGGTTTTGCATTTTCTGCCATGCTTAAGGCAAGCGGAAACCTGGAATCAGAAATGAGGAAAACACATGTGGTTCCTTTGCACCTTTGTACCTTAAGCTGTAACTTCTATTAGTCTGTTAAGAATGCCATAATGTGCCTATGAAGACTAGTCTTTTGAAGTATGCATTGATAATGGCATTACTGGGCAACTGCAATTTCTTTGATGGTGAAACAATCATCATTATAAACCCCTAGTATTTTCAAAATTTCATGTTTATACATTTTGAAACTGGAAGAAAAAAGCTGCATGAATGTGTAGAGGGGATGTGGTGTTCGATTTAATAATTTTGAATAGAATTTGTTTTATCGATAAACTACTATTAAATCAATCCCTGTATGTTGTGCTGAGTCCGCTTGTTGCAGCCCACCAAGGAATTCAGAGAGGAAGCCTTGCCTCCCCTAGACTTTACTTATTTCTTATTCTGTTTACTAAGTTCAGTTAGTTTCTGGGAAGTGGTGTGGGTTTGTGTAAGAGGAAAGTGCACCCTCTTTGGGTAGCAACAAACAATTACAGTGGCTCAGCGCCTGAACCTCCTGGCTAAGTCTCATTTCCTTGTATGTTCTGGAGTAACAAGAGATAGTTGCAGTTTGTTTTCAGCCTTGGATAAGAGCTGTAATTTTTTTTTAACTCTCAAACAAAATGTGTGCATTGTATTAGGAGTTGAAGGTTGTAGACCTTTGATATAATCTTATGCTTCAAATGTGATACTTGGTAGTTGTCCTCAAGTTTGCATTTAGATTTTTGAAGGAAGAGGAATGAACTTAATTCCACACGAGTTTATTAACCACAGCCAGTTAAGTCTGGCATTCTTGTTTTCTCAGATTTTGTGTGTAGGACCACTTCAAAATTCTTTGTGAAGATAAATCCTCTTGAAAGCTTTTTCTGTAAAGAAGGCAACATAGTGGTTCTAAATTGTGTATCTTTTGAAACTGAAAGGAATGAGACTTCTACTGTAGTATCTTATTCCAAATAATTTCACCCTGGGTTGACAAAGTCTTTGTGTTCTTGTTAAGTGCAGTTGCTGTAGTGAGGTTCGGAATAAAGCTGTGCTCTGAGGAGACCGGACTAGGGAGAGGAACATGAGAAAACTCTTCAGAGAGGCATATCTGATTGAAATTTTAGGATGGCTAACTTTACTGTCTATAGATGTGCCAACAAAATAATGGGAATTCCAATGAGTTGGCTTTTATTGGAAATGGCAGAGTCTGGTCAGTGAACTGCAGTAACACTTAATCTTGAATCTTCTGTTTGGCCTAGTTTAGCCAATAAAAAGAGAACAGTGCTATTCATCCAGATCATAAATTATTTTGTGAATGCAGATTCTGGTGTTCTGTTCTTGCTGTTTCAATAAACTAACCACATGAGTTTCTCCAGAGGAGTAGATAAGATAGCCAGCCTTTCTTTGACAACAGTAGATAAGTAAAATTTATTGCAGCCTTTGAATGTATCCTTTCCCTTAGTCAGTGAAGTTTTGCAGGCTTTGGAAGATGGTCCTTCAGCTTCTGGATTATTAAGTCTTTTCTTTGAAAAAGAACTTAGCTTATATTCTCCCCATTTCTAACTTGAAATTCCATTTGGGTTTTTTTCTCCTGGATATCAGAACCACAAGGATTTGTTTATCTGTAAGAGAAAGAACTTGCCATAGACATTTTTGTAATGCAGCTTGCTATGTCATTTCCTCTGAGTAGTTGTAAGGGTATAAAGCATGATGTGACAACTAATGTTGTGTGGATTCGTAAGATTCAAATTAGTGTGATAAACATGTTGGAAACGTATAGAGGAATTTTGAATTTTTTTAGGAGAGGTATTTATGTTGACTTCAGTATGACTTATGCTTTAGCAAACTCAATGTCATCTGAAATCAGTGACCTCTGAGCAGTTGCTCATTCTAATAACAGATAGTAAGGTTCTTATCTCTTTAAGTTTACTAGTGTCAGATACATTGCCTGTGCTGTATGTCAGGAGGATTTTGAAGCTATTCTGATCCCCCATTTTTTTATTGCCATTCCAGTTACCATCATTATTGAGACAGAATGTTTTGTGTCATGCCTATGGTACAGAATATTTCTTGTTAGCTTTCACAGTGACAGAGGAAGCATGAGATCACTTTTACATCTAGTGACATTGTTTAAATTTTTGATAAAATCTGTACTGATAAAGATAACATGAGGCTCAGGTTTCCGTGTGATCTAGGTGATGCATGTCTGTTCTGGTACACTTTTCAAGGTACTCAGTGTTATTTAGCTGGTATGGCTCCTTATTTCCCACTGAGACTGATCAGGAAGAAATTCTTAGGGGTCATTACTATGACAGTCTGACCTGCCAGATTTCAGTTGTTGGATATTGCTTCTAAGTGAGTTTTGACTTGTGTTGCCTATTTGAAAAACACATAGCTCTTTTTTTTCCTGGTGTATTGTGGTCCTGGTGGTGTGAATATACTGAGATGTATTGTGACAGTCCTGAAAAACAGGACTTCTCTAAACTAGCTAGTTCATTGCAGGATGGGACTGCTGGCTTTTATGGTAGATTTTAAAGTGACTAATATATTGTAACTTAAAACCTAATCTACTAATTGAGTTTGTAGTTGAATAGCTNCTAGGTTAGGCTCCTTGATGATTGATTTATTTAAAACAAACACAAAGCATTAAAAGAGGGAACGATGCGATAAGTAAGCCATTTGTATTGTATTTATGTATCTACCATTTGCTTTCCTGAGCTATACCATGGTGCCAGGTTCGAAATGATGCAGGTTGATTATGTGAAAATATTTTCCCTGCCTGTTCTTTGCTGTCAGAAAACTTTTGTGTGGGCAAGATATTTGTACTGATAGTAGGTTAGCTTTTTATATTGAAGTAGAATCCACCTTTGCAATAGGCTTCTGTTATTTTTTTAAACGCAGACAACTTTACAGTTGAGCTTGGCAACCTGGTCCGTTTCATTGTAATATCAAGGAAAGTTAGTTTAAGGGAATGTAAGGACTGAGAGACTTTATTAAGCAACTTTGTTTAGGAAACTGAATATTGCCTGGGTCATGTGCACTGTAGAACATATGGAGAAAAGGATCAAAGAAAAGCAAGGCTGTAGCTCTGTCAGAAGTAGTCTAAGAAAACTTGTTTTGACATGGAATAATTTTTAAAACATGTTTTCTTGTTATATACGAAATTCTTGTATCCCCGTATTACTACTATGTAGTACAGTTGTGGTTGCACATAAAAAACAACGTTGCAAGTTAGCATGATGGCAACTTTCTCAGAAAATGGCAAATAGTTTAGAACTCATGCAATTGTGTTTAAAATCGTAAGTCCTTAGTGGTCTGAAGTTAAATTTGAAAAGGCAACTGAGGTGAATTCATTGCTTCACTTATTTATACCACACTGTGCGCTGAGTTACCTGGATGCTAACCTTTACGTCCTCCGCTTCCCCAGCCATGTGGAAGGAGTGAGATAGAACAGCCTGATTGCCAGTGAAGTTGAACAGGGAGCTTCCTGATGATCCCTGTTCTTAGTAGTCCATCAAAGGATGGGAAAAAGGAACTCTAGTGTACAGTTTATAGTACAGAAATAAGACTGACTGTGGTTCCTTCATGGTGTTAAGTAGTAAGTGCCACTGTAGTTGAATGTGCTTTAAAAAAAAGGAAAGGAGAAAAATTGCCCTTGGTCAGATTGACAGCTCTGTGAATGTTACGCAGATCTCACTAGATGATCTGACACTGCTGCTACTCTGGAGGTTTGGAGTTGGGAAGGCAGCAATGTGTGCCCACAGCAGAAAGCTATTGTACTGCAACCTTGGTAAAGCAGGCTAGGATTGGGAAGGCTTAATGATAACAAATTAGATGGAGTTGTATACTGGATTCCTTATGTCTGTCTGGGTGTTCCTGAGTATTTGGTACACCCTCAGCTCTGCTCTTGGTGTGTTATGTATGGGTAAGAACTGGAAAACCCTGCCTTAAATGTAAGCAGGAATACCCCCCTGCAGTACCACATGCCAAATCTAGAGAACAGAGCTGTGATCTTTGTGGAGCTGGGGAGTATTTTGGTGACAATACAATTTTGGTTTTATTTTTTTTAACCAGTAACTTCAGTTGGGATAGAATCATAGAATAACCAGGGTGGAAGAGACCCACCAGATCATTGGGTCCAACCATTCCTATCAAACACTAAACCATGCCCCTCAGCACCTCGTCCACCTGTGCCTTAAACACCTCCACGGAAGGTGACTCAACCAGCTCCCTGGGTAGCCTGTTCCAGTGCTCGGTGACCCTTTCTGTGAAAATTTTTTTCCTCGTGTCCAGACTAAATCTCCCCTGGCAGAGCTTGTGGCTATTCCCTCTTGTCCTGTCCCCTGTCACTTGGGAGAAGAGGCTGTCACCCTCCTCATGGCATAGGTAACTGGTTCCATTGGAGCGCGTGTTAGTATTTAAGGTGAGACTGCAAGGCTCAAGGTGGTAAGCAATGCTGGACAATGTAAACTTTATGCTGTGTCTGGTAGGAGGAGGAGAAAAAAGTGATGAAAATATTGGCAGTGAAACATTAGCACAAGAAGTGTAGGTAGTTAGCATTCCTGGATGAAGGCAGGGCACTATTTCCCCCTGGGAGTAGAAAGAGATGTATATTTAGAGAGAGGAGCGGCACAGAGGCTTGATTATTAAAAAGGATGCTGTGATTGCCAGTGATCTGTATGAAGGGAACTCAAATGCAGCTTGTAATCACTAAAGGCTGTCTCTTATTAGAATCTGGAATAAGAACCACGAGTTTGGAGTCACACAATATGTCTCTGAGATATAAAATGTCTTATCCCTTCTTAGTCCACAGAAGCAATGGTGGCCTGTGCTTTCCAATGGTTTGCTGCTTCATCTGCTTCAGGGATAAAGCTTTGTGTTGTGGATTTACAGATCAGAGTCCAGCTGTTCCCTATGTTGTGGAAGCTGAAATTAAGTTTTTAGGTTTTTCTAAATATTTTTTGCCTTTTCAGAAAATTATTTTAAAGCAGAGATATAAAAAATTGAACTAATCAAGTCAGAAATGTGTAGAACAGATTGTCTTAACAAAGCGGCTATAAAAGCATTGTAACACAATCAGTCTGGTTTTTTTGTTGTGTGGCTTGAAATTTTCTGTTATTCACAGATGTCACTAGATGTAGAAATAATAAAGTGCAATCTTTGAATCTCAATGTATTTTTTAGTTGCTTTGGTGTAATTTTTTCACGCCTTATTCATGGAAAGCCACGTGTTACATGTGGTGCATAAACTTGGCTTTCAGCTGTGCAGGTTGTGCCCGTATTTATCACACGACCTTGCAGTATTGCTGTAGGCTCTCATGACTTCAGGGCTTAATTATTGTAATTCCCTTTCCAGTGGATTAGTGATGAGGCTAATCTGCTGCTTGCAGCTTGTTCAGACTGTGGCAGTGCACTTATTTTTGGGTTTCAGCTATCCTCGTCACATTCAGCCTGCTTTGATTTTTTTTATATTAGCTACTTACTACATGGTGTAATGTTTAAATTAGCTTTGTGTATAAAGGTCTGAATGGGCAAACCTCAGGTACATTTAAAGATTCTATTTTGTATTTTTATCCTGGTAACCTGAACTAACTTTACAGGTTTTGCTCCAAGACTTAGAAAAGGTTTCAGGCTGTGGATTAAATAATCTGAATTTAGATGTCTGCATATAAGTGTGTATGTCAAGCAGGTCTTAAGCAGTCATTAAAATTGAAACAGCATGGAGAATGATGTAGGTGACTAGCCATTAAATTGCTGAGAAGTAAATGACTGGTATTGAGAAGCACTTGAGTATCCTAGATGTCTCTCTATGACTCATAGATACACCATGATATTTGAGACACATAGTCCTTTTGGAGTGGCAACAGTAGGTCAAGTGTGATATTCTAGAGCTTATTAAATAGCACCATATCTGTGTTAAAAAAATTGTATCAAGCCTTAGGTATTTACTTTGAAATAAGATGAATTTCTGTCCATGCTCCATATCGTGCTTGCTAGATCTCCATTGACTTTAATGAGACCTTGCACACAATCTTTTATGTTATAAACCCTTTTTGGTTACATAACTGGGTGCCCACGAGGGTATGTACAGTGTATTATTGGTTAAAAGTAGCTGTCCATAAAGCTATTACTAACATATTATTGGCTAAACTACTGTACAAGCTAAGAAACCAAGTTACACAAAAATTAATTATGTTGATAGTTCTCTTTAATTGTTTTTCTTTCAGCTGGTGCTTGTTCCCACCAAACTAGCTATTGTATTCCTTTCAGCTGGCCTTTGTTTATCTTTCAGCTCTCTGTTTCAAGGCTTTGTTAGAATTGCTCAGTATCAATCAGTCCCACAGCATCCAGGCCTTCTGTGTAAAATGTTCCCACATGTTAGCATCTTCATTTAGGGGTTTTACTTTGGATTTGAATCCTACCTGTGAGGTCTTTCATCTGTGATTTTTAATAATGCCCCAAACCTTGACTTAAGACTGGCTGCACATTCTCATTAAACTTTTATTAACCTTAATTCGCAGAAACGCCAGAGTTTTCTAGTTCTAGGACATAAAACTCTTCCAAAACACAGAATGTATTTTAAATGTAGCCAATATTTATGGTATTAAACTGAAGCATTTTTACAGTGATATCTTTGCTTATATTTTGTTTCACAGAACTCAAGAAATCTGTGTTACTTTCCTATGCCTTAAAGAAAGAAAGACATTTTGCATGGTATCTTGTGTCAATATAAAAGAAAGCTTGTATGCATTTAAATGTTTTAGTTACATAAATTAGGTGGAGATTATGTGCTAAGGATCACATCTGTGAATTTGTTTTGAAGTGCCTCTCTATTTGGCAAGTTTCTAAGAATGGGTGGTATGTTTGCCAACAATTTCTCCACTGTTACTAGTTTGGGGAAGTGTTTTTTAACTTCAGATTTTTTTTTCTGCATAACTTGGAATTAAATCTTCAGATACTCAGTTCTATTAGACCCCTCCTACCACAGTCTGTGTGAATACCTCAAGCGTAGAATATTGTTTTGAGTTATGTTTAAATCCTTTGAAAGCTTTTCTGATTAATTCAATATATGAAATCCAGGAGAAAGTGGTTTTAGGTTTAACATGTGCACTGTGTTTGTCACTGAGGTAATGGTGTTTACCTGGTGATAATTATAAGTCTATTGTATTAAAATAATGAAATTACTTTTAAATGTACTCCATATAGTACATACCATGTACTTTTCACTGTAACAGTTGGAAAGCTTTATTTAGAAAGAAGGGAATTCTTAGTCCCCACAACTCGCTGTGGTTTAGCCCCAAGTACATGTGTTCAGTGTAACTGAGAGATTTTCTAGAACCGCTGGGAGCACAAGGACATCCCGTAAGCCATTTGAGTTGCTGGTTTTCCCTGCAGTTGTACTCTGCAGGGTGTAAGGAAAGGAGGAAGCTTTTTGTTTGCCAGCGCTCTTCAGAGCTTCTTCTGAAGAGTGGGTTTGACAAAAGGACTCTAGTGGAGCTGAAAATGGACAAAACACCTAGATCACTCAAAGATTCTTAACATAACCTCTTAAAAGTAGGGGTTATCTGACTTCTGTTGTTGAGTTTAACTCTGCTGTATTTATCAGGTCTCCCTATCTCTGTACTTCGGAGAAAACAAATGCATGCAAACCAGTGTGCTGTCTGCCTTTCACATTTCAATGTAATTTCATGTGATCTTTCTTTTAACATATCTCTTTTGATGGAATTCCTTGCTAGTAATGGATACTAAGATTAATAAGAAAATGTTTGCTTAGTTTCTGTACAGCTCCTCCATACGTAGGCTGGGATTGTGGGAGCAAATATGAGAATAGTTCAGGTTAAACATAAACCTGTGTATGAGGTGTAATGCTGTAATTTGTATGTTTTGTTTGAATTGTGCTTTGCTGGTTTAAATGTGATAAAGGATATTTTGTTAAATTCTGTAGTGCAGTAATAGAGATTTTCTTTCAGTACGTGCTAAAAATAATGTCAAATGTAAAAATATTTTTGTATCAGATATCATGATATGAAAACACGTTCATCTGAGAAAATGCACCTAGCGGTGGTTGCCTGTGGTGAAAGACTGGAGGAGACTGTTACTATGTTGAGATCAGCTATTATTTTCAGCATCAAACCTCTTCAGTTTCATATTTTTGCCGAGGACCAATTGCATGAGCGTTTTAAAGACATAGTAAGTACCCATATAACTTATTAAATAATTTTATAGTACAATTTGAATAATACATAGCATTGTCTCTATTTCTTGGGTAGTAGTTGTTTGATATAGTGGCAGAAAAACAGGGGTCATAGAATCATAGAATCNGAGGTAATATTTAAGTGTTTTGTAAGGTTGGATGGGGATTTTTTTTTCCTGTGGAAAAGTGCCAGTTGTTGATGTCAAAGCTTTTCATAAAGATGGACTAAAACTTCCTTATTTGTCGCCTTGAATCTGTTAAGCACAAATCTGGTGTTCTGAACACAAACCAGTTATCTTGTGTGAGCTTATTTAAAATTGATTTTACAAGAGAAAGTAGAGATCTGCCTTCTTTTGTCTGCATACTTACAATATGAGTTAGTCTTACATTGTCTAAACAATGTAATTTTCAAATGTCTTTGAAAATGGTAGGTATGGTTATGTTTAATATTAGTAAATTCCCGTTCATGAATGTGACATTATGACTGGAATAGCAGTATTAGAAGTTGTATATAACTGTGTTTCACTGTTTTTTTGTGCTTAAAATGTCATACTAATTTATGGCACTAGTATGTTATGCATGCTTATATATATATGCACACACTCGTTAATGTAATGGGAACAGTAACTGTGGCAAAAATGGGGTAAGGTTATTTTAAATAAAGAAAGGCATTTTTGGTATTTCTCCTTTGGAAACTAATTAAGGGGGGGAAGTTTTATTTCATGTATTTAGCTTTTGTAAACACTAATTTATTTTGTATATGATCTGAAATGGTATGTTTTCTTCATAGTGGCCTGCAGGTGCCACTTTTTTCAAGTATTTTGGGTAGCTGGCAGATTCTTGTGTTTCAGGAAGCATTTATGTTATGGAAGAGAGGCATTGCAGTTGTGTTCAGTTATTGGTTTGAATGAGGGGGTGATTTCTTTTTTGTAATATAATTGAGCTGGAGTAATTTTTGTGATCTCTTCTTTTCACATAGCTTGATGACTTCCCCTATGAAGGAAAAGTTAATTACACATTATATCCAATAACATTTCCAACAGAGAGTGCAGCAGAATGGAAGAAATTGTTTAAACCCTGTGCTTCTCAAAGGCTATTCTTGCCAGTAAGTTATTCTGTAATAGGGCAATAAAGTAGTCTGTTTATGAAGCATCAAGCTGTCTTTGTTAATCTAATTTCTGCTTAGTTTTAAATTAAGAACTACCACTACTTCTAAAAGTTACTTTTGTTACATCCAGAAAACCCCTCTGAATTGAAGCTTGTTCTGTGACACTTAAGACACCATGGAATAAAAGCCCTTTTCTCACTTGCTGCATTATGGCAGAGAATCCTCAGCAAGAGGTACAGGTCACATCATCCTCTCAGAGGCATGAAGGATTTATCACACCTAATCTCCTCATTTATTTGGAAAGTTTCCTGCGTGTGTGGGTCTGAGGAGCATTTCAAAAAAAAGGAAACAAGAAATGAGGTAGTGTTTTGGCAGTGTTTCCTTCAGCATTTTCTTTGCTCATCTAAGATGCCTCAGTAATCATACTTGAGGCTAGGTGAATTATAGCAGTAGCAGCTATCTCCCAAACATTGTTATGGGGTTCCCTTACACCTCTCCCTTGTTTGATTAGATGCAAGGAAACAAGAGGTCCTGTTATGGTAATTCACCTGGCGTGCAGCCTACTCCTGAAGAGCCCTGGGATGTAAAACGTAGACTCAGTGCCTTTACTTTATGCTACTGTATAAACCTTCTGTTTCACTCTGTAAAAATTCTCCAAAGTGAGAGAAGAGGTAATATTGGAAAATTCACTGCATACAACATGTTATTCTAAAGTGAATTTATTTGCATGTAACACAAATGTTATAAAATTTATTATGTAATTGCAACAACTTCTGTTTTGTGAAGAAGTTCACTAAAACTTAAAATTTGAGTTTATATCTTTTTCCATCACAGTTAATCCTAAAAAATGTGGATTCACTACTCTATGTTGATACTGACATCCTGTTTTTGAGACCTGTTGATGATATTTGGTCTTTTCTGGGAAAGTTCAACTCCACGCAAATTGCTGCAATGGCACCAGAACATGAGGAGCCTCGTATTGGCTGGTATAATCGCTTTGCTAGACATCCCTATTATGGAGTAACTGGAATAAATTCTGGAGTCATGTTAATGAATATGACTCGTATCAGAAGAAAGTATTTCAAGGTATGTGTGTTGCCTTCGTTGGATTTTCTGTGGTTTTACATCTTTTTATTCTATTCATGTTTCATATTAGGGTGGGACAATATTTTTCACAATGTTTTTCATGTAATTGGAAAGTGCTCTAAAAATACACTGTTTAAAATGGCACCTGACTTATGTTTATAAAATGTCAGTCACTGTGAGACTTGGAATTTCTGAATTTTAAATGTGCTTGCTTGTTTTATTTTGCCTTATTTCTGAGAGATCCGGTGACTCTAACAGTCTGCTGTAAATTACACTTGTCAGTAGATATTCTGGTATTTTTTCTTCACTGTAGAGATCCCAGAAAATGCTTAATGTATACTGTAAAACTAACTTTAATAATGTATGTGGCAGTATGACCACGAGGTGGTGCTAAAGCATTTAGTAAGTTGTTTTAACCACAGTTTACAAATTTGATCTTTTGCATTGTCATCAGGTGATAATCACCCTAAGTGTAGCTCTGTTTACTTTGAAGTCACAGGTTTTGTGAAGAAATAAGTTCATAATGAAAATACTTTTTAAAGCAATGTATGTAGCAGCTTTCACAGATGGGAAAGTTGTTCTTACGTGCTTCAAACAGCAGTTCAAAAGCAGTCCTATGTGATTATGCTAGGGGAAAAAAATACTTCTTTATTTAAGATAAGTTTGATTAGGGAAAAATAGTCATGCAGTCAAAAACTGCTGGAAGGGACATCTGTAGGAAGGACAATATAAACTTCAGAGGACAACACTCCTGTATTTCCAGTTTAAGAATGATTTATCTTTCATCTTAACGATCTTGCTATGTCTTTTTGTTATGGAAATACAGAGAATTAAATAAAAACTGAAAATGGATTATATCTGTAGTTAAAGTAGAAAGTTACAATAGCTGTAGTTTCCCCAAGAAAAACCTTAGAGTGATAGAAGTTTCAGTTAGAATGGACCTTAAAGATCATTTAGTTCCAAACCTCCTGACATGGGCAGAGACACCTCCCGCTAGACCAGGCTGCTGAAGGGCCCATCCAACCTGGCCTCGAACATTTCCAGGGAGTGGGCGTGCACAACTTCCCTCAGATTCCAGTGTCTTACAACCCTAATTGTGAAGAATTTTCTCCTTAAGTCTAGTCTAAATCTGCCCCTCTCCAGTTTATACCCATTGTCCTCAGTCTTATCACTACAAGCCTTTGTAAACAGTCCCTTCCCAGCTTTCTTGTAGGCCCCTTGTAGGTACTTGAAGGTCACTATAAGATCTCCTTGGAGGCTTCTCTTATACAAGATGAAAAAACAGCTCTCNACTTCAGGATTCCACAACTGGACACACTACTCCAGATGAGGTCTCACAAGAAAGGAATAGAGGGGCAAAATCACTTCCCTCGACCTGCTGGCCTCACTTCTTTTGATGCTGCCCAGGATATGGTTGGCCTACTTGTGTGTGTATCTCATCAGTGGAATCTTGTGTTGTCTACTTCTTGTTTTTCTGATCTGGAGAAATGAAAATATTGAAAAGTATAACAAGAAAAATATGGGACTGAAAACTACCCAGATCTTAACCTCTGTCAATGCATTTCTGTGCAGTGCATTATTCTTAATGTGGTAAACTCTGAGATAAACTTGGTCATCTAATTATACTGTGTGAGAATTCTGATTAGTCTTCTCACTATAACTTAGGCTATCAATTTATCCAAAATGTATTCAGTTTTGCTAAAACTGCAGTTGAAATTTTCAAAAGTATACAGATTACAGATTAGAATGCTAAAATTGCCTTTCAAATTAACTGCAGTTTTCTAGAGAACAAATCTTTTCTCCTCTAACACCCAAAATTGATGAATTCTTAAAATTAAAGTGTTTATATACATGTTTAACTAGATTGTTTTGAAATTCAAAATGGTATATTGCCCCTTTCTCTTGGTACTAGAGAGCTGGAATGTTTTCCAGGTCCTGATAATATCTGCTACATATTTCTGATGTTGCTATGCTTTATATTTATTATGCAATGGAAAACACCTTGGAGGTAGTGATTTTTTTATAATTGTTCTTTACTATGGGGTGAGTATCTGTGATATTACAAGTTCTCAGCTGTAAGGCAAGTCACAAATCCATACGCTTTTCTCATGATTCTGCTGGCAAGCTTTAGTATACCTAACATGATGCACAGTTTCAGATGAAATGGGTCACTGAACTTCTTTCTGTAGTGACAAAGGTTGTGTGTCATAACCAGTATGGGATATCAGTGCAAAAAAAAAGTCTTAAATTGTCCAGAAAACATTTGTCTTTCTGAAATTATTCAGTATGTACTGTCCTAAGAAAGTCTACATGGTGAGTAACAGGCTTAGCATTCATACAGTTAAGGGAAAGGAATTGACATAGGAGTGAGCTGCCCATTGCTGTTTAAGTATACTAAATATTGAGAGTTATAAAAAGGCATTTGAGAAAGGGAGGCAGAAACAAAACAAAGCTTCCCAATAGCAAAGCACTGATTCAAAGCCCTTTTTGATTACTGTAGTTAACAACACAAAACAGAACAATTGACCTATTCCCCTGCTCCACTTCAATTGTCTTAAAGATTATAAACACAACATTTTCTTCCTCAATTATTAGTCATGGTTCTTTGGCATCCTTCCCAGGGCTCTACTGTCACTTCAGACTTAGACTTCCCCTTACATGACTGATGCTTATATACTTGCAGCCTTTGCTTTCACTTGTCTTCTGAACTTCATACTTGTCCAGGAATGCTTATGTACACACAGTGGCTATTGCTCAAACATCTCAGACTAGTGGTGCACATAAAGAAATTCTGTAGTTCTTACTTGATAGTAAGAATTAAAAAAAAAAAAAAAAAAGAAGTAAAAAAAGAAAAAAGATTATGTGTTTGTATACGTTTAAACATGTTTGCTGAGAACTTATTTCTTGCATGAATTTAATCTCTTGTTTCATTCCTACACCTTTTTCCCCTCTCATGTTCTTCTGATCATGCTGTATCATTTACCTTTCCTGGAGTCTTAGTCTGATTATCTTGAGCAAGAAACACAGATGTAATGTTAGGATGCACGGTGTTTTGATATATATGGATTTTCTGCTTCAGCTGAAGCATGCCCGCTTTCAATCATAGAATCATAGAATCACCAGGTTGGAAGAGACCCACCAGAATATTGAATACAACCATTCCTACCAATCTCAAAAATAGCGCTTCTCCTTCGAGCCGGAATAGCCTCCTTGATTTAAAACCTCGCTCCAGTATCTTTCAGCCCCTTGTGAACAAATGCTGAGCAACTAGCTGAGCACCTGGATGTTTTGCCTCTGTATGTTTCTTGTTAATTGTAATGTTTGTTATTCAAGCTTTGAATTTGTAGAGATGGATACTTTCTCCAGTGTTACTGGCTTGCTAAGACTCTGTTAGACCATATTGCCAGTGACCAGCATACTTATTCAGTGGAGGTCTTTTGGTATTGGAAGGCTCAGAATTGTTTCTGATGGGAGACTATCTCATGGTTTCTAATCTGTGCTACTGACTTGATCCTTTCACCTATTAGGCACATTGGAGAAATGTCCCATAGTATTAGGCTTTTTGCAGTGAACTCAGACTGGTCAAAAAACAGTTTGAGGATGTCTAATCAGAGAGCTACTAGGTTACCTGAAACATAGGAATGATAGAGCTTGATTATTCTCTTCTCATATCATAGCTAGATGTAGTGGTTGGGGTAATGGCTAAGCAGGAAATGAGTTTCTGTTATGCAGTATTGATTGATGAGATCTTGGGTTAGAGAGCACTCAGGAAGAAACAGTTTAGTTTGTGCAGCATGTGGAGTGTGATCACTTGTGGAGCATTGAGCACCTGAAGACACATGACTTTTATTACAAACTGTGCTGTTCACACAGACTTGTGGAGACTTTGTTTTCACCTGCAGGTTCCTTGAATGTCTTAAAAGTAGGATTCATCAATACAAGAAATTGCAAAACTCACAGCAAAACTTTGAAAAGGATGTAGTTTAGTCGAGACTATACACAGTAGGCCTGATAGTGTATGTGGTCACTTGTGACTGATAGAGGAAGAACTACTAAAGAACTGCTAGTCTCAAGCCTTTAAAAGAGAGGTAGACCAGTTGAGAGTTGGGGACCGTCCTAATATCCCTTGTCAGCAACACTGCAGATGCTTTTTGATCTTACTGTTACTGTCCCACGTCTAGTCCCAAAAAGTAGCCTGATCACATGCAGTAGAACTAGAAAACACTTTGTTGTATTATAGGAAGGTCTGAATTTGTGTGTTTATTCAGCAGACTCAACAAATTCCCCAACGAGTGTATAAGTTCTTGGAATTTTCTATCTTTAGAAGCTACCTCTAGACCTTTTTGTATGACTGCTAGTGGCTAGAGCACTTGTGGAAGTTTTGGATAAGGGTATTTGTCCAATACAGTGCATTTAAAACTGTGGGTTCTTTGTTGTAGTTTATTCACCCTGAAATTGCAGACTGCGCTGCTTGAGGCCTTTAAGCATCAAGCATCTGCCTTCTTATTGTCACGGGTGTTTCTAAGAGTCAGGAGGAACAGAAGATGAATAAATGAGGAGAATCGTAGACTTTAGCCAGTGGTTACAGTGCTCACCTCAGTAGCAGAAAACCAGTAATTCTATGCATTGGTCCAGGATTAAGTCGTCTTTCATCCACTTTTTTATTCAAGCCTGTCTTCTCAGGACTGTCAGGTCTATTTATTTCAGACAAGCATCCTAGCTCCTTGTCTATCTGTGGTGTCTGATGGAGGTTGTCACTCCTGGTCCTATCTCTCATTTTGTGTGTTTTGAGACTGTGTATATATATATACACACACACATATATATATAGTACAAATATATAGACTATATATGCATGCACACATGTGTATACCTGTATACAGATACATATGCATGCCCGTATGTTTTTTGATATAGTGTGGACATTAAAGTGCATAACTGTATATATGAATAGAATTGGTAATGAGTCTTCTGATGGATAGTGTCTGCCTGGGGTCTTTACATTTCCATTTGCTAATTGCTGTTTAGCAAAACATGCAAGAGTAGTTAGGAGGTAGAGGAAGTAGTGGGTGATTTTTATTATATTTTACTCATAATTCACAGAACTTGAGCATTCTACTCCTTGTGCTGTTTGACCTCACTAAAAGTTATGGTAGAATTTTAAAGGAGGAGGTTGTATAAGTATTCAAGTAGTTTTGCATGTTCCGTGATTCCTAGGCTGGTTTCATTATACATCAGTGTTAATAAATTAATATATAGGTCTTTTTCCATTTATGCAAAGTTTATTGAAATTTTACTATTTCCAATTCTTAAATCTGATAGCGCTATTTTGAAGTAGTATTGCTTCTAGACATCTGGTAATATGATGTATGGCATTAAGTGCTTTGCATCTCCTTGGGATATACTCTTGATTTCACTGCTATTAAAACTATGCAAATTAAATGAAAATTATATGAAATAATTCCTTTAACAATTTGAAGTACTATAGACTTTATTTACTACTGTACATTCTCTTATTGTGATTATCCTTATCTTGGTAAGCTAATTTAATTATGGTTTTAATTTATAGAAGTCTTAGCATTGAGTCTAAACTTAAACCTTAATTCAATATTTGGTGGACAGCAAAGTTCAGATGAGGGAGTAATCTTTGCCCACTGTGATTCTGTCCAATTGATGTTAAACCTGTATTTTTTTTTGTTTAATCACGTTTCACTGACCTCACAAGAATTCTCTTGTGTTTTTCTTACGCTTGCTCTCATCAAATGTTTGCAAGCCCTCCTAGTCATAAATTTTTTAGAACAGAAGGGGCTCTAATATTCCATTTGGTTTCTTACATATTATAAGCTATACATGGGCTTTTTGTGTTCTTGTCTGAAATATGGTAGTATTTATTTTTTAGTCTTCAGTTCTCAAAGCCCTTCGTGTTTGATGCCTGAAATTATTTGAGGAAAGACTAAAATCTGAACTGCTAATTTTTACACTTTGCAGTTTGTCACTGGATAACTTGGAGAAGTGTTTGATACTACTATTCTAAAACTGAATATTCTGCTTCTGGTAGTCTTTCTGTTTCTTAACATGGTGTTTCTGCATACAGATCCCAAACCATACTGGAGTTCTAATTTAGTTTTTTTGGCAACTTGATTAAAAAGAATCAAAGTACAATCTTGTAGTTCTTCAGGAATTTTCTCACTTTGGGACTTACTAGTATTTCATCCTCGCTCTCCCAGCAGAAGTAGAAGGTACTGAATGAGCAGCATTGTTCCATTTCTGTTCTAGTTGAGCTTAAATGTGGTGTAAAGATAAGAAATTAGCTTTAGACTTTGCAACCTGTTACTCTGCAGATGGTGACCCCTTCATTATTATGGAGTTCTGTGTAGGCCAATGCTTATTCCAAGTAGCATCATCTCAGCTGAAACTTTAGAAGCACTCCTTCTACTTTTCCTTTTAAGTGATTCTGCTAAACTAAGAATTTGGGAATTCAGTAACAGCTGTAGTTTAGAGTCTTACTGCCTTTTGCTGGTGAAAAGTTGTGCCTTTGCTGTGAAAGTTCAATTTCAGTAACAAAAAATTAGTTCAACTCAATGAAAATTCTTTTGAAAACCTTTGAAGAATTTCCATATTTTTGTATTCAGCTTTGTAGCCAATATTTTTGACCTGTATGTGTTTGGAACTATTTAATAATTAATTTTATATTGATCTATTTTGAATTCTTGAAGTTCTCTTTAATACCTGTATATATTATCACTCTGTAATAAAGACAGAGAAATTGCATGATGTATTTCTAAATAATACCCGTCTGCTTGTATGCATCACTTAAATGCAGTTTTTGTGTTAGATCCTACTGCTGTATAAAAAATCCTTGCTATTTCTTAAACTAAAAGTTCTAAGATGTTTGAGGGAAATCTTAAAGAAAAAAATTTAATATGGCGGTTAAATAGGAGACGCATATAAATTTCCTTTTAAAATAATTGAGAAATAAGGTGTATTGGAGATGTCCATAACTGGTTTTCCTTAGATGTGCTTATTTGTTTAAAAGAAAGGAATCATCTATAGACTTGAGATTTGTAACTTTACCCAGTAAATCACTATGATTCCATAGTGCGTTTTCTTCTTTATAAGTATAATTGTCGTGAATGTGTGTTGTTTTGCTTTGTTTTGTTTAACAGAATGATATGACATCGGTCAGGTTACAGTGGGGAGAAATTCTTATGCCACTGCTAAAGAAGTACAAGTTGAACATAACTTGGGGTGATCAGGATCTGTTGAACATTATGTTTTTTCACAATCCAGGTAAATGCACATGGGATTTTTAGTCTTTAACATGACAAAGTTGATGTTTTCTATGGTGTTCAAACATCCAGGAACAGTTTTAGCAGTCTTTTCAGGGAAAGAAAGAAATGTGTTTGCTTTGAGAGACAGCATTAGAGCTTACTGTAGTGTAATTAATTGTTAGGTTTTGTAACAACTATACGGAAATTTATGAAGCAACCTTAAGCAAAAAACCCTCAATATATTTCCTGAAAGAATTTTGATACTTAATCCAGATTTCTCACTTTCTGTACAGAAAGTCTTTATGTCTTTCCTTGCCAATGGAATTATCGGCCTGACCACTGCATCTATGGAAGCAATTGTAAGGAAGCTGAAGAAGAAGGTATATTTATTCTTCATGGAAACAGAGGTGTTTACCATGATGATAAACAACCAACCTTTAGGGCTGTCTATGAAGCAATAAAAAATGTAAGTGTTTTCAGAATTGTACTTGTGCAATTTATTTTTAATGTATTTTTATCCACAGTGCTGCATGTGTTTTGTAGATTCTTTTGATGCTTATCTTGATTACAACAAAGTATTTTTTTTCTTTTCTCCTCTTTTCACACATTTTTCATTTGCTGCTTGGGTAGAATTGCAGTGCAATCCGTTTGTGATGAGCATCTTTTGAAACACTGTGTAGGTGATATCTACTTTCAGATTCTAAAACATTGCCTGTAGTTGTCAATGCGTATTTAAAAGGCTTAATTCCCATTCCTTTAATAAATACTTCTAGTAAACTGTATGAACATTTGGAGATCACTAGAAGCTTCATTTCTCTAGAAATCTTAAAATGCAGGAAAAAACTTTCTTCCCTAAGTTTGTGTGTTTACATTTTAACATCAAATTGCATTTAGATGTGGGTTGTATAAAATTTTTTTTTATACTAAGTTTTGACCTTTATTCTAGAGGTTCAGTGTATTAATATATTGCTGTGCCTTTAAATAGTAAGCACACTGACTTCTTTTCATTCTGCAAAGAAGTCATCTAATAAACTATTTATCACTGCATCAGTATACTCACTGAAGAGCTGTAAAATTTAGCACTGATGCACATTTTAATGTAGCAGACTATTGTGTGTGTATAACCTTCAAAAATCAATAGCATATTTTAATGATGCTTTATTACATGTTGTCATATGGATATAAAAATGAAGAAAAGTGCTTTTGGGGATCTGAGAATACATTATAGGGGAAGTGAATGTTTCTATAAAAATACGATTTCTTTGTTTCCTTTGAGCATTGTCAAAAACAGAAGGAAAAAATTAATTCTTTTTATTTATGATCCCATTTGTTTTATGAATATGTGAGAGAAAGTATGTAAAACACTGAATCAGTGGTAATAAGATGAAAAAACCGTATTACTTTGAAATATTGTTTTAGCTTAACATTTGTTTATAAAAAATATTGCGGTGTTCAATTAATGACTTCTTTTTCATGTCCATTTTAAACATAGTATGCTCTTGACCATCATTCAATTTAATGAAACTTCAATAGTACAACTGTTCATACTGTTGTTTCATTATAATTTGTTAGGAAATGTATTCCTTGAAAGTAAAGTCATTCAAGAAAGTTACTGTTCAACTAACAAATAACGAGAAATCATTTTAGATGTGTAAATTTTTAATTTAATAAGGTAATTTAAATTTCCTCCTTCCCTGTCTGCATATGTTTATTTGCTTACATTTAATAGAAAAAAATCTCACTTGTTAGGCTTATTGAAAGCATTAGAGAATATTTCTCTACCTTAAAGGTGGTTTTCAAATATTGCATTCAGAAGCTCTCAGAGTTCTTGAAAACATATAATAAACCTTTAGAAATCAAATACAGTGTTCAAAGGTTTTTTTATAAAACTCTTTAATATCTCTGGATAATTACACTCTTCCATGTTGACTTTAAATATTTTTTTTAAATTTCTTACAGTATTCATTTGGAGATGATCTGGTTCATTCCCTGCTGCAGCCCTTAGAACTGGAATTACAGAAAACTATGCATACATACTGTGGAAAAGTGTACAAAGTGTTCATAAAGCAGCTAACACAAAGCATAAGAGACTTGCATGCCACAAGATCAAAGGGAAGGTGATTTTTACTCCAAGCTGTTATGTCAAAAGACTGAATTAACTTACTGGTCAAAAGGTGCAAAAATTCTTATATGGCTTGAATTGGCTCTTCATGTGCCTAGATAAAAGTTTACTAGCATTTATAAAAATGAAGAAAATATCCATGTAATGAAGAACAGGAACTTTTTTCTGCAGAGGTCACTTTTTTGCTCTTCTGAAGTTTAATCCCTGCTACTGTTTATCTTGGATCCGGTGATTCGGGTGTTACTGGCTTCTTAGGTCAGTAATTTTAGTCTGCATAAGTCAGTTCTCTGACGGTCAGATGGACAAGGAGGGAAATGAAGATGGTTTGATTTGGGAGTGTACCTCAATTGTCTAAAAATCTATTAAACTGTGAATGTAGCAATAACTGTTGGCAGCACTAACCTCACTTTAAAGGTGTAAGCCTTTATGTAAACATAGGTGTTTACAAGTGCAGAAAATACTCTGTTTTCAAAGAAATGTGATCTAAAATTGACAATCTGCTTGTGCCTTTATATGTTCATCTCTTACATGCTGAAGTACTGTTTTGACAATCCTGTTTTGCTTATCTTAATTGTAAACTGCACACTATAAATATGATTTTTTTGAGAAATGAAAAACTAGTACATACTACTACTTTTCTCTGTCTGCAGATACAGAGACTTTTTAATATACAACATTTGTTTCAACATTGTTGAGCCATTATGGCCAAAAGATAGAGCAGAGTTGAAATGTTTTTTAGCAAAAATTCAATTATGAAGTTGTCTGTCTTACAATACTTTTTAAAATTACATGGTTTTGCAGCTTTATAGGGCATTTTGGAACTAGGGAAAAAAACCCAAAACAAAACAGTGGAAAACTATTGCTGTTGTATTTACTCACCAATTATTATTACCTGGTGATGATTGTAGTTTATTTGGTACCTAAAAGTGAAGAGCTGTAATATACAGTCTCAATCATCAGAACTTGTAGGTGGGTTTCTTAGATAAATAACCTGTTACCATTTTTTTTTAATAATGTGGCTTTAAAATAGTTTGGGGGCAGACCCTTGACTATATGAATGCATTACTGTCAGTAGGGTGATAGGCATTTACAACGTGTAAGGATTAGGCCTTCTTTAGGTATTTTAGTGAGAGCAAGTTCTGTTTTATCTAATGCAAAATTTTTTTCAGAGAAAAACATGAAGAAAAAAAGGCTAAATTCTAGTGTTACACTAAAATATTGCTTAAACTTGCATGATACGAAAGGTATTTGTAAAATACATTTGAGCTTGGATAACCTGACTGAGATGAAATCTTCATAAAGTGAAGTTTTGGATTCCAGAAAAGTTCCTATGTCTTGAACATGGAGGATCCAGTCACTGACTTGCACCTTCATCCCAACTCCTTTTTAGAAGTTTAATTTCTGTGGCTGTTTCTTTGTCAAAGGCAGGCTGGCTCTGACTCCCAGATCCACGTGAGCTGGATAAATGCTTTAGCTGTAAAACACACTCCATTGTAAGCAGTTTATATTCTGCTCATAATCTCCCTGCTGGCTCAGGGTGTAAATTTCTGGAATGGAAACTAGAAAACAGTTTGCCAAACATGTAGTTATGGTCTCTTTGCCTTGCTGTGTAATCTGTTGAAGTCTGAAAATCTAGAAATCTCTGTGAAGGGGAACACTGTTATTGACCTATTTTACAATATGCAATGCATTGGTTTTTTACATAAATACTGATTTTTTTAATATCAATTTGTCTTCAGCTTTGTTTTTATTTACTTTTACTGTGTGTTTGTACTTAAATTCTTATGAACTGTTTTTTGTTTCTTTGCAAAAATGTTCAGATTTAATTTGTTTTTTATGATGTTGTATGCATGTGAAGATACTACTTTTAAAACCTAATGAGCAGTTTTAGAATAACGGTGGAACATGAACATTAGCAACTACCTCTCCACTATAATTTCATTTTTTATGGGAAACTAGAACAAAAAATGTTAATATTGAAGCTTATCATAAGATAAAATTCTTACTTTGTGCTTATTACAAGAACCGATTATTGGCATATTTGAAATAAGAGAATATACTGCCTTATGCCATAGTTTTTGTTTGATTTCATTAGTATAAACTTAAACTATCGATTCTCAAGTAACACTCATAAACACTTTAGAAAACGTAAAAAGCAAGTGCTTAGTAGCTTCCATTATGTAACTCTCTAGAGAATTTCTGTTTCAAATAAATTTTTAGCTCTGTAATCTCAATGTCTTAAATTTAGAAAGACAATCTACCTTTAAAAACACTTGAAAGAAAACTTTTGGAGAGAGTAAGAAGACTGGAAACCCAGGAAGTGTGATGGAAACCAGTTATGCTTCCAAACATTTCAATACTCAATTTGTCAGCCTAAACTGGCTAACTTAGATAAAAAGTTTCAGCAAATAATTAACTGTTAAAAACTGCTGCTAGAAGTGTAAAGTTCCATAGGAAGATGTAAACATCGGGAAGTGTATATTCAGCTTAAATGAAGATAAACCTTTTCAGCATGCTTGTTTTTTCTCATGTCACAGTATGATTAATCTATCTCTCTTTAAAGGGATGACTGTCTTCTGGTAGAAGGGATCTTTTTGATGATGTGTTGTCTCAGTTTTATGAAATGAGACAGACATACGCTTATGCACCTCTGCCTGTTAGTAAGGCTGCGTAAGCCTTATGAAAGTATCTCTCCGGTTATTTGTAGTTTGCTAAAATTTAGAATGAAGGTGAAATTTAGACTAATGCCAGTTGAATTGGTTTTGGTAAGCTTTTCATTTAAATATGGAAAGGTTAAGTAAGGAGATTGAGAACTAAAACAGATCTCAAAGCAATAGGGAGTAATTACCTAAATTTGATCAAGCTATAGACTTCTGGCAAAATGCTGTCAACATTTTGTTATTTTTACTAGATTTCTGTCCATACTAGGTACATTCCAACCACACAAGCTTTCCAAAACTTCTGTCTGTGCACTTTCCCTAACAGGATGACTGACAAGTCAGTGTTCTTTCTTTTCCTCCTCCCAAATTATACTTCCCATTTAGACATGGAAAAGGAAATAACTGCAGTGTAGGAGTGGGAAGAGGGAGGGGGCTGGGGCCTGGGCATGCTTGGAATGCTTTGAAGAAGAACATGTAAGAGGCAAAGTTGAAGGTGTAATGAATTGTCTATATGGGAACTATTGATCTCTCACTTTGTGTCAGGATAGGAATGAAGCCTTGCTCTTTATTTGCTCACATTTACAGATGCAAATGGTATTTGTGACGGATTAAATCACAAACTGAAGTGTGAAACTGAGGCGTAAAATCAAGTCTGCTACTACTTTAGCTTATCCGTAGGAAAACACTGCACTTCTGTTTTCTACCACCTGGTTTATATAGGTATCTCCAAGCACATGGATGTATTTGGAATTTTGGTTTCTTAGAAAACTTAGGATTTTTCAACTATCAAGCAGGTTTAACAATATCCATTTACTGGTTTTTAATATTTTTTTTTTTTGGCTGGGCTAAGTGGAATACTCCTGCATAATTTAAGTGACTGTGTAGGCTATTTAGGTCTATTTATTTAAATAAATTATCCATTTTGAATAGTTACTATTTTTACGTCCTGTGGTATATAATGTGATTATCATAGTTATCATAGCTTCCCTGCTCACTTCACTGCTTTGTGAATGGATGGCATTAGGAATAGCTTCAGTAATTTTATGTTTTAAAATAAGTTGCAGAAAACTGTAATGGGAGGGTGTAGCTTTTTCTTTATTAGAAGGAAGTGTGTGCTTTTGTAGCATAGACAGTAAAATTATGTAGTAACGGGAAGGTACTTCTCATCCCCATGGATTTGAGAACAGACCTTAGATGATTTTTATGTGACTTTTGCTATCAGTCTGAGTACTTCTGTGTGGAGAAACACTCAGCAGTGATACCAAAACTTGTATTTTTCAAAAAGAGCTCTAAATTTTTTTCTGTCATCGTTCTAATATCTTCAGATATCTTCTGTACTGTTTCTTTTCTGGCACTTCAGTTGCATACAACTGGTTTTATCTAAATATTTAAGAATAATAACTTTAATTCATACATAGTTTTGTGCAAGCAGCAGCCAAGTTATTTGCTCAAGTTGCCGAAGTGGGCAATTAAACACTAGTGTATGTACTTTCAATTCCCTTAGGAAAAAAGAAAAATGTTCTTTGATCCTAGTTTAGCTCTACAGAGAAACACTTAAAACTTAATATCTGTATTTAACTGCTAAATCTTAAATAATGCGGGATAATTTTCTACAGAAATACAGGTTGCCTCACAGTTGCTTTGTAGTCCTAGTAGACTACTAGAAACTATTATTCAGATTTAAAAACAGAAGATATCTGCAGAGGTGGTAGTAAATTTTCCACTTCAGGAAGTGAGGAGAAAAATCTCATTTTAAAGTAGTTCTCAAAATCTCTCTCTTGTAACCACTTAGTGGATCTGTATAAGAACAGTTTGTCCTCTGAGGTTGTCATAAAATTTAAGACTTGTGGTTCTCCAATGCATTTCTAAGCCTTTGTGGGACCATTAAAATTTTAGGTTTCTTGAAGGAATATTAAGTAATTGGAAATTCTTGTGCTGAATAAATTCAGTTGTTCCTCTTCAATTTTGCTGGTGCTTTATGCACAGCTGCATTCAATTCTTTAGAGAGTTCTCATTTAAACTTAATGAATGTGCATCTTCCTGTATATTTGCTAGCAAATTTCTACAAGGCTTCGTTTTCCCCTTCCCTCTTTTCCCTGCGCTGCTTTTAAAAGGTAATCACTAAGTTCTTTCATCATTTGAATGCTTATAAAAATTATGGGAAATATTACAGGTTCTATTACACTAATTAAAGGAGGACCTGTAGTCCTACTGTGGTCGTTTTTCTTTTTTTTCTCCTCAGATTGCTTTTTGAGGGTGTTTGGGTAGGAGGATTCTTTGAGCGTTTAGTAAAGTCTTTATATTTCTTGAGTCATCATCTGGTAGTTTTCTTCCCTGAATCAGTTAATGTTGTCTCTATCCTCTCTTTATGATAGATGCTTGGCTGCTGTCTCCCTGCTGGATCTATATGATTGCCAGTTCCTTTAATCAAAGCAGTAACTGTCACTACTTCTAGATTTGGATTTTAAATGCTCATCCCATATCCGAGTGCCACGTTAGTTGCACATATCAGGGACCTAGCCTGTTTCCACTTGTAGGTGATAGAATGCAGTTGGATCCATAGGGATAAAATAATTCTATAACAAGGAATGCAGATTTTTTCACAGCAGAAACTAGAGAACTACAGTTTTCTGAAATATAATTAACAATTTTGAAATAGTGTTTTATCCTCAGGTATAATTTCTGATGTGGTAGACGTAAGGGTTAGCATCCTTTGTTCAGTCAAAGAATTGCACTTCTCTTGTGTCAGACCCTTACGTGGAGGGAGGAGCAGGTATCCCTTAGAAGACTAGTTGCTTTCCTGTTTACTGTGAATGTCAAGGAAAGTAAGTCATTACTGTAGTTCCTTAGTATCACCCTATATAATCTCTTTGAAATCAGTAATAACTGCCTGCTTACTACTATCTAGTCATACTGATTTTAATGGATTTGTAATGGTCAGGATGAAAGGGGAGGGGAAAAGATATAGTTGTTTGGATCTCATTGCTAGTTTCTGCCTTGCTGTCTTTAGAATTGCACCAGTCTGGGTCAAAACCAGGGGAGAATAAAATTGTTAGCTTCACCTGGCATATTAAATCCTTCATTTAGGAACAGACTTTCACTGGTCATGGGCCTTACTTATAGATTAAGTCAAGTGTTTCCTTGCATGGTTTTGTCAAAACAGACCCATAAGAGCAGGACTGGTTACGTTTTCATTATACAACAAACTTATACCAGTTTGTTACTGGTATAAGAATATGAAACTTGAAAGATACAGGCACATTATATTATCAGAGTAAGTCCCTTAGAAACCTGTGAAATTATGATCCAAGTCTACAGTCTTTAAGGCTTAGAACTACTTTTCAAGATACCTGTTGATCTAATATTCTCACACAAATTCCTCGTCCCTCTATGCTGTTTGCCACAGAAAGTTTTGTTTGTTAGATTTGTTTGTCTTTAGAGCAAAATGAAAATATAGGAGTTTACTTTAGTAAATGTCCCCTTTAAATCAAACAGAACTTTGTTAGGGAAGGAAAGGATCTGTGAAGTTTATTTCCTAGTGATCATTTCTGCACTTCAGACTTCTATGAGATAATGGAATGCAAAAGTGGAGTTTACCTTTGCCTTCCTCACTGCTTGGAGAAGTCTTGCTAGATTGTGCTGTCTTTAATTTCCTCATTTATTTGTAGCATCGAACACTTAATTTTTAAAATGTTTTTTGAATATTCCTAAATGGCCTTTCTATTTTATCTAGTTTTTATTAGATTAATAAACCAACTGAAATGAACAATTGGAATAGCCTAATGCATTTTCCTCTACTCTCATATTCTAGAAGGTCACTCTCTCTCTTATTCTTCCTTTGGGTCATTTAATATCATATGCTCATTCTCAAAATTCTAATCTTGGTACAACAGGTTCATTTTTTTTTTAATGCCTGTGTGTTATGAATCTTAATGTTCTGCCAGTCCTTTATGTACATATTTTACTAGAGCAATTCACGTTAAGCCTGTCTAATATTCATACGAATTACTTTGAAATACAAAAGTAGATGTAGAAGTTATCCTAAAATGAAAATCTTTGTGGTTGAATTAATGAGTACTTAGGGCATGCGGGTTTTTAGGCTTCCAAGAAAATGAAAGCAATATAATCAGTTTTAACTCCTGATTTAAGACTAGGAAATCAGAATTAATTAAAGCTGATGTTTTAGCCTTGTAATGTTAACCTACTGTGCCTCACTGAGCAACTGGTGCATAGGAGATACTCCGCTTGTCTGTTGGCTGTGATGAAACTTCAAAGTATGATGTCATGCAGTTTCTGACTAGTCACCAGTACTCCTATTTTCTCATTTTAAGATATTCTGCCATGTTTTATTTTACTGTTTTGTTTTATATTTTTATTCTGTGGTTAGTGTTGTCCAAGATTAATCAGAACTGCGGATCTCAACAGATCTCATCTTTACTGCTTGTTGCTTCTGGCTTGCCTTCTTTTTCTACTACCCCTCCTAGCTGCCTGTCTTTTCCAGGAGATAGTGTTGCTCTGTCTGTTCTTCATATGATGGTCTTTCTGGATCTTGGTGGCTGTTAATGCCCGTTAGTCAATATTGCATTTGCCATCAGGTATGTGCCTTCAGAACTGGGCCATTTGCTGTAATAAGTTAACTGTACTGTTTCAAGCGAAAGGGGTTCCCTGGGGTGAGCACAGTGCTAATGGATAACCACGTCTTGACCTTTAAGCATATTCTTGACCCAAAGTAGTTCCTAAGCAGTGCTGTGTGTTTCTTGGCTGTAGCTTGGGGAATAAACGTAGCTTTTCTTTCAGCTTTTTGTAGACTATTAACAACATTTTCATTTTCCTTATTTTTCTGTAGACATAAGGGCTTTTTACTAGAGGCATGCTTTTGGTGAGAAAGCTTGGCTGATGAAGCTGTTACAATTAGGCAGAACTGATCTGAGCCATTCTGCTTGCCTGAGGCAGACAGGCTCAGCAGGGCTTTGGAGAACAGCATGAACAAAAGGCAAGAGCTAGGGCACCTGGTGTGCAGTGAGGGCCTTGATCTCTGCCCTGTTCCTGTAGGTGCTGGACAACCTCTGAGGGAAAAGCAATCTTCAGTCAACACTTCTTTCTGTGCATGTACAAAGAGAAAATTGACTTACAACTTCAAAAAAGCCCAAACAAAATTCTAGAGGGATTACTGAATGCAATAGAGAGTGCACAGTATGTAAAATTGTACTGGCTGAAAAATTAATGGCTGTTAATAGCCCATTGAGACACAGGGTTTTGAGAAGGACCTTCTTCACTGTTCCATAAAAACAGTGAATAAAACAGCAAAAAAAAAGCAATTCTAAACTGTTGCTTAAAAAAATAGATTACTGTCTTATTTTTACATTAATCCTGTTTGCTTAGCTTTGTCTTTCTTTGACCAGAAGGGTAGCTTGTAATTAATGAAAAGTGATTTAGCTTGAAGAATAAAGCGTTAAGTTTGTGATAGTAAGAAAAATGAAACCTCTGCAGAATTTGCTGGTTTTGGTGCCTTAGACCTCAAGCAGTGTCTAAATTAATTAGAAGTTGCTTGATTAATGTACACTTGTCAAGTAACATATTGGGCAGAACTTTAATACTCTTGTACAAAAATTGCTTTTGTATTTTTATCATTTTTAGAGTCTAAGTTTGAATTAATACCTTGTTGCAAAATACACGTACTTTGAAGACACCACATCCTATAGTAGATGTGTACAAGAACTGTTAGATATGAAAATCCAGTTGCTGTTGTAGAACAGGCATGTTATCACACTTAGAGTGGTATCTTGTCTCTGCATGTGTGGAATTGTCCTGGGTGAGGGTGGAATAGAGTTGGTTTTCTTCAGCTTGTCATGCTTGCTGGCCAACAAGAGTGCAGGGAGTGCAAACTGTGAGGGAACACTGCCAGGACAGCTGACCCAGAGTGGCCAAAGGGAGGTTTGACACCATCTGGCATCACGCTGAGTACATAAACTTTGGGAGTTGAACAAGAGGTGGGGGATTGCTGCTCAGGAATGGGCTGAGCATCAGTTTATNTCTTCAGAGGAGACAAACATGACTGTTCCTTAAAGAGAACCGTTTAGCAGTACTGTGCCTGACTGAAATCACTAGCTTGCTACTTCAAAATGCTGTATAAGCACAAAGGAGGTGCAGTAATATACAACATATAGTAGGAATGCTAAATACAGACCTTATGACCTCCTCTAGAAAACCACAAAAATCTTCCCCTAATATTAATTCTACTCCTAAAAGCCAAAGTTCCAAAAGCCCCTTGAGGTCCACAAGGGATTTTGCTATTCCGTTGGATTTAATATGAAAGTGCTCAGCTACTGTAGCAATGGATGGCAGCATAAAGCACCGATAAATCGATTAATAGAGCTTAGCCTTGGAGTGACTGTAAGTTCATCTAGTCTCATCTGTCATATATCACAAGCCATTAAATTTCTCTTGATTATCTCTGTACTGAAGCCAGTAATTTGTTGTACTAAAGCATAACTTGTGTCCAGGTAAATCATACCTTTCAGAGAAATTACTAGTCCTGGTTTGAAGGCATGAAGAAGGAAAACACTCCCCTTTGTCAGTTTGTCGCAATGTCTCAATGTTCTCACGGTGATGAGTGTGTGCCTCATGTCTTATTTTAGTTTCTCTGGCATTAGCTTCCATCCATTGATTCTTTTTATGCCTCTCTCCACTAGGCTGAAGAGCTTAATATCCTGTGGTTTCTCCTTGTGGGGATACTTACATGTTGTTATCAAATCACTCCTCAGTCTCCTTTTGCCAAATAAATTGAGCTCATGAACTTTCTGACTGCACCATGTCATTTAAGTTCTGTGGCTTTTTTTTAATACCTTCATCAGTTTTCCAGAGTCCTCTAGAATATGGGCACCAGGACAATATTCAGAATTTCAGTACAGTTGAAGACTTGGCAATTTTAATATATTGGTAAAATTTTCTTAGTCCTTTCTAAATGTGTACTTTGAATGTTCCTGTTTAGCTTACTTTCCATTCCTGGGATAAAATCTGCATTCCTCGATGTGGTGGTATTTGTCTTTGTTAGAATGAGCTCAGCCTGGTGGCATTTCACCACACTAGTGCAGATTCATCAGTGCACTGCTGTCGTTATCACTGTTTATCACCTTGCCAGGTACTGTTGTCTACAAACTTCATCAGCCATGATTTTATATTTACTTCCAGATAAACGATGACAGCTTTTAATAAAGTTTTGTCCATTAGAACAACACTGGAAACAGGTCTTTGATAACACATTTCTACAAAAGCTCAGTTGTTGAGAGTGGCCCAGTTAATCTTGCAAGATTTTGATGTTTCTGTTTTTAAACTGCTCAGCAAAATTTCAAATTCAGGAAATGAAACAATATATTCAGGAATAGATACCAGATTTGTTTGACAAGATTTACTTTCCTGGAAACAGCATTGATTACTTCTTACTGTAGTATTTTTTAAAAATTCACTTCCAATCAATTGTGTTGCAGCTTTTGTAATTTTTAGTTTGGGGAAGTAGTCCCATAGCAGTCTGACAACATGTAACTCAGTATTTTGAATAATACTAAAATTATTTAGCTAATCTTCTGGAATTTTCTGGGAATGCTAAGATGTATTGGAACTAGTAACACTAGCATTCTTCAGGAAATTGTTTTGTGGTTTCCTACTGTAAATTAGCTAGATCTGCTGATTTTTAAATATTTATACCTGGTCATTGTTTATTTAACTTTCTTCTGGTTTGCTGACAGACAAAGAAAGTATTTCAACATCCTCATGCGATGCAAATGTATTTTGCTTCTGAATGCAGAAGACTTAATTGAATGTTTTTGCATTATCAACAGCGCTATCATTAGTAGTGAAAGCAGTGTTATTTCTTTTGTTCTTAATTTATTCCAAAAATTATAGCATTGTATTCTTAGTTCTTCATTCCATCAGCTGCAGGGATTTTTTTTTCCTCCAGATGTGTAATACTTCTTAGTTTTGCAATATGAACATTATAGTAATTCCTACATAATTCAGTAATTTCTAATTTTTACATTTTGTTATTTTTATCTTGCTGAAGCTTCACTTGCCACCATCTTCTTTGTGTCGCTCTAAGATGTTTGTTTGCCAGATGCAGCGCCAGATAAAGCTGGTCTGTCTGCAGTTACCCTCTGCATCTTTTCACCTCCAGGTGTGGAGAAACTTTCATGATCTGTTCCAGAAGATAATGCCTTTGCTTCCGGACTTTGACCTTGTGCTTTCATACAGAGAATATGAAGTAGGCTAACCAACTCAATATAGGAGATTTCCTCTAGGAGAATCCTCAAATTTCAAGCCTGCTATAGTCCGTGGGCAGGATGAATTGACATGTGAATGTGGAAGGAGGGAGTGGAAAGAAACATTGCCTGGTAGAGGCTCCTTTCAAGTCAGCTCATGCTGGTAAGCGCAGATGCCATAATATTATCCTAGAGCTAATGTCTTGGAAATATGTTGGAGTCTGATATCTTGTCAAAAAGAGGAGATACCCTAGTTCTTTATTCTCTTTGGGGTCATGCTGCAAGGTTCAGAGATTTACAGTATTAAGTTAAACAGAAAATGAATGCTGCCTACCCCATCATCTTCATTTTATGCAAAATGTTGCCTGTACTTGTATAGGATGATCCATACAAAGACACAAGGAAGAACACTCCCTCCTCCAGCCTCTAATGTTTTGCTAACCTGATATGAACATAACCATGACAGAAAAAGTAAATTCTGAGACATGAATGACTGATGCTGGCAAATGCTGCACCCACTCTTCATGGATGTAAAATAGCTGATAAACCAAATAAGAAGAAATATATCTTAGAGCCTAAGCAGTAGAGACCAAATACAGGTTAGGAGTAGTAACAAGCAAAGTAACCCCTAGAACTTCTAAAAATTCTCAGAATCACAGAAAGGTTGAGGTTGGAAGGGAGCTCTGGAGCTCATCTGATCCACCCGCTCTTCTCAGGCAGAGCCACCTAGAGCAGGTTGCCCAGGACTGTCCAGATGGCTTTTGAATATCTGTAGGGATGGAGGTTTCACCTCTCTGGGCAACGTGTGCCTCTGTTTCATCACCCTCACAGCAAAAACTGTTTTCTGAACCTCCTGTGTTTCAGTTTCTGCCCATTGTCTCTTGTTAAAGTTGTTGAAAACCCAGCCCTTCAGAGTGTGTGCATGATGCCTGTTCCCTTCAGACTACTACAAGGAGAATCCTTGCTGGTTGGGCTAGTGCCTACATCAGAACAGAGTTTGTGTCTTGCAGTTTATTTTCTACTTAAAATTACCAGCGTCATTATTGTATCTCAGCAAATTATTAGGAAATAAACAGATGATAAACTTTGGAGGAAAAGATATGTTCTTTCCATGCAGACATTTTGCTGCAGTGAAGAAAAAAAATCCTAATGATACAGTCAGAGTTATTTCCATCCCCATGCCCTAGCTTTTATCTGCACAATCCTTGAACTGGCATGTGGAAGATGTGCTTTTTATATGGCAGTCCTTTCAGTTTGTATCAACTTATGTTGATACAAAAATATGTAATTATGGTCCTAATGGTGTATGTATATTGGATAATGTGTTCTGAAGTAGCCTACAGTTTTTACAGTTCTTTCCATGTAAAATTTAGCTAGCACTCAATGCTTTTTTCTCACTTAAATAATATTGGCACTCAGAACTTTGTAATGGAAGAGAAGACTTTTTTTTTTGCTGTTATTCTCCAATATGCTAGGTATTGTTTTTCAAATATTCTTTGGTTGAGCCCATGTGTGAGGGAATGTTCTAGCTCCTTTGGTGAAGGCATGTATTGGATTCATAGCATCAGATTGCTCTGAACTAATGATAGTTGAGCACCATTTAAATGAAAGAAGGAAAATAGAGATTAACAGAATTCTGCAGCATGAATAACCTAATCCTGAGGTAGGCATATAACATAAATCAGGAAAATTGAACTCTAAAAGTAGTTGTGTTTTCCCTACTGATAGGGACTAGTAAGTTAGGTCAGCATCAAATGCTACAGTGTGGACTTGTAATGTAAGCTAAGGTGAATCTCAGCCAAAGCTGGATCCATTTAAGATTATTTCTTGCCATTCCAACTACTCATGAAATAGCCAGGAAATAATATTGGCTTTTCTGGAACGTATTCTTTGGAATTATTGCCTGAATAATTTAATTGTTAAGTCTAAAATTGTTAATTATTTAATTGTTAAGTCTAAAAGAAATCAATAATGATACATGTTGTGTTTCCTGACTGAGCAGGAAAGCATCTTGTAATAGGGTTTCTGATGCAATGCAAATGTAATTCTATTTTTTTTTTCCTCAGCTGACATATCTTAAAAATCCATGATGTCTTAGTTACTCTTGTTAGTAACCTCTGAGGGGATCTCCCAAAAATCAAAGAAGTTCACATTGTACATTAGGCAAAGGTTCTTGACTCAGAGAGTGGTCAGTCACTGGAACAGTCACCCCCAAGGAAGTGGTCATGTCACCAAGCCTGTCAAAGTTCAAGGAGCATCTGGACTTAGCACTCAGTTTGGTTTTAGGTAGTTCTGCAAGGAGCAGAGAGTTGAACATGATGGTCCTTATGGGTTCTTTCCAACTCAAGATATTCTGCGATGCTAAAGCAAAATTCACTTCAGTCAACTAAATGTTATAGCATCTGTACGTTGCACGTGCAGCATGTTGTTGATTTAAAAGTTTTGGCTGATACAAGGAGTTAGGGTTACTTCTGCTTCTTAGTCAGCATTTCTGATAACTGGCTGCCAGTTTTGGTTTGCCAAACCAAATGCCTTTTTTGATCAGAAGGCTGTTGTGTGGGAATTACATGATTAAAATAAAAAGTTTGAACTTCAGAGACTGGCGTAAGGCCCTTCTGTGTTTCATTTCTGGAAAGGAATCCGTCTAACCCAACAAAATCAATTGGGAAGTTTCCAAAAGTTACTCCCTTTTTCACTTGTGCTCTGTGTATGCTTGTAAGTGCTGGCAGATAGCAGCTTGAACAACTCTCTGCCAAATATTCAAGATCTACATTCATTTGCTGCATTGTGGAAACAGTATTCACTGCTTCCCACCTACTGTCTTGTGATCCAAGGCTGAATAGAAGCTTGTATCAAATAAGCTGTTGAAATAAACATTGCCTCTCTTTCTCAGCTTGTTGAAAGACAGTAAATGTCAAGGCCATATAAGGGATTTATTAAGTAAGTAGTTGAAAGAACTTGAAAAACAAGAAGACAACTATGAAGTTAATGACTTGAAGTTATTCTCAAAAAATCTCGATGATGCAAAACCCAATAAATTAGTCCCATTTGACTAATCATGCTCTTCCGGTCACTCAAGCTGTTTAAAATTAGACCATCTGCCTTGTGGCATGACAACTTGGAATGATACAACAAAGGGGGGAAACCTGCTCACATTTGTTACCTGGAATAGGATCTATGTAAAATTACTTCCAGATTTGTAAAGCTGCTAGATGGAGTGCACAGTCTTCACTCTAATTTTTTAGACAGGAGGTTGGCTTAATCTTGCTTTCTCTAGTATTCTGGGTGAGGGTTCTGAAGACCACAGGATCACTGTTCTGATCTTGAACCTCCACATGGACAGTTGATGGAGGATGAGAGGAAGGTATCTGTCAGTCTTCATAGTGGACTTCACACAATTACCTTCAATATCCACCCCCTCCCCTCTCTGACCTTGCTTTCAGCACTGTTTATTGTTTGGGCCAACACTGACAGGTTCTCCCACCATTTTATAGTATGTGAGAGTGTGTTATGCCATGTAAAGAGAGAAGGTCTCTGGGTTTAAGTGTGGTGGTACTCTTGGCACAGTGTGAATTGACTGTGAGGAATGTCCATTCAAGTATAAACTATTCTTCCTTTTCCATCATTTAAAAGGGTCTACTGAAATAGTTGGAAATGCTTATGAGGTTGCTGCACATGAAGGCAAGGCACTTTGACAAAAGATTTTTCCTCTACCCCAGGCTACTTTTCTTCTGGTCATTTTAATTCTCATCACAGATTTCCGAAGAGGCTGAAATATTAAACTTTTCTGACATCAGAAGGTGCCCAAAAAAAAAGAAAATGTTGACAAAAGTTAAACTTATTATTAATACTGAGTGAGCAGACGCCTATGTGAAAGAATAACACAAGGTCCAGTTATGGTAGCCTTCCCTCACTATTTCCAGTTCTAACTTTTATAAGAATCCCAGCAAATCACAGCTGTGGGTGCTGAGGGTCCCCGTCTCCTGGTAGACTGCAACCTCATGGTCCTATCTA
Organism: Piaya cayana; assembly: GCA_013389865.1. NCBI lineage: Eukaryota > Metazoa > Chordata > Aves > Cuculiformes > Coccyzidae > Piaya > Piaya cayana. The sequence continues at coordinate 353,837 of WAAB01001369.1, forward strand.
TCTGGTCCATCATATGCTTGAAAACATCCTTGTGGGATCTCTCATCACAATGAAGTTTTATTCTCTGTGGTTCTTTTTTCATCAGGAGATGACACAAAACCATTCTTGGGATATTTTACATTGTAGCATTTATATCACTGAAACTGACGCTTGCAATGCCTCTTAGGGTTTCTTTCCATTAGTCTATTGTGTGTGTCAAGCTGACCTAACTTTGTAACAGCTCCTGCATGGGTATCTTGCTTCTTTGAACAGAGGAGTTTGTTTATTTTGCATTTTTCAGTAATGAAGTAGTTGAAAGTCACCTTTAGTACTTTCCTTAAAAGTAACTAATCTTTTGACACCTTTGGGTTTTGAATCAATGATTTTAAATCAATATTTTCTATATAGAGTTATTGTTTATCTTCACCTTGCGCTCTGTGGACTGAAAATCGATGGAGTATGTTTGTAAGTTGTACAGAACATGAGATGGGTGAAGAATTAGATGTTATGCTCTTTTGGGAAATGCACGAAATTAGGGAAATTAAGTGGTGCTCTACTTAATAAAACCTCTAGAAACTATCACTGTTTTCGTGCTGTTTTGATCTTAAATATTTCTTGGGCATTAACTGAAAAGGAAAGAGAATTTTATTTTTCAGGACACAGTGAAATCTTCAAAAGCAGTTAAAATTCAGAATGTTTTGGCAGCATTTAATAACCTAATTGGTTCTGCGGACAGGAAGAGTTCATGAACTGCTTTGCATTTCTTTCACATTCGGTCTTAATTTTAAGAGACCATTACTGCTTACAGTCATCTACGTGCCCTAGATTCAGCAGAATCTCAGGGGAGAGACAGTGCAACAGTACAACTTTAATAGCATCAAATGTGTGTTTATCTCAGGCTTCTAATTTTGCTTTCTAAATTTGTTACATTAAGAGTACTACTACAAGCTGTGTTCTCAGGCTACTCGGCCCTGAGTTTTCTAAGAAAACACATATTAATTTTATACAACATTAGTTTCTATTACTTCATGAAAATAACACATTCCTGTGGTCTGGAGTAAAACAGAAGGAGCTTGGGTGTGTATTTGATGCCCAAAGCCTTCATTTTGTTGAAAGTTTTCAAAGTGGGGGGTATTTTTCTAAAAAAAAAATAATTATAAAATAGTGTGTCCAGTTGAAACTGCAGTCACTGCAGTGAAATGATACAAACTGAGAAAAATAAAAAGAATTGCAATTCAATAACTATAAGAAATAAAAAGTTTCTAGCCCTCTCTATCCTCCATATCTGCAGAATGAATTGAATAATAACATTTTGATTTGGTTACCCAAACAAAAGGCAAAAAAGTTTTCATCCAGATGTTTTCATGCCAAACTGGCTTGAAAGTTCTCAAAGCTGTATTTCTCTGTGGATGGAGACTGGTTTTCCCTATATAACTGTTAAAGTAAAATCCAGCTTTCAGTCTCTGCCTGACTGGGTATCTTAGGCTGTCATTCTTTTCAGTGTCCCCTGTGGATTTAAGTGCATGTTCCCTTGGCCCCTGTGACCATCTTGGGGTGTTGCTGACCAAGCACTTCCTTGATAGGCAGCTTCTCTTGGGCTGCAGCCCACACAGCCCAGATTAAATAGTAATGACACAAACAACTCCACTCCATGAAGGGTTGTGTCCAGACTAGACTGTGACTACCTTTACATTCTGGAGTCTTATGCAGATGCTTATACACACCGGACCAAATTGTGGGTTATAGATCTCTCTAGGCTCTTATTAGAGCTGCCTGACTTGGTGATGATCAATATGAACTAAGTTATGTGAGGAACTCAAATTTCTTATTTCCAGAGGCCTATAGAAGGACGCAGACAGTGACAAAGCACAGCTTTTCCCTCTGAGAGTAGGAGTCAGAAATGCCTTGTATTTCTTCTGGCTGGTCAATGCAATAAACTACCCTTAACCATTATGGACGTGATTTAGTTCTCAGTGAAAATAATAAAAACATTTCTACTGCTCTTAAGAGTAGGAAAAGCTTGAATCAAACTTTCTTATAGGATCACTGAAACCAGCAAGCAGAATATTGCCTGCCTTTTCCACCAGGTCACGGAGATGTGAAAGAAGCAGAGTAGTGTTGCTATGAAACTTGTATATAATATGTCCCCTGCTCACTAGTTTTACAATACAGGTGACCTGTAGCTGAAAACAGGCAGCACATCTGGCTACCAGCAGTGTGGCTGGATGCTTGTTGATGCTTTGGGAAGCAGAGGGCTGGAAATTCTCCCCACCATGAAATATGGTACAAGGCAAAATGCTTGCAATAGTTTTCTTCAATAGGCAATTTAATTTTCTTAATCCTAAGAGAAAAATAGTAATAGCTAATTTTAACAGTTTATCTCTTCTAGCCTGAAGGTCCAGAGCTGCTGCCAACAAGTCAGGATGCTTCTTTTCCCATTAGGACCTTTTCTTTCAAATACGAGGGCTGCAACACCTGCTAAGCTTGTGACTCATATCTACTACCAATTCTTGGTCTTAGAACTGTTGTGGATAGCATAAGCGCTCATTTGGATTGCCCAGTAATTAGTGGATGAGCCTCAATGGCTTTTCTGAGTGACAGATAAAGGTAGATAGTACATGTCTTGGGACGTCAGGCTTATGACGGCCCCCCATCCTCTTCAGGACTAAGAATGAGCAGCTCAGCTGAAGTGCAT